>CM052439.1:20209768-20290272 GCA_028533085.1 Varecia variegata | reverse complement strand
TTTGTAGGGTTTGCTAATATTGGTGGTATAAATATCCCCACCATGACCAAATTTACCCACTACTATGACATCACCAGAGGCAGAGTTGGGAAAAGATACACACCATGGATTTTTGCCGGCTAATGAGAGTCAGCTCCAGCACAGAACTGATAGAAATTATTTGCATAGGCTCTTTCTTAGTACATACCTCAGTTTCCAAAATTACTCTCATTCTTCATTTCTGTCTGCACACATACAAACACACACCTCACAAGGGCAAAAACAAATTCTCAAATGCTGCTTAGAGTCTTCCAATAAGGAAGATATATCTTTTCTTAATTGTTCCATTATTTTTAAAGCTATATCTTAAACAATAATATTAGTACTTTACATTATTATACCAAGAGGAGCTAATTTCCCACCTTTACCCTCTCTTGAACTTCCTTCCTTCCTTTAGATCTCTTGTGAATATGAAAAATACAAAGCTCTAAACCATAAATCTCTTTATGGCTGTTCCCTTTGCTACATAAATCCGTGGCTAAAGCTTTGACAGCATATTTTGAAAATATCTCTGTAAAGTGTATGTTGGGTAGACGAGGAAATGGAAGTGTTTAACCTTTCTATTTGCATCATGTTGCCCCCGGACCGTGCAGCTCATACACCACAGCAATAGTTCTCTGCTTCGTATTCTGACCCTGATTACCTAACCTACCATAGTAAACTGTCTTCTCCCAACCACCACGACATCTGCAGCTAGTCCAGACTCCTTGCTCTTTCCCAGATACATTGCAATCATTCAGACCCTTGTGCTTTGCTCATGGAACTTTTATCTGCTCTTCCAAAACTTAACAAAACTCAAAGCCCTATGTACAGTTTGTCATTGTCATGACACCTCACTTAACTACTTATGAGCGTAGCTAACTCCCTTTGCAACTGTTTTACACCTCAGACTTTAATTTTGCTAAAATTTGCCTTATATTTGTCAATATGTTCTATTTTTTTTGTATACAATAGCTTCATGTAAGTCTTGCTCCTCCAAAAGATTATAAACTTTTGATATTATGTACTATAATTCTCTTCTTTCCCAATAATATATACCAAAGTGTTAGGTTGATATTCAACCCTTAATAAAAACTTGCAAAATTAAATTCCATACCGAAAATATTACTTATGTTTCTTATGTCTTAAAATGAGAAACTTGAGATTAGGGCTGCAAATCATCAGACTGGCAAAATATAGCTTGAATACAAATCAGAATTTAATAACTGTTGAGTATTGAATAAAAAAATTCTAGAAGTAAAATTAATAAACATACTGATAACTTTAGAAATTTGTTTTAGTTCAGGATTTATCATCTAAAACACTTAATTCATCCGCTTTTTTTCCCTCATGCCAAGGCAACTTGTTGCCTGGTTGGATATAGGCCTACTCTGAAACTAATTTTGTCTTAGCATCAGTAACTTTTTTCCCACTTACCCGCAATTATTTCTCTGTCTCTTTGAAAAACAAATTATGCAGTTTTCTGGGGAACTGAGCTTAGCATTTGTAATGGAAAAACTCATGAAGCAAAAATGTGTGGTCTACTATTCTAGTGTAAATTAAAATTTATTGATGTAAAATTTTATATATAAAATGTCAAAGAAGAAGAACAACAAAATTTCTTTGCTGAGCTGTCATCTATGTTTTTCTTCTTATCTTCACTGCCAGTGAGTGTGGAGCAAAACTGAGTCTTTAACCTTAGTGATTATTTAATTCAGAATTTCTGTTGTGACTCTCTCTACGTTTTTATATATATTTTGATCTTTTTTCTTACTTACATAAGAGCTATCTCAAATACACAGATATATGTATTTTTATTTCAAATTTTTAAGGAAGATAATAAAATCATTTTAAAAAATCTTTATTACTTCCTTCACAAAGACACACATTCTGTGAGAAAATAGAAATATTTTACAAGTCATTCACTCTTTTAATGCCTCATCAGCTCCATCCCAGGCACCCAAATTGATTTTAAAAAGTTAACTGTCAGGTCCAGTTTGAAGTACTACAAAATTTAAAGGTAAGGAGAATATTCTTTTACTCCCCATATATCTCTTTAACTTGTTCTATCTTATACATGAAATTTATTTAATGAGAAACAAGACATGCTTAAAATCATATTTTAAAATGATAGTCAATCTTTTCAAGATAATAAGATACAAGAGTATCACATTTTTAATCAAAATAAAATCTGGCCTGACTTTCATTCATCATGATCAGTGGTTATTCCAACATCAGTCACGTGGCAGGCCTCTCCTCACATCCTTGGGAAATAAAGAAACTCAGGGCTTACATAGTTCACAAAATTGAGGAGGTCTTCTAGTCTTCTCCAGATTCTTTTACTTGGTTGGGACCTGCATGTTCCATTTGAAAACTGGTATTTCTCTAACAGCACTAGCTGCTTCTGTGCTAAACTCAAGGGGGTTTTCCAGCTCTGGAGCCCCAGAAATTAGTTTATAGTCTCCACACACAGTTCTCTTGACTAATTCAGAACTGGAGCACACCCCAATCCCTGCTACCCAAGGAAATCTGCCCCCAGCCCTCTCAATGTCCTAAGATGCAATCACACTCTCCCAAACCAATACCCTGCACAGTCTTCAACTGTTCTCATTCAGACAGATGGATTTATATTTTGGTAGGTTTAAGCTTTTTTCAGAGCAAAGTTTTTAGCATTGTTGGTGCATGAATGTTGGGAGAAATACTATCCTACAAACAACTAGAATGCATATTCCACTAGGCAGCTTTTATTTTATCTATTTTTTGTTTGCTATTGTGTCTCCAGCACCAAGGACAGTGACTTTAGATATCAGACACTCAATAGACATCTAAAGGAAGGAATACAAGGAAGGGCAAAACCAGAAACCCAAAGGCATGGTGGTACAAATACATGAAGTATTTGTAACTCATGAAGTATTTGTAACAACATACAAATTTAATATCTCAATAGATGATCTTGTTGAAATCAAACTTGGAATTGAAAAGTTTAAATGCCATTAGTGTAGCGGTTCTCAAGCATGAGAGAAGCTCTGACACAGGGCACATTTGGAAATGAGTATTGCAAGTTTGGGCTGGCACAATGACTAGAGGATACCACCAGCATTTAATCTTCCAGGAGCTAAGGATACTAAACATGTTATGACGTGTGGACAATCCTGTACAACAAAGACTAGTTCTTACAAAAATCCGATAGCACTCCCATTGAAAAATATTTACATAATCCTATCCCATCTTTATACTTTATTTCTCTATATTGAAACACCATCAAGTGATTTTCTAGATTATATACCTGGGTCTATACACTCCTAATGGAGAGCATGCAAACTTCAAGCTTGTTACTTCCTTTGGTGTGAGGACAACTGTAGAGTGGAAAGCGTAAAGTCAGATGGACATGAGTTTAATAAACCCCAGTATTTTTCTTTCCCATCTGCATTAAGTACAAATCTCTAGCCACATAAATTTATAATTCTTCATTAATTCTACATGACACCTTATCAAATCACTCAAAGATAGCTTGTATATTCCTATCTAAATCTTCTTTACTCCCAACTAAACAATCCATTCTTTTAATTTTTCACAATTTTATTTGGCTCTTACCATTCTACTTTGCCTCTTCTTAAGACTTACTAATTTACCTACATCTTAAAGTGTATTGCCCTGAATTAAAACAAATAATCCAGGTGAATCTGGAATTACACAAAATATAGTGAAATTCTCACCTGGATCATTCTAGTTATTTGACTTCTTTTAATGCATCTTGTAATTTATCAATTTTTATATCTCCCACCTTTACTCTTAACTCATGATAAATGTAGTATAGACAATGCTCCCTGAGTTTCTTTTTTCCTCCCATGTTGTATTGCTAAGCCACACTACCATGGTCTTATGTTTATAGAATTCAATTTTGGGGCCCAATTTTATTCATTTTTAAACATTTTATTTATTTGACAATTTGACACCTAAAAGTGCCTATTTATATACAACATGTTTTGAAATATATATGTATTGTGGACTGGCTCCAATTTTTTTCTTGTTATTTTCATGTTATTAGAGTCCTTTACTTGGTTCAGTCTGTAAAAATTTTCTTTTATTCGAGCGATTTTCTAACCATCTCAGCATTATTTCATATATATCAATATGGTGTATATACCTTCAGTTTCCTCAGTGAAAAACCAGATAATTTTTTTATGGCAATGTCCAATGAGAGCCATGTGACTGACAAGTCATAGGACACTGTAAATGACATACAATTACTATTTCACCCAGGTATTTATCTAATGAATTTTCCCTGTAAGCAGCCCCTATGCCTCCATCTTGGCTGCAAAGATATTGCATATTTTATCAAGAATCTAGACTCCAAATATACCTTCCTATGTAAGATTTTTCCAGGTCTAACGATTTAAGTGTTTGTTTTAAAAAAGAAGAGAGGGAAGTTTGACATACTATAGTCTGGTAATTACTGATTCCCCTCCTCATTGTCAACAAACCATGGTTTTGTTAGTGTTAGAGAATCTTGTGTAGGATTAAAGTCAAGTTCACTAAGCTATAGGTTGTAAAAAATCTCCAATATTTCTTTTAGCTTCCCTCATTACCCCCAAGTTTCCACTACTATAAAAAGTAGTTTAGTAATCTTGGCTCCAGTCCATTTCCTAAGAATGTAAATAGTCAGAATCTAGAAGACAAGCCCATTTCAGGAAGCCTACTACTCTCTTAGGATCCATTCCCTGATCTTAGGCTTCAGTTCTCCTGTACAAATATAGTTCTGACCTATGTAGTCTGAAAAGATTTCTTTTAAATTGAAAACACAGCTAAAAGGACAAAAAGCAGCCCCGTTTCCTCAAAGTCATCTAGTATAAAACAATGGCTCAAAGCACAGGCTTCAAAATCACAACCCTAAGTTTCCATCATTCCCTAGCTTATACCACCATTTCCTAGAAGTGTAATCTTGGGGAAGTCAGTTACCCTCAATGAATTACAGTTTTCTCATCTGTAAAGTATAGATATTCATAGCTACCACATATGATTATCATAAGTATTCACTATGGTCATGAACATCAAGTTCTGAACACAGAGGTTATCACTCAGACATTATTGCTTGATTCCATTAATGTTAAATCAAAGTTTCCTTTTGTTTCTTCTCATTCTTGAATCACTTCTTGCTCCTATCACACTGTTAAATATTTAAAAATATTTGACTACATTTTAATCAAAAGAAGATGACAGACTTTGTGTTTTTCTTTGTTTTGATAGTAGAGAAAATCTTAGCTTACAAGAAGGACATAATTAGGAATATTTGGTGGGGATTCCAAGGAATAGCAAAAGACAGACGAATAGACATTTTGTGGAAACAAAGATGAACTTTGCCTACTTCTCAATTTTGGCTACATTTTCTTCTTCATTTGTGTATGAACAAGATCCTTTGTGTATTGATGATTTTGGTAATGAAAAAAACTGCAAATGGGTTTAAAATCTAAGGAGGAGAAAAAATGACTTCAAGAGCCAATATATTAATTTTTAAATTTTGGGACAGGGCTTTATTATGATGACTATAATAAACTGAATATTAAGAGAGAGTATTGAGTATAGTCAAAATGTTCCTAATTCTGGCCTAACCAATCTGTTTCCTCTCCCTTATTCCAAGTGGGAAAGTAATATTTTCTGAAACTGTTTGAATAAAGCATTTAGTGTCTGGAGAATTAGAAGAGTGGAACAATAGGGCAATATGCAGAAATAGAAGTCCCTTGAGAACTCCTCTTTTGTGATGCAATCAAAAAACACTATTAACTTTGGAAAAGCTATGAAGATTCAGGACCAAATAAAATGGACTGGGAGGCTCTACCTAGGTAAAGGGGTCTTTGTGAATAATTCAAAAGAAGTTTAAACTCTTAATTAATTTTTTTCATTTGCAAATTGAAACAACACCTCTGAGTTTCTCTATAATTTTTTTCTCAGTTGACACACTATGGAAGACCATATTAAAATGAGGTCCTCCCTCTCCCTATATATACACACACACATATGTAAAAAAAAATGAAAGCATACATATACTTAAATTCTTAGATGGTTTTTGTCAGTATCTTTTTTTTGGCAGAGATTCTGAGATTACAAATAAAGAAAATGATGGAAAATCACTATTAGGATAAATGAGGTATAGATTCTGATTATTTTTATTTCAGAAACAGTAGGGATAATTGTGGTTTTTCAGTTGGTATCTTTTGAATGATGAAGCTTTAATGGGAGGATAAATAATCTGCATGAATCAAGAAAATGGCCCCTGAATGTTAATATTCTGCTTTTTGTCTTGGCTTTTGTGTGATGAACCATTTGTAATTTTTAAAAAGCTACCTGGGAGGACAAATGTAATAATGTCTTGAACCCCTAGGCAGAAAAGCACCATATAATTACATCTTTAAAATATTATTACCACAGTTTTGTCCTAAAATTTTTGTTACTTACAGAGAAATCTTTTTGTAGGTGAATCCCCCTGGCTACCCTGCTTCTTCCTCTTCTGTCCAGAAGTGTTTTAAATGAGCTGAAAATGGTCTCTCAGTAAAGCAGAGTGTCTCCCTTTGGGAAGCAGCTGGATTATGGGCACTTGACCTTTCTGAGTTGGGTATGCAGAAATTGCCAATAAAGATCTTAAAGGAAAGAAAAGTGAGCTGACTGAAAATTCTGTCTCTTAAAGCTCTAGGTACCTTTGTTCACTGAATTTGCTCCAATTAGCATGGTTAAATTCTGGGATCTATAATGAAGATAATTTCTTTTTGAAATGGATATGTTTAGAAATGAGTCAAAAGTCAGTTGTGTTGTGTAGGAGATAAAGTTTCTTGTGTTGGAAATCATTTCTCATTTCAATAAATATTAACTGGATATACTCTGTACTAACTTCTGGCAACACAATGGCAAAGCAAAACCTGGAGGTTACGGTCTAACAGTAAGACAGACTCTAATAGTATTATAATCGTTCCAAGTGCCATGAAAAAGTATAGCATTATGAGAGCATACAGCAGACATCCTGGCCTTACTGGAGGAGGTAGTTAGAAAAGAATTTCCTGAAGAATATACATAAGTCAATATTATCTTATTATCTCATCACTTTTAGCATAAGACATTTTGCCATCTAATCATGTTTTCCTTTGTTCCCCAAATACTTTCTAAGATAGGTTAAATAACAAGTGCTTAGTTACAAGACAAGGACAAGAGGAATCATGTTACACTGAAATTTTCCAATCTCCTCTCTAGCTTGCTGAAGAATTAAATATATTGTGGTTTGGCATTACAAAGTATTAATATAATTGGCTCAATGGCAAGCAATTAAACTTTACTCCTAAAGAATGTCATTGGAATTATTTAGACTGAGTTCTGCCATATTTGTTCTTATATTCTCACATTGCAAATCCCAGAAAAACCTACTTTGATGTTATTTTAATTTACTGGGTAAAGATAAGGAAGCCAATAAGGCAGCGTTTTATAAACAATTCTGTGGAACTCTGCCCACATAAAAGTAAAACAGAAGTGGTCTCGGTATTCTTATTAGCAGTTTTAAATGTAGCCAAAAGCTGTGTTTATAAAGACAGAGGTCCTTCAATGCCTGTAAATGCCTCTAGAGTAGACTGTGTTTCACTTATTCTTCTGGGATAAGAAGCAAGTTTCCATTGCCCCTGGACTGGATTATGTCTGTTCTGCAAATAGTGATGTTCATTTCCGTTTCTGTCATTCAAATATCTTTCATGAGTTCTTTTTTCCATTTTTAAAACAGAGGGCACATGAAAGATGCTATATAAAGTCAAATTCATTTTTATAATCTCTGATGACATCTTCATCCTGTAACTGCTATTCTGGGATTTTTTAGCCCTAACACAAAGAACAGCAATCAACAGCAGAGTGCAAGATGAGATTAGAATTGCTGTGCCTGATCACCCAATCAAACACTGCAGCTTCAGTTGAACACATGCTTTGCCTATGACTGTCCATTTACAGAAATTGCAAATAACCTTTTAATGTCTGTATGTAACTCAATTTTGCTTCTTTTTTACTCCAGAGTTCAATCAGAATCCCACAAAAGGTCAGTATTTTTAAGTTGAAATGGGACCACTCTGCACAAAATTAGAATGGCAACACCCTTAAAGTTTCTGTGGAGGAAAGTTTCCAAAATGGTACCCCAATTCTATTGTTTGGGCTTGTTTCACATTCATATTGGATTCATAAACAAAGTCCATATTTACAACTAAAATGACAATGAATAATATTAGCTAGTGATGATTCATACCTTTCTACCAAAGGTTCTTAAACCCTAACAACTTATTTATGTATTTTTTTGGAATAGGACACTGTGGTTTACAGCTAACCGAATGTTTAACCTGCTGTAAATTCTATGTACTTTCCTCAATGAGGAAACCAGGATTAAGTGATTTGCACAAGGTCACAGCAATGTAGCAGCAGGTCAGAGACTATATAATTCAGCACTCCTCATTTGTACAGTTTGATCAGCATAATCAGCTCTGCCACCTCCCTGCATTACATAAGGTCATCTCTTGCTGTAAAAATGCTATAGTCACAGACAACTTTGATTCCCTTCCCAAGGTCAAAAATAATCTCATTAGAATGGGTTAGGAATATTAGGATAATCCTTTTGATCTCACTTTTTAGTGTTAGCCAGTGTAATTCTTTCTCCAACTTATCCATTCGTTTATTCAATTAATATTTATTAAGAGATATTATGTACCAAATATTGTACTTGGCTCTAGTTAGGTTTGTAGATCTATATTAAAAATGATTACAAAGTTAAATCATTTATATATACTGTTTTTAATTGCACACATTAGGAAAAAGGAAAATAGCATTTAGGTTAACAGTCTTCAAATCATTTTTTTTTTTTTTGGCTCAAGTATTGAGGGATTTTAGGATTCCCTCTCCTACTTTATCTTCTCTCCCCATGAATTGGTTCTCTTAGTTCCTGAGGCTTCCTATCCTACAGCTGAGGTTTATGATCAGATACTACAAATTAACTACAAGATTTTGGTGTATTTGCTCTGGATGAAATGGTATTTTGATTTGTGGCACCAAAGTAGGTGGAAAAAGAGAATCAGAAGGCAAGTCTGAAATGCTATAAAAATCATTCTTAACTTTTCAAATTTGACAAAATAATTCAACTATTATTCCTAAGCTCCTCCTTTCTCCATAAAAAAATGGTAACAACCCATGATATTATGGTTCTACCCCATTTTTCCTTTTGAAGAGATTAAAAAAATTTTAATGTCAATGTGAAGTTTATTGTTGACCCTTTCAATAGTCCTCAGAATTAATCACTCCCCTGCTCTATGCTTTTGTCTTTGTTTTGTTAATGAGTTTGTTACTGTGTGCACAGTCCTATTGCTGCATTTACAACTGAATCATAAACATTTGCTTTGGAATGTATGTTATGTTTATGTGTATTTCTTTGCCTGACTAGTTCTGTTTTTGAGAACTGTAATTTTGTTTTATTCATTTCTCTATTTCCAAGCCCTAAGAGAATGCCTGCCACACGATAACAACCCAATAAATAATTGTGAATTGAATCAAATGAGTTAAATTGATTTCAACTTTCTTTAACATTTTCCTCTGAGGTAAACAAACTTACACAAGAAGCAGTAAACCCGCTAGGTAAATTGGGATAGTGTGTCAATGGATGCCAGTACCGAAGCTTTAGAAACTCATCCTAACTATACTGTACTTCCTGTACTAACATTACTAACACTACCTATGCCCAGCTTCCTCTCCCAACAGATCTTCGGGGAGAATTGGGCAATGTCTAACTTACTGTGTTTTGAGTTAACTTGAAAGCTGTTACTCTGGATGGGGACTATGACAGATCTTTTGGGATCCTGAAGCTAAGATTATCATCTTTAAAGATAAGCTAATTAAGTCCTATTTTCTGGTTCATCTTTGCCACTGGTCTGGACTCTGTTCAGATTATAGAAGGGGGGTATCAAGTAAGAAAACTCAGAATAATATCTTAAAAGCCTTGTCTCTTCCTGCCACCGTAGCATCCCTCATGCCTCTAGTACTCTGAGTTTTGGAGTTTTCATCATTCTCCAGTGACTAAGCCCCAGTTTTCTTTCCTTTATCCCCATCAATGGAGTTTCAGTCTATACTCATGTGCCCAATTTCCTGATTTGATTATTAACTGCTTGCGTTTCTCTTGTTCCAGGGTCTTTTTTATACTTTTACAAAATCAGGCATCTCAATTGGAATCTCGTTTGTCACTGATACCAGCTCTTCTTCTGCTTGGACCTAAAACTCACAATCCTGTGCTGTGCTCATTCAGCACTGTTTCTGCTCCTGTCTACTGCTTATCTTAAATGTGGAGAATCCTCCCCCCATCCCCACACACCCCCCTTGACTACACCACTTTCCTTCCTCATGGCGTGACACTCTGAAACCCTCCTACTACCTTTGCTTCAGACCAGTTTCTTCAGCTCTGTGTTATCTGGATCCCAGACATTCTTGGAAAGGTTTGTGCTGCTACAAACCACACTGAATTAGCATGGCCTGGTCCTGAAGTCATTTCCAAAAGACAGCAAAGCTACGTGCTTCCCTGAGGGGTTTCTGGGCACCTGGCCCCTCACCATAGTTGCCTTGCACACAATCTGCAGGTAACTGTATGACGGTGAAGTGCAGAACTTTAGATAGGAAACATTCTATGTGTTTGATCTGTTCTTTGATTCTTCTTTTTCTGGCTGGAGTTGTGTGAATAATGAGAAATCATAGTTTCCTGGAACTTAAAAATGCTAGATTCAGTGTCCACAAGTCTACTTCTACAATCTCTAAGAAATAATTCATCTTTTAAAATTTCCTTGAGAAACCATTTGGCATTGCAATCTGGCAAATAATATGTTCCTCTTTGGTGTTTGCACCTGGAAAGTATTCAGAGTTGGTTAATATATACCTTTACTTGGTTGCTGTTTGGCCAAGTGTTTTATTTTTTTCTCATAAAAATCCTTAATTATTATTTTTGCTCATCTCTAAGCTTCTTTCTTATGTATTCTTTATTTTCCTTAGCATGAATTTAATTTCCAGCAATGAGTTTATCAGAATCATAAAGATTAGAGAGAAATTCTCTCTTAACCAATTTATTTCAACCGTTATTTACCCAGTTGCTTACTGGAAATCATATATGTTTTATTTGTCTTGAAATTCATAAAGAGAACATATTAAAGTAGTGAATCATATCCCCCACTGACATTAATGTCCTTCTCTGCAAGCTTGTGAAGCCATTTGAACATATGCATAAATTCAGATGTTGTGATATAATAGCTTAGGGAATTAGGCAGCCTTTTTCATTCTGTTCTGTAAATAACAAGAGAAAGATAAAATGATTTTATAATTAAAAAACACCCTCTGGTCCAAATTTCTTTAAAGAATAGTCAATTTTCCTAAGTTATAAAATGTTCAATTGATTTCATTTATAGAGTATTGGTTTCTTACTGGAATTTAGCATTTCAATAAGAATCTACTTTTTGAAATATGCAATCAAGTAAGTTGGGGCATAGAATATATTCTGATTTAGTAAAGTCTGGGAAACACCAAGCAGTGTGAAGTTTTCAAGTATTTGACTTTTTAGTTAAAATCTAATAATAAGTATTATCAGAAGTGAACTAGATTATAAAAACAAACCATTTTGAAACCAAGATTGATCTGTGTTCTTTTTTCAATTGAGAGGAAAATGAGAATTATTCTGTGTGTCAAACATAAATTTTGTGTCCTTCTTTAATACAAAGGAGAAGAAAAGGATTATTTAAATAATGTTTCATAAAATCAAATATCTTCAACCATAGGACCATCATTTATTTTATAGTTATTTGGTTAACATTTATTTTACTAAATAATATTATGGTTGGCATTATATGGTAGTAGCTTTTTAAGAAAATGTTCTCATTCACTGATGCATGAAATGCCAAAGTTTAGGAGCTACTATTTTAGAGAACCAGAGCAAAAATGAGAAGAGCATCACACACTTATTGTAAAAGTGTTAGAAGCTAAGCTTACAGTTATTGACAGTGTTCTTGTTTCTCACAAGCAAAACTTTAGCAAAATAAAGGTATTCCCAGCAAAATATTTAAACTGAAAGCATCCTTGCAGATTGCATTTGCATATGAATGGTTTTGTTCCCTTTATACTCTGAAAAAGCATTACATTAAATATTAATGCAACATTTTGCTCCTGTTATTGTTCACTTTCACTTCTGCTAAACATTAACTCCACAGCCTATACAAGAAGATGTAGATGCGAAATGGTGTTATAGTGATACAATATAGCCAATCTCAAATTATCATTTTAGCTCGAAAACAGCTTATTGTGTAATGCTGGCAACTCAAAACACTGACACTATTCACATGAAGTTATCACCAGTACTCTTCTTTGCTTACCATAGATGCTTCTTTTCTATTATTTCTTTCAAAAATACAATTGCTGGCATGGATAGTAATTACACTACAAAATAGAAAACATCAGCATAGAAGCACTTTTTGCTTCTTTTTCTGGTGAAAACAGAAAATATAACAGAAATAAGTCTTCTAATCAAGATTTGCCTTCCCTACAAAACAGGACATCAGTTATGTGAGCTATTTCTATTTTTAAAAAAGCTTTAAATGCAAAAGCTTCACAGAATAACAACAACAAAAATAATTATGACGACTAAAATTTTTAGAGACTAAAGTTTTACTTATCAACCATTTCCCCATACAGTATTTCATTCGACTGTCATATGGGCCAAAAAATTAACAATGCACTTCATCAACCTTGGGTAGCTGAGCAGCTCCATTGAGGTCTTGCCTCATGTAATGGAAAGAACTGTCAAATCATTTGGCTCTCATCTCTGCCCTTCAATAGCAGTGTCACCCACAAAAGGTTTATTTTTTTTTTTGATAATCTCTTTAGGCCTCAGTTTCTATATCCTTGTATAGCTATTGTATAGGATCAATGTGTAGATGCAAAGTGATAACACAACACTGCCTATTGCCCAGACCAGCATAGAGTGAGCTTCCAATTAATGGAAACTGGACATTAATCAATTCATTTTCTTTCCCCGAATCCTTGCTTTGGGAGCGCACTCTTTATTCAGGAATGAAGTAGTGTAGCGTCTGCCATTCTCCCCTTGGATAACAAATGCTCACTGACTGAGTGCCTACTCCATGCCAGCTAGTGGTCTAGTCACTGCTAAGCCAAAAATACATAAAATACAGCCCCTGTATCCAAGCAAATTTCATTCCAGTGGATAAGAGATCCACATATAAAGGTAATTTAAGTATGGTAAGGTAAATAATTGGAGTTATTCATTGAATCCTGAATGAACACAAAGGAGAGAGTTTCAATTCATGTTGAGAATTAGGAAAAGCTCACTAGAGAGCACAGTGCCTACACTGGATCCTGAAGAAGGAATGTAATTTCTCTAGGTAAATAAAGATAGGAAGATATATTTCCTATGCCTAAGGTCTAAGAACAGTTTGAAGGGAGAAGAGTGAATAAAAGGGACCAACCCTGGTCAGTATGGTACTATAAATCTCTATTATTTTTTGGCTAGAAATCTGTGTAGCTAATATTACAATTAGGAAAAATATTTCCTTCCTCAGTGTGGGTTTAGACTTTACTGCTCCATGAATTACTGTTTGAGGGAAGTGTATGCGAATGCATCATTGTATATATTATAACCCAGAAAGCCAAGAGAAGTGAAAAGAAACTTTTCCACTTCAAACTTGGTGGGGAAACTTCAGACAAGATAGGGCCTTGGAGTGCCCCAGCCTGCTGAGCAATGCATCTACAGACCCCTACCCCTTACTTTTCCCACTTTCTTACATGCACACACACACTGTGTCATGTTAGACTAAAGAACTTTGTGCTTAGAAAATGTGGTTGGAGCTGAAGGACTGGATTGGCCAGAATAGGTTCACTGTGAATTTTATGGTATTTCGTCCAGGTCCCCAATCAACCAAGGTCTTTTTTCTCCAGCTGCAGAGAGTGCAGTGAGCAGACAGCCCCTTCAGGGACTGCCTCAGGTTCAGAAAGCCGGCTTGCTCATGGTCAAGGCCCTTCCCTAGGAAGCACATCTCCAATAACTGATTGATGTTGGAGTATTATAGATATAGTATTATAAACAAGTTTACCTTGGTCAAACTTGGCACTACATGAAAAGGTTACTCTAGTTCTATAGTTTCTTGTGGAGTTGGTCAAGACTGCAGACTTGACCCTTAAAATTTACAAGCGTTTTGGCATTTTTCCTACATAAAGTGGTGATCGATATTTTGTATTCCATGGAATATGGAAGTATGATAATGTCTTTTTATTCCACTTGCCACAAAACATTCATAAAGATACCCACATATACTCATACACACTATATAATATTAGCCTGGAAAATAATTTATTGTTAATGTAGTTTATTAAAATATGTATCCTTATATTATTTATATATAGCAATAATATTTATTAAGATATGTTATTTTTTAAATGCTTGTGTTTTTATTAAAAAGCAATTTGTGCTATTGCAAGGAAAATTAGAAAATATATATAAGCAAAATAAAATTAAAAGGAAGCAGACAGAAAAACTATTATCATAAAATTATTTTTACATTGTTGGTCATCTGTAGCATGACATTAACATAAAATACTAATAAATACTATTATTTTTATATGTGCTTTGAATCAGTCTATGGACTATGTGCTTTATATGTGATATGTAATATATACCATATCTATAATTTTATCTATATCCTGAAACAAAACAGGACTTAGATATATAATTACACAAATACATATGTATGTAAACATGTGTATGTATATATGTATATGTACATACATATGTGAATACACATACAAATATGCCATATTCATTTGTAACTATGAAATCATAAAAGAGAATATAATCTTTCTACCAGAGATATTGAGAATCTTGATAATAGTATTGGAGTACAATGTCTTCAAGTATTCAAAGTTTAAGACTAGTGCTATTCCATGTGTATTTAGGCCTTATCCGCAAGCTTTCAGCTAGTCATTCTTTCTTTCTTGAATTTATAGATTATATCACAGGACTTAACTGGCCCATTGTCATAGTCTGTGCTTGTCAAACCACTTCTGCATTTTTCTCCATAATGTTCTTAACTGTTATTACTAGTAGTCTGGCTTGGATAATGTTGTTTTCTGGAAATCTTAAATACAGTCGTTTTTAAAGTTTGTGTCTTCTACATGAAACAGATTAGAAAATGATCCTTTTTATGATCAAAAGAATGGGAACCTAATGCATATGCATATGTTTGGCCCAAACAGGAACAAATCACATCAGAACTCTAGTTTTTATCTCTACAAATGAGGATTTTTCCCCTTCTGGCAAAAATAGACAAGTTTAGCAATATATTTTTTCCTTGCCATTCTCCTTCATACATTGCTGTTACTTGTGACAGAATATTAACATTTTTAAGAGGAAGCAACATACTGTATATCTTGGTTAAGTTACATAAAACGTGTCCTTTGAGAGAAGGAGAATTTATGATAGCTCACTCGATTGTTCAAAAAATATTTGTTGAGCATCCAGTAAGTGCCAGTCACTGCTCTCATGTTGGGAATAATACAGCAATGGAGTTATGTAAAAATAAAAAACAAAACAAAAAATACTCTTTTTGATTTTCATTTTGTTCCTAGTCTAAACCCAGTGGGAAAATTCAGTTCATATTTCTGCTTAAATGGTTTTATTACATATTTTTTAGCCAGAAAAAAAAAAACCTGCTTCTCTCTACAACATTCATTAATGATATGTTGATTTCACTCTGACAGTACAAGCATTGGAGGCATTGTTTTTTTTTTTTTTTCAGTGGTACAGAATTGTCATGCCATTTTTGTGTTAAAAAAAGCAGCATATCTTCATTGGCTTTTAGGCAATGTTTGGAAAAGTCATGTCTTTTCCATATTGTCACCACTACTGTAACTCTCCCAAACCTTATGGTTCTCAATCATGAGCAATATTTTGTACCAGAAACTATCTAATTAATTTTCTATTAACTCTTTTGTTTCTGCCTAGTCGATTCTATTTCAATCAAACAAAAGAAAAGTCTTGTGAAGATGTGATATGAAACATGATCATCTTTCAAATCAAATAATGTGACAATTACTGGAATAAAAGAAATAATAGTGTCTTTTCAAACCCAATAAAATATTTATAGAAATAAAAGACAATATTTAATACTTCTAAAATTCTCTATTCTAATTGGATTTAGGTTTGGTGACACATGCCATTCTACGTGATTGAATAAATACAGTAATCAAAAGGAAAAATATTACACTTAAACTGCTATTGCATATTTTAATGAACAAGTAAAGTTAATGTTGTAAAATAAATTAATTTCAAACTATATGTTTCTGAACATCACATTGTTGAACAATCCTTTAAAAACCTTGCTATCAAGTAAGCTAAGCTTGGTCTAACTGACTTTTTTTTATTTAAAAAAGTATTGCATAATCCACCATTTGTACATTGACCAATGCATATATTTAAAAATACGAATATGATCAAACAAGAGAATGTCATTATAGAAGGTAATAATGGATAATTTTTAAATGATATATTTGATACGTTTAAAGAGTTTTTCTTTTGTAGCAACTTGTCAAGAAGTTGAACCATCAGTCTCTTTTCTTTACAAAGAATTATCCCTAAAATGACTTGTTGAATTTGAAGCCCTAATGAATGACTTAGTTAGCAAGCTTTTTAAATTATACTTTGTAAAAGTGCATGATGTTCAAATGGATCTGACTTATAGTACTTTTGGACAGTGCCACATTTATCTGCCATATGCTATTCTCTAAATAATCGACCTTGCTCTCCACTTGACTGCAAATGAAAAGGGAAGTTGCATCAGACAGGTCCATAGCCACTGAAGAACTAAAAATGCTGATATAGCCAATCCACATATTTGCATTGCACATACTAAACTAACAGACAATAGTATTTACAAGGCTTCACTAAATGCTTAAATCTATTTTGTGGACAAAAGGATTTTTAAGTTAATTCATTTTGTGGAGAGAATAATTTAACCAACTTAGCATTTTGTTGACAGAATTATGATGAAATTCATTTTGTCTACATAATTGATTGGACAACTAGCAGAATACATTTCTCCCCAGAATGAAGAATGTGCAGAGGTTGTCAAATGGTATTTCCTCCTTGGTCTCAAATCATTCTGCCAACAAAATGAATGCAAAATCCTTTCGTTTACAACATCGATATGAGTGTTAATTACTGGTGAATAGAATTCAAAGTCAAATTCTTTCCTGTTAAATATTGATGGAAAAATATTTATAGCATCTGCTAACTAGATATTAATCTTACAAAAGGATTTTTTAGAAGCTTATATCTAATCTGTGTAACAAGGTAGGTGTGTGGTTTGTTTTCCTCATGTCCAATGCTACAGACATGAAATAAACACTTTGGCTAAAATTTTAAATTGAATGGCTGCAGTGAGAAACATCAGGAAACTGTTGATACATAGAGAACAAAGAGGGTCACGAATAGTACATGATAGGAAATATTAAAAGATGCAAAAAAAGTTATCAACACTAAATGTAAATTTACATGGTTCTCCAGATGCACTTTTAATTGAATTAGATTACTGTATTATAATCCACTTAAGCCGAGAGGCTCGCACAATGAAGATGAGTGGCATAGCAGGGCACTGATAATGGATGTATATCATGCATTTCATGCTTCTCTTCATTTGCATATTACCTCTTTCCAAAAAGTCTGTGAATACTAAAAATGGATTCCTACAATATGGGTAGACAGGGCCATTCATAGGACACATAATTACTGGAGATGTTCTTTCAGACAGACTTTACTTTAAAGGTTGAACCTTTCCATTCTGGAACAGGAAAAATAGATAGAATACATTTCATGAGAAGAAAACAATTTTAGGGATGGCCACCCAGAAGGTAAACCAAAGTGCATCACATGTTAAGAATCCATGATTATTTAGATTGTAGGTTTTTCTTCATAAATAAAGATTCTAGAAGCATTTTCTGTCAATTCTCAACTGTGTGAATCAGCTCCAAGGAAAATGTCCAGATTGTAAAATACAACTTTTATAGATGTAATATTCACCATGGTCCACTTTAAAGCTATCTGTATAATTTATATCATTAGGTTGATAAGACCAGATGTTAACTCTTTTGAGACATGGGATCACTCTTCTTTTATCGAGGACTTTGTGGTTTATTTACAAACTTCTCACAACTACCATTTTGTTTTAAAATTACAGATCAATACCAACACTCAACTTAAGCTTTAATAAACAAGTATGGACCGTATCAGGAGTCGTGTCAAATGATGTTTAGGAATAAACAAGCAAATGTTTCAGACAACAAATGACCAGTTGAAAGTGAGTCATTGGGGGAGGAATAAATATTTGAATACAAAACTAGAACATATTTAGGAGAAAATATATTTCGGTAGGAAGGTTGGAGAAACTTCATAAATGAAAATGGAGAACCACTGCTTAGTGTAAAATTGAATCATAAATGCTAGAACTGTGGGATAAACTATTCTCCTCCTCTAAGTCCCTTCCTGGCATTGTACTGGGGAATGTCTTGCCAAATATATTCTGTGTACATTTAGAATGCTTAATGCCCATCTGAAACAAGTTGGATTTGGAAGAAGACACAAAAGAAGTGCATTATGAAATCTATCTATCCTTCAGTTGATCATAGTTAATTTGGGAATATAGTACTCATATGATGCATTTAGAAAGCAATTCTAAGGCCAGATGACAAATACATGCCAATATACACACACATCCATTAAAATACATACATTTTCTTAAATATGACCTAAGATTATAGGGTCTAGAAACATAAATATTAGTAGAATTCAAAGCAAAATATGTAGGCTAAGCATATCTCTTAAGTAATTTGATATATTTAAAATCTATACTGATATTTAATCAAACTCTTCAAAGGATACATAAAACATGTTCATGTGAATTTTTTGAGGCAATAAGGTAAAATAAGGATGAAAATATAAATGGAGTCAGATATAAGGTAGATAAACACTGCATAAACATATAGACACTTGCTGTTTGTTACTGTCCATGTGGCTTAAAGCTTTAAATAGCTTATCACATTTGTGTACAAATATTTTAACACCCTTATCTTTTCTAACCATCACAAGAAAATGTTGAGGAAGGGATTATTATTTCCATTTATAGATAAGTGATAAGAAATTTCCAATTCAGAGATGATAACAAATTACCCCAGACTTCAGAGAAAATGAACCAAGACTTCAAAGAAGGAGCTGGTACATGAAACTAGCTCTTCTAGGACAAGTATGACTCTTTTCTTCCACCATATAAGATTTCTTGGAAGAAATAAAACTTGAGCTGGATTCAAAAAGGTGATCCAAAGACTATCTTATACGAGACACCACGAAAAAGGCACACTCAGACTAGCAGGAAGGAAATGAAATTTAAATTCAAATCTGGTGAATGAGCTTAGCTGATGGAGGCGTTAGCTATTAGGCTGATGTGTTAAGACTTACCTAAGAGAACAAGATCTCAGGAAAGTTCTAAACAATAGAGTGATGGCATCTACACACTGCTTTCAAGTTTCCCTTTTACGAAGAGTCATAATGAAATCAATACATACACTGCTTGAGTTGTTTTAACTTCCTGTAGAACAAGAGTCTAGGCAAAGGCATATACCTCCATGATATTGTTATATATTACATTTTTCAGTGAATTACTTATAAATTTAAATAGTTCTGTGTGGCAAAATATATCTCTAAGTATCAGACATACTTCAAATGAGGAAAGCACTGACTATTCACAGCAGTAAACAAAGATTATCAGAACCGCCAGCAGCGATACCTACCAGAAGTGTAGACAGTTTCTTGGGCCCCAAATGCACTCAACCCCACGAACGGGACAGAGAATAAACCTCCTGGCAATCATTCTATGTAGAGTGGCCCATATCTGAGCAAGATTGGATGTTTACGAATAAAAGTAACAGTAAGCTTTAGGGTAAAGGTGACAACTTGAATATATGTACACATCCTCTCGACATTCCTCTAATGTGAGATAAAAGGGATTTATTTTCTAAAAGCCTATACCCACAAAGACTGGGAGCACAGGAAAAGAGACTACAGAAACCATAGTTTTCCTAATGGTAAAGGATTTAACAGACCTCAACACACTGAATCCTTAGCCTGTGGTGAAGAAATCTCCAAACTAACCTGATGTGAACCAGAATCCTAAATGGCTCAGGAATCAGCAGGGTCAGGACTGCAGGTTGCTGCATAACAAACTATTCCAAAACTTCGTAGTAAAACAAAAACCATTTTATTATGCTCGCAAATTCTTTGGATTAGTAATTCAAAAAGTGCACAATGTGGATGGTTGTACTTTGTTTCATGAAGTCTAGGACCAAAATGGGTATAATTTGAATGGCTGGGGGCTGGAACAGCCAGGACAGGTGTCATTGACTGAAAGTTTGTGTCCCTCCCAAAAGTTATAGGCTAAAACCTATTCACCAATGAGCGAATAGTATTTGGAGGTGGACTTTTGGGAAAGTGATTAGGTCATGAGGGTGGAGCCCTCATGAATGGGATTAGCGCTTTGATAAAAAGAGGCCCCAAAGAGCTTCCTTGTTTCCTCTGACAAGTGAGGACACAAGAAGATGGCCATTTATGATCCAGGAAGCAGGCTGTCATTAAACACGTAATATGCCACCACCCTGATCTTGGACTTCCTAGTTTCCAGAACTGTCAGAAATAAATTTCTGTTGTTTATAAGGCACTCAATCTGCATTTTTGTTGTACCATCCCAGACAGACTAAGACCAATAGAGAACCCACTTTAAAGATGGCTATTTCCCTTATAGCCTAATGACTGTGCTGAATTATTAACTGGTTCAGCTTGGATTGTTGACTAGAATACCTACATGTGGACTCTTGAGTGCTCTCAAAACAGTTGGCTTTTTACATGATAATTCGGGACACCAAGAGTAAACACTCCCAGCTAGCAAAATGGAAGCTGCATGGCCTTTTGTGACCCCGTCTAAGAAATCACATAGCAGCAGATCTACCACACTCAATGGGGAGAATCAGCCACAAACCCATTCAGATTCAGAGGGAAGAACACGAGCTTCATCTCTCAATGAGAGGATTGCCATATTAGTCCTTCTGAAAGTGAAAATGAGAAAGTTACATTAAAAGAAAAATCCATTTATGGAGCATGCACCCTTCCACTGTTCCTCACAATAGGATGTTGCTCCTCCCTTAGTACAACAAAAGACTGGAGGTTGACTCTCTGGAAAGAGTAAAATAGCTGTTCCATCTGTGTGGGAAACCCAGACACAGTTGAGAACAAAGGTGTGTGAGGGAAAAGTGGGGATAAAATAAATCTGTATATACCGGTTGCTGGTTGTCTGCAGCCCTCCTTCCCCTTGACTGTCAGAACACAGGGTGCCAGTCTTCATCTTCTGGGCAAGAGAACTGAAAATGCTGTTCTGGGGAGTCTGATCAGCCCAGGTTTTGACATCAAAGTTCCTCAGCTGACAGGCTCAGTAAGGCATCGTACAGCAGAGCCCACGTTGCCTGTTCCACTCATTGTCTTCAAATCAGTTGATAATTCTTAGGAACTTGGATGTACGAGAAATATTTCAAAAGTCCTACAGAAATGACTCTGAGAAAATTGTTTTCACGTGAAAACAGACCAACACAAGTTACTTGTGTAAGTGAAGGCAACTCTGCCCTAAAGTGGTGATAGTATAATAAGAATGGAAACACAAAAACAGAGTCTCAGTTAATCTCTAAGGGCATAACAGATATATCTCATAATGGAAATATCAAATAAATCTTCTATGAAATGTATTGTTTCTACCAGAAGAAATCCATTTGTTCTAAATTTAGCCTTTACTTCTAATCTTCAAAATACTCCTATCCTTATATTTCTTTCATAATTACTCTCCTTGTTAACACCTCATAATGAAGAAAAAGCAAATCAGTTGTGTCATTATGCCTTGCTGCTAAACAGAAGCAACACAGCCATTAATGACTTTAACATATGTTCATGTTTTCCTGGCCACTGGGAACTTCATTTATCTGTTTCTCCTTGAGGAAGAAAGACACGATCGTTAATAACATGATTCTGAATTTCCTTCTCTAGGAGTTGATACTCGGAACAAAATTTTCAGGTTCAACATTGGAGGTGAGGCACCTGAGGGATGAGGTCTCCATGAAAGGACGAATCAGCATCTGTTCTTGCCTTTTCCACCCCAAACCACACACCTGCTTTCATTACAAATCAGTCCACTAGGTGGCGGTAAAAACATGAAACACTTCAAAACTAGTGTCAGAGTCTTTAAATACAATGCAAAGGGTTCATGATTTCAATAAAAAAATGCAGCATGAAGAAATATAATAAGCATTTTGACACCGACTTGGGACTATAAATTTTAATCTTATATGTGAGAGTTTAGGTGATTATAAGATAATCAGTTCAGCAATTTAAACCCCTCCCACCCCTTGCCCCCCCAAAATAAAAGATGTGTTCTTAATCTTACTTGAACCATTGAGCTAATTGTTTCGTTTCACAATTTTTTCTTGTCAGTTCAGGCTAGTCTTGGTCAAGTTACTTAACCTCTTTATATCTCGTATAGAGTTATAATGTGAAGAAGCACTAATAAAATTGATTATTAAACACTGCAAATTTTAGTGCTGAAGACAGCTACATTGCTTTGAAGTCACCAGAATTGTGACAAGTGTTCAGACAAGTACATAATTAAACTGTCCAAACTGCATTAGCTATTGATGGCATTTAACTAGGGCTGACTGTTCCTATCAAACTATGATAAAGTTTAAATTATAGTGGCTTCTCTAACTTCCACAGACTTTACCAGAGTAGAACTGGGAGTGGGAATTTAAGTCTAAGAGGTCATGTGTATCCTGAAAGACAGTAATGAAAACATCATCATATTGAAATCTCTTCAATTTCTTCTTTTGTTTCCCATAGAAGAAATTGTAACCCTGTCAATCAGTCTTTAAGGAAAATGTTGAATGGCGTTACACATAATGACAAATCAATAGCACTACAGTTCAAAATGGAATCCTTTTGATAACCTGAATGTCTTAGCTTTCACCACTCCTTGAGTATAATTGAAGTCACATTAACATTTGTGCCTGAGTCTCGCTGACGCCAAGCTCTCACCTGCTCATACAAGAATTTTATTACTACACAAGCATTTCAGAGAATCTTCAAGATGTGACTTAAATACATCCCAAACTGAGCCTGGTTATCACTCACTATCCCTGGGAGCTGAGCCAGATCCTTGAAGCTGCTGGCATCGCATCCCCTATAGCACAGAGGGGCCACTTAAGCAGACTGCTCTGCTCCCTCTCATCTGTGATGCCATTGACGCTTGTCTACTAGAAAAATAGAAATCACTTCGATTATTTAAAACAAAGGGAACTTAATGCAGGCAAGTAGTTACGTGACATAAGTACTGAGAATTCCAACAGGGGATCGTGAACAACCCTAAGATTAACAATAGCAAGAGCCAGTATCCTCCTAAACTGAGAGGACAAGGAGGAGTGATATGGCCAGACTCTGGGAGTCAAGGTTACACAGTGGAAGTTGGAATCACAGAAGAAGAGTCTGTCAAGAACTGGATTCATGGAAGAGGTGCAGCCACTGCCCAAGAAGCTGCCAGAAGCAGAGAGGAGGTAGAAAAATATGCGGACTTCTGTCTCCCCCTCCATTCTCCCCTTAGTACTTTTCATAGCTCTAATTCAGCTGGAGGCCAGCTGACGTAGGAGCCCGCAAGGGGAAACACACAACGCCGCAATGCAAAGCATAGCGGATCAAGGATGAAAATGGATCGGAGGGCAAATCGTCACTGTATCTGGACAAGAAGATAGTCTGCTGCGGTTGGGATTGATGCTAGCCAAGCCCGGCTCTTCAGCTGCTGGCTGACACAGCTCTGCTGGCTGGCAGCTGCTTTGTGTCACCCACGCTGCTCCCAGGAGTTTGAGTCACATACCCTACTTCTAGAATAAGAGTTGGTAAACTTTTTCTGGAAAGAGCCTCATAGTAAATATTTTAGACCTTGTGAGCCATATGTCCCTATCACGATTACTCAGTTCTGCTACTGCATCCATAGGCGATATGGAAACAAATGCACAAGGCTGTATTGCAATAAAACCTTTTTTTTAAAAAAAAATTTACAAAAACAGGTGGCAGGCTGGATTTGGCCTGAGGGCCATAGTCTGCTAACTTCTCCAAAACAACTGCTATCACTATTTGTTTGGGACTGAAGTCACTTCAGTGCAAAATCAAGAGAATAATACTCCTTTCCTTTATGGTGCATGGTTAAGAGAATTTTATAAGAGGATTCCCTGACCACAGAGTATTAGTAACTGAATGGACATAAATCTTATTTCTCATACTTACAATGTAACAAATTTCATAATTATTTATCCTTATAAATAAATTATATTTATATCAGATTTTGGGTCGACATGTCAACAGCTTGTCAGGGATTTCAGTGTTAGTCATTTTGGGGCTACTAACTTGCTCCGCTAGTCATAGAAAAATGTGAAAGTATATAGTGTTGGAAAAAATGAGAAAAAACCTTCAATCTTTATGCTGTCATGGTCACCAATGATATTCTCATTATTCAAGCAACACAACCCTTGAAGGCTGGTAACTCCCCACAAGCCAAAGGATGGCAGGATGGGGAAGGCTTTTGCACTCAACTCAACAACTGCACAGGACACGCTGCTCTCCAGCCAGCAGGCCTTGTTACTGAGTGTGGTTCCTATGTTGTGACCCTTTATCCCTGAAGCAAACTCTTTCCTGACTAGTCCATCAAACATAGCTTTATTTACCAGAACTCAGTCCTAGGGGAAACCCCAGATTCCTCTTTTGTTGGGCACAGTCATTATTTTGTTTTTGTTTTGTTTCCGTCAATAATTCAATCAGAGAACACAAGTAGACATTAGAGGAGGGGAAAGCTCCCAATTCCTCATATTGGGCCTATCTAAGTCATGATTTAAGCTGAATTAGGGCATCTGTTATACTTTACCTTTATAGCCATCTGACAACTTCTGAAAGGTCCTCGGATAGGTTGGTAACCCATCCTGTGCATATTTGTGATTCAAGGTTGATAATAAATCATTCTGATTCTAAAGAGCTTGCCTTGGTGATAGTTTTAGGATGAACTCGTGGTCAGGTGGGAGTCGGGGGTGGAATTTAGTTGAATTTAGCTATTTGCATCTGTTTGTTGATGGGCTTCGCTGCTTCCTTCAGCAACCAGGGAAATTCAGGCTTAGCTGCCCTAGAAAGAGCCCTGTAATCAATCAGATTCAATGCAGGATGTTGGAGAAACAGTAAAAAGTGTAGAGGAAAAAAAAGGCAGAAAAGAAAAGTGGATCTGGAGATTCATAAAATGAGCTGATTACATTTGTTACACATTTGTTATAGCTACATTCTAGATTTGTTATAGATTTATTATAGATTGGTTACATATTCTGTCAAGAAACAAACAAGAAAAAACCTGTCATGCAAGATATTTTTCCCTTTTGGACATTCTACAGGGAACAGAATGTTCTAGAATGTTTGCAGGGATTTAGATTACAGCTATGTATGACCTTATATACACAATCACATTAGAGCATATACACTAGTCTTCCCAAGGTTGATCAGTGCAACTTAGTTCTCCTATTCAGATCTGCATATCACCATATTTTCTGGGGAATGCACCTCCAGCCATGGATATGGTCAGCTATCCTCTGCCCAGTGATTTTTGTCCCATTGGGTTTCCTCTTGAACATGCCAGGTTAGAATCTTAATGTATAACAATCCGTATGTCCAATAAGGCAACACTCTTGAGAGCAAATCTGATGGCAGAGGTTTGTGTTGCTGTACAACTGGTGAATGTAATAAACAAGGAAGTAAAGTCCTGGCATCAGGAGAAGGAGTATATGAGAATACAAAATGGGATAGAATCCAGAAAAGGAGGATTTATAAGAGCTCCATTCATGTGTTATATTGTATAAAATGAAATAGGAAAACTGTGAATAAGGCAGTAAATGCATGTCAGGATTTGGAAGAATTTTATTACCCACTAGAGTTACACTCTTCTATATTTTGGTATTACTAGGTTCTTTTCAGAGTAATATACACTTTAAATTTTTCCCCAACCGTATCAAGGCAGTTTTCTGAACAACAGTTGCTACTATTTCAGGAGTTATAGTTTTTACTTTTATTTGTATTTTAGTGAGGTCAGCAGTTTCTAAAGAGAAATCTAAAGCTATGTTGAAAGACTCATTTTCAATAGTCAACTTTTTAACATGTGAGTGCTGGACATGGGTTGAAGGAGGAAAATATAAGGTCATATTTGAATTAAAAACAGAGTAATATTATAGATACTAAAACAGAAATATTGATTGTGTTCTCTTAGTTTTCTTCAAAAAAAAAGACAAATATATAGTTTTTGTGGTTAGCACTTGTTTTCGAAGTACTGGGTGTATGGCTTCTTACATACATACTGTCATGTCATAAGATCTTTGATTCTGAGGTTGGAAGGGATGGTTCCTCCAGTCCGTCGTTTACACCTCAAGTAGGAATCAGCTCATTATAATCCCTGACAGTACAGACAGCTTCTGCTTCTAATGCCCACAGGGATGAGGACCTCGCAGGATCACTCTATACTGAGGTGTCTATGTAGTTAGAAAGTTCTATCTTTTATTGATCCACAACCTGTTAACTTGTAGCTAATGCACATCTTCCCAATAGTGTTTATGGAACTGTCCAGAATAATTGATCTTTTACCCCAGAGTCTTCCACATATTAAGGCGGTAGTACCCCTGTGCTGGAGGGACAGGCTGAATTACTATCCCAGAACTACTTAGAAATATATAACCTGGGGAAACATTCTGAGACTGTGTCTTAACCAAACTCAGTCTTGTTCAAGAAGACCAGGTAAGATTTCAATCAAATTTACCATTTAAATAAAAGCTAACTTATTTGTTTATACAGAATTTAGATTTCCCTGTATCATTTTTTTTTTTAACCATACCTTTTCTTTAAGTCAGTGCACAGCTTCCTCACACAGCTCCTTGGTCTGGTGTGAGGCGATCTTGTGTCACGGTTAATGTCCCTGGGGAATACTGGTGGAGAGAAAAGAGAATGGGAAATGATAGAGTTAGTACTATATCTTATTGAATCTAACATATCATTCAAGATGCATGTTTATTTTATGAAATGCTATGGATCTATGAATTATGATATTTATTAATTTGAAATATTATGTAGCTAAATGATAGCTGGACCGAAACAGCCCCTTTCTTTCTGATCTGCTCCGAGGGTTGGGGTGGGTGAGGACAAGAGTAGAACCACATGAGGTGACTCTTCATCTCTACACTTCTCTTACTTGTGCCAGATACTTAAATATTGAGAGTGACTAGGGATGTGGAGGAGAGGGACAACATAAGTATTTTTTATATTTTTTTTAAAATAGCATCATTTGAAAGTAGCTAACAGCCTGGTGAGACATTTTACTATTTTTTCCATGAAGACTTTCTGCACTCAGCATGTAAACAGTCATTGTAGATAGGATTTATTAAGCTTTATCAATTGCATGGCACTTTGTGTGAAGCTTCTTTCTTCTTCCTATTATTTTTAGATCCTATGGAAAGCAAGAATGTCAGGATGAGGAATAGACTGAGAACTCTGGAGTGGGATTGGGAGAATTCATAGACAGGGAGAAGTGGTGCAAAAAGCAGAATCAGAGACATAATTTACATTAACAGGGTTCATTACATGCTGGTCAATATCTTTCTTAATTTGTTTAATTTCCCAAGTTAAAAGAACAAATCAATAATAACATACATAGGAGGATGTAACGAAAATCAGAATGAGAGACAAAGAATGTGTAAGTGGAAGTATTTGCCTTCGATAGTAGCAGAGACTAATATTTTTAAATATTCTGCTGCTATGAACATTGGATACACACAACCAAGTAATGACTGTTGCCATGTTTAAAAAGATTAGGCTTGGGTTATTTTAGCATGCATTCTATTTCCAAATCAATGCTAAAGTTCAAGAGATGGAATTTCACTACAGAAAAATTCCTCAGAGAAAATATGGACTGAGTTGTTACTATCAAAAAAATAAATAAAAATTAAAAAAGCTAAAGCTGAGAGAGCTACATGCTAGAATGGTTAGTAACCCTTTGTTGTATTGACTCAACCAAGCCCTCTGAAAACTTTCTTGATGCTTTAAAAGGCAAGAATGTTTCACTATGCTCATTTATAAAATTTAACTTAGGTTGGGGATCTATTATTGTACAGTAGTTAGAAATCATGTGTTTGACCCTGACTTGGCATTGCTTAACTACCTTTACCTGATCACTTAGTTTCTTTTCCACTTCTTGAAATAGAGAATATTGACCTGGTTCATAGGAGCCTGCCATATGAATGAGAAACCACCTTCTTAGGCAGAATCATTAGTTTCCTTTTCATCACCGTGGGGAAGTGTTCACTTGTACTCCTCCCCACCCTCCACATTTTTTACCTTTGTACTTCATGTGAGATGTTAAGGGTTGCCCTTTTAAGTTGGAACTTAGGGAAAAAAACAAAACAAAACTTGTTCTCTTCACTCTTAGCTACTGATAAGGAACACTACAGATACCAAGACCCTAACGTGAATTATTGGCAGACAATAGTATTTGTAGCTATTGTCAACCTGACACTGAAACTTATGTGTGACGTGCAATGCTTTTTTCTTTCCCCAGATATTACAGAGGACTTGGAGTGCTATTCTGCAGTTCTCTCTCATCCTTTTATTATTTGAGCAGGAAAATCATTTTATTGAATTGTGGTCACACGTTTGGCAAAAATTATTTTTCTGGATTACTGGCAATGAAATGTAACATGAAGAGAAAAGAAGGGTTATAGTCTAGATGGGACATTCTTTCTCCTGCCAGGATGTGACCCCATCTGAGCAATGATATATTAGTAACAAAAATGACCCCAATTCTTTCCTGTATCTATGTCTTTTACAATGTCTTTGTAGCCTCTCCCATCAAGAGAGGTCTTTCCTCACCCCAGAATCTTAGATGGTTTTGTGACTTGATTTGGCCAATATAATGTTACTGAAATGATAGTGTGAGAGTCCTCTAAAAGCTTTACATACTACCACTCTCTCCCAGACACCTACCTCAACCGGGAAAATAAGCCCTGCTAGAGTACTGGAGGATGAGAAGCCATATGAAGCTCAGAGAGCTGAGATCCTCCTAGACCAGCCAGCCCCAGGCCAACCCACCTGACCCTGATGCATAAACCTGGTAAGCCAAGATCAGTTGAGTGTTGCCTAAACCAAAAGAACCTCCCAGCCAATCCATAGGCCCATGAGCTAACATAAATATTTATTGTTGTATGCCACTGAGGTTTTATTGTTGTCATGCAGCACTATTGTAGCAAAAGATAACTGATATAGAGTTATTTCTAAATCATAATTCTTCTTCCTTTTTGTTTCCAATAAACCAGTGGGCACTGATGTATGGCAGTAGGTTGAGGCATCTACTTCTTTCCTTGAATTCAAAGACTTCTAGAAGTTCCCAAGGGAAATATGCTGTCATTTATATTTGTTTCAATTTTCTTGCTACTAGTTTCCAACCTCTTTTTCTCACAGTTTACTACAGAAAAAAACTATAAAAAAGTCAAATCTGTGTTTGAAATTCTGAGCTTCTTTTTTTATTTCCCATCCCACCAAGGTCCCAGGGCACACATGCCCTCTTCTTATAATCTCCTGTCAACTTGGTCTATGGTCCTTGACTCACCTCATTCACTTGAAGAAATAAATTAATGAAAGGGCATAAAGTGTTATGGACAGAGTTTAATTTTAATAGAGCCTAACGCCTTACATTGGTTTTCCTTAAATTGTGGTCTTAGGCCACTCGAAGTGAAATCATTCTGAGGAGATGAATGAAGTATATATTCCTAGGTCCCACCCAGACTTACTACATCAGAAACAGAATCTGAGCGGAAGTTGATAAAGTTACATGTAGCTGTAAATTTTGTTGTTTGTTTATTTTTTGTTTAGTCTTCTTTTCCACTTCTGAAATTATAGTCGGATTAGCAGGCAGCTCTTCCATTTAATTGAAAGGGAAGCTTTGTTTGCAGTCAAGGATCCATCAAGAATAAAGAAACCACTGTATGCATTTCAAATATATTGGTTTATATTTGGGTGTGAAATGAGAAGAAATAAAGAATTGCCCAACTACCGAAGTGCTTAGGGAGCAAAGGTTAGGAAAGCTGTTACTAGCATTCTAGCCTGCAGCACCTAAGCAGTTATTTCTTCAGAAATTAACCTGAAGTTTGCTTCAGGTATTACCTCTGACACCAGTTCACAAGTCTGTTCATGTCTGCCTGTGGGAATTAATGATCTATCCTTGTCTTTCACTTTCTAGATTTTCATGCAAGTGCCTCTCATTGGTTGACTCTACTTGAAACCAGATGAAGGAGATTCTGGAAAATGTAGATCCCAGTTTCTCCTCTGCGATGCAGAAATATCTTAGACAGGGCTGGTGATCAGGGCAAATTGACAACAGAGACTCCAGCACATATCCCTGAGGTAGTGACACTATATCTGGGGTCCAAAAGTTTTAAAGAGTAAAACCCAAACCTTTACATAGGATGCTAGAAGAAATGTTAATGGTATCTAAATATAATTTACACATAATTTTGGAGAATTAAACCAGGAAAAGACTGAGGTGGGAATTTCTGTCATCCTCTCTAGGTGTCAACAATGTGGTCACCACAAGGAGTTGAGGCGATTTCTATCTTTCATCACATTTAAAGCTTTCCCCTAAAATTTAGTTAAGCGTTACATCCTATTTTCTAACTGTGTAATTTGTTAGATCATTTCTTCTTAAGATTCACAAGACAACATGTGGCAACTTTGGACATTCCTTACTGATTTCATGGAAAATATTTCTAATTTGACTTCCATCATTATGGCCTCTTCTTACAGCACTGTCAGAAGCACCACTACTTCTGTACTCATTGAACATAATGAAATTAATACTCTTTGTAAAATACCTCAAACAGAAGACTAAATGCAATGTACAGGAAATAGCGACAATAAAATTGTCCACATGCGACTGCTAATGCCCTCTGCTGGTAAAGGGCTGATTGTACAGGTTTTGATTCTGACACTTATGAATGTTGGTCCAAAGTTTATGAGCAAAGGAAAATCTATATATATGTGAATTTCCATCTTAGCAAAAATAAAAATCAAATGTGTAGCAGGGAACAAAAGTAGTTTATATTTCAAGAAATTTGCTTACGTAATTTTATTAAATGCTCACAACAAGCCTGTGAAGTGGGTATCACTTCCATTCTGCACGTATTGGACTTGAGGGTCAGAGAGAATAGTTGCCCCAAAGTCACATATTTTATAAAAGGCAGAGCCATAATTTAAATCTATAGCTTCTGATTCCAAACTGTGCTTTTCCTAATTCATCTCTCTGTCTCCATAAATACGATTTTCCAACATATAAAGTCCTTTCCATTTTGCAGAGAGCGGAACGTAGCACTGCTTTCTATTTTGCTCTTGTCCTTTCAACCTCCACTGCTGACTCTCAAGATGGGAGGGAAGGAGGACATTTGTCTTTTTTTTTTTCCCCAGTACTCCTGGCATCTATTCTTCCTTCCTACCAGCAAAGCAGTTTCTTTCTAGATTTTCTTTCTTTCTGAGCATAATCTTAGTGGAATGTTAAAACGAGGTGCCTTCCTCCTACTAAGGATGCCAAAGTGGTAGAATACTCCAATATACCACCCTAGTACAGCTGAGAATATGAACATATACTCAAGATTGGCCAAATTCCCTCCTCTAGAGCTTTGAAATTTCAGTGAGTAATGACATCACAGGGACAATTTGGAGATCATGTGATTCAATGGAAGACTGGTTTTGCTATAAAAATCACTTTTGTAGACCCTGTTTCATTGCTGCTTTAGTTTCTGTCAATTTCCAGATAATAAACTTCCCTGAGATTATGTGAGTATAAACTGCAGCTATCCTCACCTTTCTTTTTGACGTTAGCTAGATTCAATTTCTATGGTTTACAATTAATGAATACAAATTAATAGAATAATCTAATTATTAATGCATTCACCTGCTTTGACCCACTCAAACTATGTATTAAATGAGTATTAAAATAAAAATAAGGGAGAAAACCAGGAAGAAAATCACTTTGCATTAGGTAATTTTATTGAGTTTAATGTAACTTACGTGCTTTTAAGTTGAAGAAAAAATTCCATTGTGTTTGAAAACCTTAGAAGAAACTAAAAGAAAAAAATGGGGATAAAAAGATAAGATGGAGGTAGGAATTGTTACTACACACATTTATGCCCTAAATATATGAATAATGTACCTCAAGTAGGAGGTTTCTAGGAGTCTAGGCAAGAAGAAAACATGGTCAAGTTGCACACGTTTGGGGATTCCCAAGATAAAAACTGCTTACAATTACTCCTGTATTAAGTCCAGAGAAAAAAATATAATCTCTCTTGTTCTCCTGTGGGAACTGTACAAAATGTAGCAAATAGTGTCTGCCAAAGTACCTCTGGAGAAAACATCACAGTATGGTTCACAGACTGTTTTTAATAATCTTCCTCAATGTGAGTCAGTGACATCTGACCAAAGTACAAATCACTGAAAGCAGTTCTGTGGGAGACAAAAACGATATGACCCTGGTATATAACCCTCTGTAGGTCTTGTGTTTTATCCATAGAGAGATTTTACAATGCAGGCATACCTAGTTTTTTTGCTGCTTTGCTTTTTTGTGCTTCACAGATGGTTTTCTTCAAATTGAAGGTTTGTGGAAATCCATCTTCAAACAAGTCTATCAGTACCATTTTTCAAACAGCATGTGCTCACTTCATGTCTTTGTGTCATATTTTGGAAATTCTTGAAATATGGAAAACTTTTTCATTATTACTATGTCTGTTATGGTGATACGTGATCAGTGATCTTTGATGCTACTAATTGTAATTGTTTTAGAATGCCACAAACTGCTCCCACGTAAGACGGATAACTTAATCCATAAATGTTGTGTGTATTCTGACTGCTCCACCAACTGCTCATTCCCCCATCTCTCTCTCTCTGTCCTCAGTCCTCCCTATCCCCTGAGACACAACAATATTGAAATTAAGCCAGTTAATGACGCTACAATGACTTATAAATGTTCAAGGGAAAAAAGAGTCACCCATCTCTTACTTTAAATCAAAAGCTAGAAATGATTAAGCTTGTGACAAAGGTATGTTGAAAGCCAAAGCTAGGCCAGTAATTGTGCCAATTAGCCAAGTTGTGAATGCAAAGGAAAAGTTCTTGAAGAAAATTAAAAGTGCTACTCCAGTGAACACAGGAAAGAGCTTTATTGCTGGTATAGAGAAAGTTTTAGGGGTCTGGATAGAAGATCAAACCAGCCAGAACGTTTCCTTAAGCCAAAGCCTAATCAATAGCAAGACTCTAACTCTCTTCAATTCTATAAAGGATGAGAGAGGTGAGGAAGTTGCAGAAGAAAAGTTTAGAGTTAGCAGAGCTTGGTTCATGATGTTTAATGAAAGAAGCTGTCCCCATAACATAAAAGTGAAGCAGCAAGTGCTGATGTAGAGGCTGCAACAAGTTATCCAGAATATTTAGCTGAGATCATTGATGAAGGTGGTTACCCTAAACAACATATTTTCGATGTAGATGAAACAATCTTATATTGGAAGAAGATGCTACCTAGGATTTTCATAGCTAGAGAGGAAAAGCCAATTCCTAGCTTTAAAGCTTCAAAAGACAGGCTGACACTGTTGTTAGGGGCTAATGCAGCTGGTGACTTTAAGTTGAAGCCAATGCTCACTGACCATTCCAAAAATCCTAGGGCCTTTAAGAATTGTGCTAAATCTACTCTGCCTGTGCTCTATAAATGGAACAATAAAGACTGTATGACAGCACATCTGTTAATCACATGGTTTATTGATATTTTAAGCCCACTACTGAGACCTATTGCTCAGAAAAAAATATTCCTTTCAAACTATTACTACTTATGGACAATGCCCCTGGTCACCCAAGAGCTCTGATGGAGATGTACAAAGAAATGAATGTGGTTTTCATACCTGGTTTTCATAACACAACATCCATTCTTCAGCCCATGGATCAAGGAGTAATTTTGACTTTCAATTCTTATCTCTTAAGAAATACATTTTGTAAGGCTGTAGTTGCCATAAATACTAATTCCTCTGATGTATTTGGGCAAAGTAAATTGAAAACTTTATGGAAAGGATTCACCATTCCAAATGCCATTAAGAATATTCATGATTCATAGGAGGAGCTCAAAATATCAACATTAACAGGTGTTTGGAGGAGGTTGATTCTAACCTTTGTGGATGACTTTGAGGGGTTCAAGACTTCAGTGGGGGAAGTAACTACAGATGTGGTTGAAATAGCAAGAAAATTAGATTTAGAATTGGAATCCAAATTGCTGCAATCTCTTGATAAAACTTGAATGAATAAGAAGTTGCTTTTTATGACTGAGCAAAGAAAGTGGTTTCTTGAGGTAGAATCTACTCCTGGTGACAATGCCATGAACGTTGTTGAAATGACAATAAAGGATTTAAAATATTATGTAAACTTAGTTGATAGAGCAGCATCAGGGTTTAATTTTGAAAGAAATTCTACTGTGGGTAAAATATTATTCAGCAACATTGCATGCTACAGAGAAATCTTTGATGAAAGGAAGAGTCAATCAATTCATCAAACTTGATTGTTATCTCATTTTAAGAAATGGTCACAGAGACCCCAAGCTTCAGCAGCCACTACCCTGATCAGTCAGCAGCCATCCATGTGGAAGCAAGAGCCTCAATCAGCAAAAACATTATGATTTGCTGAAGGCTCAGAAGACCAATAGCATTTTTTAACTAAAAAGCATGTACATTGTTTTTATATACATAATGATTTAGCACACTTAATATACTACAGTATAGTGTAAACATAACTTCTATATGCACTGGGAAACCAAAAAATTGGTGTGACTCACTTTACTGCAATATTTGCTTTATTGCAGTGGTCTGGAACTGAATATGCACTATGGTCAAGGTATGCCTGCATTTAGAGGAATGGGTAGGCTACTGACATTCAAGCTCTCCTCCAAAACTATCATTTTTCTAAAGTATTGCTGAGAGATGAGTTCAAGGATACACTCCATAACAATTATCTGCTGGGCCACTATTCTACATAGGCTGTGGAACAGATGGTTAAAATGTGGCCATTGTTAAATAAATGGAAAAAGTGAAAATATTAAGTATTACTGTCATTTTACACAGACAACATGATTATAAATTTACAAAATACAAAGAAATCTACAAGTCACAAAAACGAATTGAATTCAGCAAGGTCACAGGACATATGGTCAATTGTATTTTTATAAAATAGCAATGAACAATTGGACAATACAAATTTTTTAAGTAGTATTTACAGTTTCATCAACATCATAAATTATCTAGGAATAAAATTAATAAACTCCATGTAAGACTTTTCTGAAAACTATAGACAAAATAAATATTATTAAAATAAATCAAAGATGTAAATAAATAGAAAGATATGACATGGTCATAGATTGAAAGACTCTAGACTGCTAGATGTAAATTTTATGCAAATAGTCTAATACTAGTAGATTTTTTACTAAAGTATACAAGACAATATTAAAATTTATGTGAGAATGTGAAAGACATAGAGAGGCCAAGAATAACCCTATTATAACATGTGTCATATTTTCATAAAGAGAGAAGTATATTTGAAAGGAACAGAAAAGATTCCAAAAATGGACCCAAACATATGCAATCACTTGATATACACCAGAAGCACCAATGCACTTTAAAGGGAAAATACATGGTGTTGGAGTCACTAGATATTTATCAAAAAATAAAAAAAAGAATCTCATCTACTTCTTCACATCATACACCAAAATTAATTTGACCTAATTGTAAAAGTTAAAACTATGATTTTAACATAAAATATGAGAATATATTCATAGCATTGGATTGATAAAGATTTCTTATACAAAATAGCAAAATCACTAACCATTAAAAGGAAAAACACCTGGCAAATTTTACTTCACCAAAATTGAATATTTTCTCATCAAAAGATACTATTAATAAAGTAAAAATATAAGCACAGGCTTGGAAAATATCTCATATATTAGATAAAGAACTGTATATATAATATATATTGAACTGATAGCAATAAGAAAAACACCAAAACTGACTGAAAGAGGATATTCCAATGGTTAATAAGGATATGAAAATGTGTTCTAAATATAATTAATCAGGAAAATGTAAATTATAACAATAATATACTGCTAAACACTTATCAAAATGGCTAAAAATATATATAAATGGCAAATATGCACATGAAAATATTCTCAACATCATTAGTCAGTAGGAAATGCAAATTATAACTACAATAAGATATCACCACATATTTGTTAAGTGGGTGAATTACAAAGATTGACCGTATCAAGTGTTGATGAGGATGTGGAAGAATGACATTCTTATATACGCTAATGGTGGGAAAGTAAACTGTTAGAACTACTTTAGAATACCTTTGGGCCGTTTCTAAAAATGTTAAACACACATTAACCCTATGACCCAGTAAAACTGTCCACAAATAGAGTAAATGGCAATATATATTATATACCTGATTACATGTTTACATGCACATTCATATATGTTTGTACATAGACTATATTTATATATAAGAAACTGGTGCACTTCTCTGCATGGGTAGGAGACTGATTGGCTGGAAGACACGATGGGAAAGAAAATGTTTTTCCACTGAATACCATTTGCAACTTTCGAAACTTTTACTATGTGCATGTATAGCCTGATTTAAAAATGAACCAACTTTTTATTTATAAAAAAAAAGGCAAGCATGTTTACACCAGCACACATACTGAATCCTATTTTATTATGGTATATTGTTATAAGTGTTCTATTTTATTATCAGTTATTGTTATGTATCTCTTAGTGTGCCTAATTTATAAATTAAACTTTATCATATGTGTGTACAGGAAAAAACATAGTATATATAGGGTTTAGGATTATCTGCGATTTCAAGCATCCATTAGAGGTCTTGGAATGTATCACCCATGGATAAAGGAGGACTACTATAATTTATAACCAAAAAAATGAAACCAGTCAGTGGTAATGCACAATAACAGTAGCATCCTACCATTAACTTGCAGAAAAGCAGGATAGAATGAACTTGGAATGAGTACATTACATTGTTCATATAAAGGAACTACCATAAGTATAGTTGCAGATCTTCCACTATGTTTCATCCCACAAATCTTTTTGGAAAGTTCTCTTACATCTGTTTCCTCATCAAAGTTAAATTTCTTTCTGTTTTAGGGCCCAAGTTATTATGTTTTGCGTTTTTTTCTTGTATTTGTTTGTGATGCTTATCTCTTTAATACAAACAACGAGTGCCACCATACAATATTTTTTAGCCTAGACTATCTCAGGCATATACCAGGACACAATTTATAATTGTGACTGAAAATTATTCTCAAAATGGAAAATTAGAGATATTAACAGTGCCCTAAGTCAAAGCCCCTTGTGACAATTTATCACAAATTAACCTTGCACATTGCGTATGTAAAAAGTAAATGAATTATATTCATTTGTTTACTAAATTTGTGTACTGTACTGAATACTGCTGGCAATTGTAAAACAACAGTATTTGTGTATCTAAATATATCTAAACATAGAAAAGGTACAGTAAAAATACAGTAGTATAATCTTATAGGACCACCATCGTACACACATTCTGTCTTTGCCCAAAATGTTGTTAAGTAGTATATGACTGCATACATATTGGAATTACAGATAGGAGACCAGAAAAGTCAGAATTTTGATTCTGGAATGTTACGTTTTCAATGCTTATTAAAAATGCAGATGAATATTTAATGGAAGTTGAATAATGAGATGAAATAATAGCTTTGGGTTCAAAGGGAAAGGTCTGTGCTGAAGTTACAAATTTGGGAGACATGGACATATATAAGGTCATTAAAGCTACGTGGCAAGATGAGATCACTAGGAGAATAAGTGTTGGTAGAGGTCTGAGCACTGAGCCCTGGAGCATTAAAACACAGAGAGGCAGGAGACATAAAGGGGATTGATAAGAAAAGGCAAGAAGGACATGAATAAAAACAGGCGAGTGTTCTGTCCCAGAGCCAAGTGACGAAAATGTTTCAAGAAAGAGAATAATCGACTGTATCAAATGCTTCCAATAAACAAGAAAAATGAGAAACTGGATATTGGATTTAGCAATATGGAAGATATTCATGATAACATTTTAAGTGGAATAGTTTGAATGAAAACCTTAGAGTGGTTTCAAGAGAGAATGAGAAAAAGAAATTGGAGATATTAAGTTTATATAAACCATTCCAGGATAATAACATGAGTATGATGATAGGAATCTCAGGTAACAAACCCAAGTTTGCAAGAAATAGAGCTTATGTTTCCTATAATTGAACTTAATATTGTGTTGAATTAATATACAAAGTTCATTGCAGCATTGATTGCAATAGTAAAACATTGGAAAAACTTGACTATCAATTAAATATTAGTTAAATAAAATGTGGTTTGCATAGTATGGTGCATCTATACTATGGAGTACTACAGAGACATTGGAGAAAAGAGGGTAAATCCTATGTTTTGCCATTGAAAGATCTCCAAGATACTTTTTGATGAACAAAGCTCAAGGTTACAGTATAGCATTTATAACACAATTCCTTTAGAGTGTGTCTACATGTAGGTTAATTAATTAGTTGAACTTGACAGGGTGCAATCATGGAAAATTATTTTGGGCAATACTACCATATTACTGAGAAAAGTCTGAGTTTGGAGTGTTAAAATCTTCAGTGTAAGTCAGAACTTTCACCTCACACAGTTTTAAAAGTTTCTCCTCTTCCTCAGTTCTCAGCTCCTCAGAAAGGCATGATCTGCCTTTTCTATTTTTTCCCCACCTCTACAGCCGCACTTCTCCGACCTCAACACGGCCTCACTCTGCTGCCTGCTCAGCTGCCACGTAGACTTGACCTTCCACCGTCTCTGCACGCCTCTGCAGCACCAGGCAGCTCTCAATGCACCACGGCTGCACAGGCTGCATGAGGACTCCCTTCCCTGGCGACACGGGGGCAGGGGTTTGCAGGAGATAACTGCCCTAAACTTAAAGCTTAAATTAATGAATGCAAACATAATGGCACACAGACATTCTAACAGGCCAGTGCTTTAAGATGGCTCCCACCCAGATCTCTTTGAAGGTGTTTGTGAGAAAACTGGCTCTACCATGATCTGAAAGCCAAGGTTTCTGCAGCAACTTTTTTGCTCTCTTCTTGCTATCGAAGCGGCTCCAATTAGCCTCTTTCCTTCAGACTTTCCAGGTGAGAGCTATGTGAGCCCTCCCCCCCCCCCGCCACCCCTGTTGGTCCTTAACTTCCATGATATGTATTTCCAATTCTACCAAGAACTCTGTAAACTTCTGCTCTGATCCCATGGGCTTTGTTTGGCAAAAAACTCTAGTGTCACTTCAAGGGTTTTCTTGAAGCCCTACTGGGCTTGAGGTGCGGATGGAGGCTGGGGGTATAGAAGATGAGGTGGTGGGGGATGGAAAGCAGCTGCCTTCTCTCCTTAGGGTATGAAAGGGGCAATGGCACAGCCCTTCCTAATAAAAGGCAGGCAGTTCTCTTGCTCCCCTGTACCCCCAAACATGAACCGGGGGGTGTTTCTCTATCTCATATCCTGCAGATTATCCAGATCTTCTCTTAGGAATGTGAAATGACTTCTTCCATGGGTATCAGGCTTCAGATATTAATAATATGCACAATTAAACTAAAACTCTCAATTAAAATCCAGCAAATATATTTTGTGCAAATTTAACAAATATTTATTCAGTGTCTTCCTTGTGCCAGTCACTGTTCTTGGCCTAGAATGAGTCTAGGATACAGTCTACACTGCCCATTGGGTATCCCTGTGGAATAGGTGGCCTGCTATTTACCTTTTTCTCTTATGCAATTCTGTACCGTGGGAATTTTTTTTTAACAAAAATCATATTTTATTCCTTCAAGTTTACAAATTATTTTCAGAATGATAGAAAAACTTTTTCTATTTTTCCCACACATATAATTTCTTTACCTAATATAACAATTCAGTTACTGTATTTTAAAAATGCAGGCTGTTGTTTATCTTTCCCCTTAGGTTTATGCCATTCTAGGACCATTGCATATGAGATTGAAAGAGAAAGAAAAAAATCATTGCTGTCCTAGTGACTTATTTTTATTTAGTAAATGTAATTGCTCCTCTGTGAAGCATTGATTAAACTTTAGAACTTAAAAGGTCAGATGTAGATTTATGCAAGGTAAGACCACATCTTACCAGCTCCTTTAAAAATGACATTGCTACCTATCTTGTCCTTCTTTGTGTCCCTAAAAATATCTCTTTGGAATTTATAACAACCAACTAGAAATGTATATCCCAGAGTCCATGAAAGTCTCACTCATCTGGAACAGTTAGTTTTTCATTACACACCCCCCACCCCAATAGTTAACTAATGAGAGATAGATCTTTTACCTAAATTTTGGTGGTGGCGGGAAGTGGGAAAGAGGCTTCACATCAAATACTACAAAGTAAAAATCAAATTCCTCTGCATTAGTTATCTATTGCTGTGTAACAAATTACTCCAAAATCCTATTAGCTTAAAAAATGAACTTTTATTTTCTCCTAGTTTGTATAGGTCAGAACCCGAATATAACTCAGTTGGATGTCTCTATTTCAAGGTCTCTCACAAGACTGGAATCAAGATGTTGATTCTGGGCTGCAGTCATCTCAAAGCTCGACTGGAAAAGGATCTGCTTCTGAGCTCACTCACATGGTTGCTGGCAGCTTCTTTCTGACTACTGGCCAGACACATCAGTTCTGTGTCATCTGGGTCTCTCCATAGGACTTTTTACAACATGGCAGCTGGCTTCCCTGAGATCAAGAGAAGACAGAGAGAGAGAGACAGAGAGACAGAGAGAGAACTCAAAAGGGAAGCCACGGTCTTTGAATAACCTAATCTTGGAAGTGATATCCCATTACTCTATTGTAGTCTATCTGTTAGAAGTGAGTCACTAAAATAAGCCCAGCCTCAAGGGGAGGGGATGACACAAGTGTGTGAATACAGGAGGCTGAGATCATTTGGGGTCATCTTAGGCTACCTACAACCCATTTGTCATTTCTATTCTCTACCCATTCCATCTCCACTCACTCAAGGTTCCTACTTTCAGCCACTCATAGTATATCTCTCATTCTTTTCTTCTTCCCAGGCAGACTAAAATATTCTCTATTTGCCATTTCAGTGTTTCTCCTCAGTTTGAACACCCCATTTAACAACAACAACAAAACACATTAGTTTGGCAGAATGTAGACACCATTGTTTCTTAAATATGTCCCTTGAAGGGTCTCAGTAGAATAAATGGAACCATGTAAACTTACTATAATGTTACACTTAGAATTAATTATTTCACACTACTATATTGCAATTAAAACTTTTATTACTATAACATATTTTAATAGTTTCAATAATTAAATCTTTTAGGAAAAATGCTGTGTCCAAATAAATTCTATGTTATCATTTATAGTGAGGCTTTTCTTTAATGAGCTGTGATTCTCAAAAGAGTTTTCTTTTATTAAGTTAAATTTGATTCATACAAAAATGTATGTTGGTTTGTTTCCAAAGTCTCTTCTTAATCCTCTCCATGTGCCCTAGTACTAGTTCAATTACAGTGCAGAGGGACACAAAGCTTTTGACATTTGGACCAAGAACAATGTTGGTTATTAAACCCAGTCTTACCTTGGAACAAGCTGCCTCCTCAGAAAACATTTTGTTACATTTTCCTTCTCTGCAGAGTCAGTGATAAATAACGCTATATATCCTTGAGTGTTCAATGAACAAATGATATAGGGAGGCTTTTGAAGAGGTTTCATAGCTTAGTATCTTCTTTCCCTTCACTCTTGATATTGTGAATTTTTTGTACTAAGTTAAATTTAAGCCCTTTCCCGGGCTTGTCCAAAAATTTCAGAGGGAATAAACTTTATGTAATAACTCTCACATAAGCTCTTAACTATTTTCAACTTTCTTCTCCAAAGTGTAGAAACTGATTTTTTTCTGACCTTTGGAAGCAAAAGAGAAATCACCTGCAATCAATTAACTATTTGCAATTACCTGACTTGACTATTCCAGGATTCTCTTGTCCAGGAAGATATTTCAAATAAATTCACTGGTTGTTTCAACATCTTTTTGAAAATCCATTTTTCTGAGCATTAAACTACTCAGCCAGCCCTTACTAAAGAACTCAGGACAATAGCTAGCTCAACCAGGCTCATCAAATTACTGTTTACTTTTCAAAACTTACTTGGAACCCTGTCCTCACTGAATCCACAATCCTGTATTATTATGTCATGAATTTTGCCCAATCCCAAATAGACTTTCACAGTGAATGAACTACTTTAAACCAGTATCTAAAAACCTCATACATATTTTGTCTATTTCTACTCCCCACCTCCAGACACTATGAAGACTCTATCGACAAAATACTCTTTCTTAATTTGACAAGCAATAATCTTATCTACAAGTTAGTTACTTTTTCTTCCTTTATTGGTGCTCTTTTCAGGGAATGACAGTTGACAGGAGTAACCAAGATATGGCTATATAGGGGCAGAATTTATGTGTTAATCATTGTTTATTCATGTCATGTGAATCCTGTTCTCCTTGGTGAGGGATATGACAACATATTCAAGTTGTATCATCTAAAAGTGATGAAAGAAACATGTCAAGGAAAAGTAAGACAAATACTTAAAATTCAACAGTAATATTTCAAATTACCTGAGATGGAATATGAGGCATCTTGGAAGTCAGGCAAGTAGAGACTTGGGGGATAAGAGGCAAAGCTATGTTGTGTGGATGGTCTCCTTTTATCAGTTGTGTGAGGAGGAAGTAACAGATTATTCAGAGTAAATTTAAGAGAGAGCTTCTGCATACGTGCAAATTGTATGGTCTGAAACTAGGACATTTGCTTTGCAGATAATACTGCATTGAGTACGAATGTGAATGATCATAACTGCAAGGAAGTTCACCAAAACATTTGCTGTCATGAAACTTTGACATGAAACGTGTCATGAAAAATACCACATTGGTTGTATTTATATATTAAAAAAATCAGTGTGGATATGATATACTGTCCCTTTAAGCACTGCTATTAAGCATAAACTCCCCTTCCAGAAATACATATACATTTTCATTGTAGTAGCATCTCTAACAACTCTGGTGATCAATTATCTGTCTTGTTCAATTACAAAAGAAAGATATCACCCTTGTCCCTCTCCTGAAGTTGTCCTTGAACACCAAGCTACTGCTCTTCAGAGGTGGTGTTCTTATCTTTGGATACCTGCCACCTTAGTAACCAATGCACCAGATACTCAGCCTTGCAGCATGTTTTTAAACCCAGGGAACTTCATTCGTGTTCAAAATAGAAGAGCATTTGAAGTTCTTTATATCAAGTGCTTGGCCTCCTTGAGGAGTAAACAGGGCAAAGACTGACTGAATGTCAGGTAACATGAAATGAGGCTTCAGGAAGAGAAATAAGGTCTCTCTCTTAATGTTACAATAAAAGTAAACATGACTTCATCTTTTTTATTGCCCACTTTCTTTCCTTTATTATTTTATTTTAATAGAGAAAATGCATATAAACAAGGTTATCCACTATTTGGTGTTATAATATTTTAATTCGTACTGTGTCATCAGTTTGTCATTTAGTGAACCTGAGGAAGTTAAAACACATAACTCCATAAGTGGGTTACCAATACTCTAGCAACTATCTCTATATCAACAGTATGAATGTATATAAATCTTTTTCATAGAATTATGGCAGACATCTTATCTTTCCTATTTATCATTTTCGTTTGGAATAACATAGATTTTTGATTTTTGATGCCAATCCAGTTCCTAGAGATGTTTGTCAAACCTATTTCCAATTCACATAAGCATAACAAAATGCAATATCCAAATTAAAATATCCATGTCTTCAACTCTCACAAGGTTAACGGAGACTAAATATGTCAAAAAATGCATATGAATTTATAAAAGTTGATATTTTAATATGAAAAAGGCTGATTTTAAACTCATTATTTTTAATCTACTTTGTGAATGGTATCCATAGACATTTTCAAAATGTCATAATAATGCAAAAATCATCTTCAACCTCATCATTTTTTTTTTCTGGTACACACAGAAATTTCCCATTGGTATTTTTCAGATATTTTTAGAGCATCACTAAAACATCCACTTCTAAATGAAAACCAAAATAATGGTTATTTTCTTGTTGAAGCCATGTCAATGATCAATTTTCTATTGCTCAATAATAAATTACCCCAAAACTTAGTAGTTGAAAACCATTCATTTTCACATGGTTCTTCACTTCAGGTTGGGCTCCAGTGGGTGGTTCTTATGCAGAATTCCCTTGGGTTATGTATACAGCTACATTCAGGAAACAAAACAGCTGAGAGCTGGTGGATCCTGAATGACCTCATTCATATGTCCAGGGCATCAGCAAAGATAGCTGAAAAGAGCTGGTATGACTCTTCACATGATTAAAGCAGTATCCTAGAAGGAAAAAGAAAAAACTGCAAGGCCTCTTGGGGTTTTGCACAGAAGTCACATAACTTCATTTCTGTCTTATTGTCTTGCTCAATTTAAATCAGCTCAAGGGGTAGAGAAACATATTCCATGTCTTGATGGAGGAGATTTCAAAACTTTATGGCAGTTTTTAATCCATCACAGTTAGTGTCAGCAATATTATATGTAAATAAGATTCAAAATTCAGTTGAATATTAATAAAAACATGTTTATAAAAACAATATTTCCTCCAAAAGGAAAAATAATAAATATTATAATTTCATTGCTGGTTAAATCCCAAACCCAAACAATAATTATTAGTATTCTAATGAACTTGCAGAATGCCTGGTCAGGTCTTAAATAAATAGGTGTCAGAACAAATATTCAGGAGCTTCTATTAAAAATTTAAGTTGAATGCAACAGCTTTTTTTCCAAAGTGTTTAAATGCAGTGAAGAAGACTATTGACATAAGTAACTTATTTTAGAATTTACCAATGTGACAGTCAAGCTGAAATCCAAAAATTTGACACGAGTATCTCCTTGAATAAAAAACAGAATGCAGAATAATATAGTTTTTTGTAAACTTGAAAGAATCACCTCAGCTTTCTCATTTTTTCATTACATTTATCATGTATAGAGAACTTTAAACAGTATATTAAACAGGTTGTTGTAATTACATATTAAATTCTAAGCAGATTTTATGATTATTAAAAATACTCACCCTTTGAATGTCTATGTGGATTTAAAGCTTTTAAAATTGTCTTGAGAATAATCATGGTTATCTGACTTTGAATCTCTCTAATCTAACAACATAAAAAATCATGGATCAAAAAGAAATGCAAATAAAAACACAGTTGACCTTTCATTATTACTATGAACCAGAGAATACCAAGAACTTCGAATTACTTATAAGTAGAGAATAAACCCCAAATTCTAACAGAGCTGTAGCTGAAAACTTTGACTACTACTACAATATTATGAGTCCATGGAATATGAGACTTACCTACTCCATGCAACAGAGGAGAGGGAAGGGATAAATTAGAAAATGTACAGACAAAAATCACACTCAGAGAGAGAATGTCAAACTCTAAGTGCTCAATTTCTCAATTCAGGACTACGTTTTGTTCATCCCAGCTATATAAATATCTCAGAGTATTAAAAATGAAGACTGTTGGCCGGGTATGGTGGCTCATGCCTGTAATCCTAGCACTTTGGGAGGCCAAGGTGGGAGGATTGCTTGAGGCCATGAGGTCGAAACCAGCCTGAGCAAGAGCAAGACCCCGTCTCTACAAAAAATAGAAAAATTAGCTGGGTGTGGTAGTGTGCACCTGTAGTCCTAGCTACTTGGGAGGCTGAGGCAGGAGAATTTCTTGAGCCCAGGAGACTGAGGTTTTGAGGTTGCTGTGAGCTATGATGACCCCACTGCACTCTAGCCAGGGAGACAGACCAAGACCCTGTCTCCAAAAAAAAAAAAAAAATGAAGACTGTTGAACATTTTTTCATATATATATTGGCCATTTGTATGGATAGATAAAGAAAATGTGGTACATAACAAACAATGAAATACTATTCAGTCTTCAAAAGAAAAGTAAGTCTTGTCATTTGTGACAATATGGATGAAACTGGAGGACATTTAGTTAAATGAAATAATCAAGACACAGAAAGACAAATATTGCATGATCTCACTTATATGTGGAATCTAAAATAGTTTGAACTCATAGAGGCATAAAATGGTGGTTATCTGAAGTTGAGAAAGGGAGGTTGGGGAGATGTTTGTCAAAAGATACAAAATTTCAGTCAGATAAAGGAAGTAATATATTCTTTAAAATCACCAAGAAGGTAGATTTTAAGTGTCCTTACTACAAAAAATGATAAATATGTGAAGTAATGCATATGTTAATTAACTCAATTTAGCAAAAAAGAAAAACACAGAAGAAAACCTTCAAAAGTCTTTCTGTGAAGCAAATATAACATTAATGGCTAATCTTGATAAAGACAACAAAAAAGAATGTTACAAACTAATATCACTTATGAATATTAGTACAAACATTCTAAATAAAATGTTGGTAATAGACTGCACAACCATAGAAAATAGTAAACCATGACTAAGTGGAGTTTATACCACTAATACAAGAATGACTCAACATTAGAAAAATCTATTAATATAAATTCACCATATGACGAACAATTATATAATTATCTTCACAGATGCTGAAAAAGCCTATGGCAAAATCCAACAACCATTTTTATTAAAAACTTTTGAGAAAATAAGAATGGATAAATCTTGGTCAGTGAGTGAGTGAGAAAAAAAAAGAGAATGGATAAATCTTTTCCTAACGTGATAAAATATGTAGCTAATCATATGTAATAAGAAACACTAGAAGCATTTTTACTGTGGTCAGGAATTCGTCAAGGATGTCAACTACATCTACTACTACTAACTTTGTGGCAATACTAACCAATGCAATTGCAAAACAAGGAAAAATAAGACATATAAGAATTTGGAATTGAAGAAATGAAATTGTCTCTATTTGCAAATGACATAATAGTATACCTGGAAAATGTTAGCGAATCAATGATAAAACTAATTCAAATAGTAAAAAGCCAAAAGTAGGGGTAAAAATTAACATGCAAAATTCAATAGCATACATATACTTAATAATCACTTAGAAGATACAATCATGACAAATCTCCATTCAAAACAGAAAAAAAGATAAAATACTTAGGAATAAACTTAACATGAAATGTTCAAAATCTACACATAAAATGGTTTAAAATACCCCTGAAAGACACCAGACACCAAAGCAGATTTCACTTCAACAAATGGAAGGACCCTCCTCCTTATTCTTAATTTAAACATATCAATATCATCAAGATGTCAGTTCTCCCTAAGTTAATTTATAAATGTAATGCAATCTCAGTACAAATACCAATGGTGCTAGACAAGCTGATATTAAAATTCATTTGGAAAAATAAACATGCAAAGATACAAAAACTGCAAAGAAAGAACTCTAAAAGGTGTTAAAAAAAGACCAAAAAAAAAGAAAAACCTACAAACTCTTTAATTAAAATAATGTGATACTAATGAATAGACAGACTAAGGAATTTCTGGGGTATACTTCCAGGATAAGACATCTAAAAGAAAAAACAGGAGAAAGTATTTGTTATCTTAGGGTGTGAAAAGACTTTTAATTAAAATAACAAATAGGATACAAAAAGAAAATATATAATTAATTTCACTTCTTCAAAATTTAAACCTTTTTCTTTTCAAAATATGCAAATGAAAAGTCAAGACAAAAATTAGAAGAATATATTTGCCAATTATATAATTGGTTAAAGAACATGTATCTAGAATATAGCAGGTAATCCTGAAATTCAATAATAAAACATATAGTCCAATTAAGAAATGAGCAAAATATGTGATCAGATACTTCACAGAGGTAGATACATGAATGGCCAATAAATACATGAAGAAAGAGGCTCAACATTATTAGTCATCAAGAATATGTAAATTAAAACCTCAATAAAGTAGTAAAGTACATCAGAGTGGTCAAATTAAAATATAATAATAATACTAATGCAAAATATTGGAAAGTTGTGGAATGAATAGAACTTTCATCCATTGATATAATAGGAGAGTAAAATTTTGTTAACACTTTGGAAAACAGCTTGGTAATTTCTTAAAAAGTTAAACATACAACTACCATATGATTCAGCCTTCTGCTTGTAGGTATATGCCCAAAATAAAAGGAAATACATGTGCACATAAAGATGTGTACATGCTGTTTATAGATGCTTTATTTATAATATTCCAAATCTGGAAAAAGGCCAAATGTCCATTAACAGGTGAGGAATAAACAAATGGCTTATTTCATAATGCATGATAGTATTCTGCATTAAAAATGAATGAATTACCGATAATACAACAACATGGATGAATTTTAATATCATCATGTTATGTGAAGTAAGCCAGACACAAAACATGACATACTGTATATTTCTAGTTTTGAAAGATTCTAAAATAGGCATCACTAATATATATGGACAGAAAGCAGATCAGTAGTTAGTTGCCTGCAGCCACAGAAGGGAATAGAAGTTGACAGGGAAGGACCACAAACAAAATTTTTAAGGTGATAGAAGTGTTCTACACCTTAATTCTTATGTGGTTACATATTTTTATTTATATATATATATATGTATTTGTAACTAATCAAACAGTAGTACTCTCACACAGGTGTTAGTGTTAATGCATGCAAATCATACCTTAATAAAATAAGACAAAACAATAACATTGCCAATTAGATGCAGACACTGAGTGCTTTGAGGAAAGTATACCCTGAAAGGAACAGGACATCATTTACTTAATATTTCAACCGAGGGTACATAACCTGAATCTAATCGTGAGGCAATATCACACAATCCTAAATTAAGAGATATTCTATGAAATAACTGGCCTATATTCTTCAAAAATGCCACTCTTAAGAAACAAACAAAGCCTGAAAATCTATTTCATGTTAAAGGAAACTAGAGGAACATGCAACATGACATTCTGCATCTCTGTACATCATAAATGGTATATGTGGGTCAGTAGGCAAATTGGAAAATAATGGTAGTTTAGATAGAAGTGTTGTGTCACTGTCAAATTTTCTAAATTTGGTAATTGTACTGTGGTTATGTTAAGAAAATATCCTTTTTCATAGGAAATAAATAATAAAGTCTTAAGGGATGAAAAAGTCATAATATACAGGAAAAAACTCTCAGATGGCTAGAAAAAATTAACATAAATTAAATAAATATATGTTTAAATACACTGAATACATATATATATTATATATAGACACACACAGAAAGAATGAAAAACAAGTGTGGCAAAATGTTCAAAACATGTGATTCTAGAGAATACGGGCTTTTTCAGTAACATTCTTGTAAATTTTCTGTAAATTAAACATTATTTTAAAATATAAAGTTAAAAATTTAAGTTTGAACAGGGTTTGGATCTATCATGTTTTCCTAGAATAAGTCCAGTATTCAATCAAGGTTCCCAACTCAATGTATTGATTTTCTCAAAGTTTTAAAGGAAAACCCATTTTGTAATTTTTAGTTAGGATACTTTCTTTAAAATAAATTTGACTTTTTACTTTATATATTAAATTTCCTTTTCAATGTTTAATACAGAAACAAATATGTCACAACATTTCAACATTTGCTGTGTGGTAAATACCAAATATATCTTTAAAAAAGAGCCTACCACAATAACAGTACCCACAAACTAAGCCTATTAAACTAGTGCCAAGGCTTCTACTGGTGGTAAGATAGTGTTTTGTGCAACACACATACCCACTTTGGCAAACTGTTTCTTTATTATGTGAAAGACAATACTTTTTTTTTAATTTCAAAATATTAAGGGGGTTCAAAGGTTTTTGTTATATGAATACCTTGTATAATTATTAAGTCGTTGCTTTTAGTGTGCCCGTCACCAGAATAGTGTCCATTGTACCTGATAGGTAAGTTTTTACCTCTCACCCCCTCCCACTCTCCTGCCTTCTTGGTTTCCAGTGTCCTTTATATCTCTTTATGTCTGTGTATGCTCATCATTTAGCTCCCAATTAGTAGAGAGAACATGTGGTGTTTGTTTTTCCTTTCCTGAGATACTTCACTTAAGATAATGATTTCCAGTTCCATTCAAGTTGCTGCAAAACACATTAGTTCATTCCTTATTATAGCTGAGTAGTACTCCCTGGTGTGTGTATGTATATGTGTGTGTGTGTGTGTGTGTGTGTGTGTGTGTATACACATATATATATTTCTATATCTATATCTCACATTTTTTTAATCCACTCATGAATTGATGGGCATTTAGGCTGACTCTACATCTTTGCAGTTGTGGATTGTGCTGCAATAAACATTTGAGTGCAAGTGTCTTTTTGATAAAATGACTTCTTTTCCTTTGGATAAATGCCTAGTAGTGGGATTGCTGGATCAAATGGTAGGTCTACTTTTAGTTCTTTGAGAAATCTCCATATTATTTTCAGCAGAGGTTGTACTAATTGGTGTACTTATACACCAATAGTGTATAAGTGTTCTTTTCTCTCTGCACCCATGTAAGCATCTATTGTTTTTTGACTTTTTAATAATGACCATTCTAACAGGTGGTTTTAATTTGTGGTTTTAATTTGTATTTCTCAGATGATTAGTGATGTTGAGCATTTATTCTTTTTTTTTTTTTTTTTTTTTGCCATTTGTCTATTTTCTTTCTAACAACTTCTGTTCATATCGTTTGACCACTTTTTGATGGGGTTGTTTGTTTTTTCTTGCTGATTTGCTTGAGGTCTTTGTAGATCTAGTTATTAGCCCTGTGTAAAATGTATAGCTTAAGAATATTTTCTCCCATTCTGTAGGTTGTCTGTTTTCTCTGTTAAGTTGTTTCCTTAGCTGTGCAGAAGCTTTTTAGTTTAATCAAATCCCATTCATTTATTTTTGTTGTTGCTTTGATTGCCATTGGGATCTTAGTCATAAATTCTTTGCCTAGGCCAACATCTAGAAGAGTTTTTCCTACATTCTCCTCTAGAATACTTATAGTTTTATGCCTTACACTTAAGTCTTTTATCCATATTGAATTAATTTTTGTATATGGTGAGAGATAGGAGTCCTGTTTCCTTCCTCTGCATGTGACTATCCAGTTTTCCCAGCACCATTTATTGAATAAGGCATCTTTTCCTCAATGTATGGTTTAGCCTGGTTTGTCAAAAATCAGTTGGTCGTAGGTATATGGTTTTATTTCTGGGTTCTCTATTTTGTTCCATTGGTCTATGTCTCTACTTTTATACCAGTACCATGTTGTTTTAGTTATCATAGCCTTGTGGGATCATTTGAAGTCAGATAATGTGATGCCTCCAGATTTGTTCTTTTTGCTTAAGATTGCATTGGCTATTTGAGTTCTTTTTTGGTTCCAAATGAAGTGTAGAATTATTTCTTCTAGAAAATGAGCTGAAGTGTTTTCCGATTAGGGAGGCTTTTGGATGCTGGTGAAAATAAACAGAAATCTTCTCTAAAGGAAAGCATCCCCAAATTAGGCTCCCAAAGTTTCCATAGAAATATACAAATATGAAATGATAATCAAAGTTCACCAAACACATAAGAAAATAATTTCCCATGATTGAAGAACAGTAGAAAAATATGTATACAGAAATTTAGATTACCAAGGACTTGAGATGATGACCCAACATAGAAAACAAAATGACCCAACATAGAAAACAAAAATAAGTATATATGAAATGTTTGAAGAAATAAAAGAAAAATTGACAAAAAGGAACAAGACACTTGAAAATAACAAATTGTATTTGAAAAAAATCTAGATTTTAAAAAGAACATAATTGTACCAAGAATTCTCAATTGATAATTTTAACAGAATATTAGATACTACTAAAGAGGGAATTAGTGCATTGTAAGATAAAAATTGAGTTGATCCAAAGACATTGTTAAGAAGTTTAACAGTAAAGCCACAAACTAGATAGGACTATTTGGAATATACGTAAAGGGCTTATATCCATAATGCATACAAATGTTTCATAAATCAATAAAAATACCAACAAACCAATTTTTAAGTAGACAAAAACTTGAACAGGCACTTCGTAAAAGAAGATAACCCAATGGACAATAAAATATGAAAAATAGTCATGAGAGATATGCAAATTAAATCCACAATGAAATACCAACACTTACCCAATAGAATGACTAAACTTAAAAAGGCAGATCATACCAAAATATGATGAGGCTATGAATCAATTGGAAGTCTTACATTTCCTGTGGAATCCCAAATTTGTAAAAATACTTTGGTGGAATCTAATAACACATTCCTTAGATGTAACCTGTGACCTGGCATTTCCACTCATGGGCATATATCCAAGGTAAATAAATGCATATGTGAACAAAAGGCCATGTATAAGAATGTTCATAGTATATTTACTTGTAATAATCCCAAACTGGAAATTACTCAAATAATCTCAACAGTAGATTGGGTAAAAAATCTTAATGAAAAAATCCTAAAGCTTCAGTGGTCCAAATAAAGCTAATAAACCTTCCATTTGCCTGTAAGTCCTCAGAACATTTCAAACATCTTGTTACTACTAACACTAACAAGAAGAACACAAGTGATTAAGCATTTGTGAATTTGTATAACCTGAACCTAAGTAAAAGTGAAAAAATTGTTAGTAATCTCTGTAATTACTCCAGCACTCTATGCCTAGGCATTATACTATGGACTAATCTTTATGAGAAAAATCAAATGCTGTATTTTTTCCTTCAGTTTATAAAGTTGCAGGATTTAGTCTCAGATTTTCAGTGAAAGCACTTTAGTGCTTTTTGCTTTCTTTGCTGCTGTGACCAGATGGAAGCATTACTTTCTTTTCCAGAAAGTCTATGAACAGGCAGAGTAAAGGTGACAGCTCACACGGAGTAGTGCCAGATGCTCTTGTTTATTCCAGAGTGTTAGGGGATATTTACTGGCATAAGTTCAATGGCTTTTTGGAGGATTTTCCAAAGGGTCTCATTTTGGGGGGGGGGTGAAAATCTGCTTCTGTGTACAGCCCAATAAGGGAAACATACTTTGCCCACTAGACTAAGGTTTGTTTTTGTTAGCCATTCTTCCCCCAAAAGACAGGAAGGTTTTTCAAAAATCCCAAAAGTGTGCACTTCATGGGGATGCAACATTCTTGTCTACATGCCCTCTTTAAGAAAATTGGACATTGGCAACCAGAGCTGCAAATTTGCTTTTTTAAAAATTTTCTCTTCATTTTTTTGAAGCTGAGTCATATTGAATTGAAGTAAAAGTTAACAACAAAAACCGAAAACATAATAATAAATGCCAAGCATGTTTTTTTGGCCATAAACTCAAGCTGTGCTAAGACTGGGAAGCATATCTATCCTGGCTTGTTGAATCAGCGAATGTATTGTACCACACTGGAGAAAGCAGTAGTGTTAGTGCTTAAGAGCATGGGCTTTGCGCTTTAAGTTCCAGGTTCTGAGACTTATTAGTATATCACCTTGACAGTGTCATTTAACTTCTTTATGACTCAATTTCCTGTTGTGTAAGATTATCATTATAAATAGTACCCATCGTACAGGATCTTTGGGAGGGCTAAATGAGTTTTTTCATGAATAACATTTAGAAAAGTGTGTAGCACATACTACATACTCAATAAATGTTAGCTACCATTATAACCATTGTGATTATCATTATTACTCTGCAATCCTTTAATTTTTATCCATTATGTCATAAAATGTATAGTCTTCTTTCCTGGTTTTAGAGAAAATGTATTAAAAATATTCTATTAGAGATGACAGGAACTCTCAAGAGATTGCCTGTCCAAACTCAGTCTTTACAAATAAACAGAGTTTATTTTGTTTGGGAGCATTCCCAGGAAAGTGAAACTAATGTGTCCTTTATTTTCTTTTTAATTAAAAAAATTTTTAATCACCCTTATAAGCAACAAAAGTCACATCTCACTTTCTGCTTACGTATTTTTTCTTACTGCACTTTTCACTAATAAATAAAAATGAATAAATTAACTAAGAAAAATATATTTTTAAAAAGAAAAGTTAAAATAATTATTTTAAAATAAAAATGAAAAGGCTTTTTATCCACATTTATGTATTTTATTAAATTAGAAATTTATTTTGTGGTATAACTATTCTTTCACTTTGGTGAGAAAACAACAGCTTTAGATATACATATATGGCTATTTATAAAATAATATACTTCATCAGATAAACTATATTCAAATATCTCCATTTCTTTATTCCTAAGGTTCGGATTTCAAATCCCAGATGACATTCAAACAAGATCAGTCTAATTTATTTTAAAAGTTAATTTAACTTAGTTAACTATAGAGCCATTGGTGATATTTTCATTCACATTAAGAATTCCTAGAATACTTGTGTCACTTGAAGAGGTCAGATTGATTCATAAATGTTAAAAATAGAGCTGTTAAAAATGTAGTACACTTGGCTGAAAATTACAATCTGAAAGTGTGTGATGCCAACTTCAATTGTTTATACATAAATAATTTTTTTGACTCCCATTAATTCTGTTTCAGGACAATAATAAGTACTTTTTGAAAGAATAAACTCAATAGAGGAAGAGTTTGGAATGGAATCTACAGATCTCAGATGCAGTGACCACAATTATTGATGGCACCCTTCCTGCATAACTGAATACCTAAGTCACACCCACATTTGTTCCCAACTCTAGCCATATGGCAATTTTTCCTGAATGATTTGTCCTCTCCCTTTTCTTTCTCTATCATTAGATTGTTATGGCTTTCTTCCTTTCAACTCTTGCCAGCTGGGAAACAAAAAGAGTATTATTTTTGCCTCACTTATTCTTGATCCCTTTTTGAATATCCTTAGTTGCCTTAAACATGAACATGCATCTACAATTGAAAGAATTCAGTTTGAGGAAACTGTTCTAGTAGGTGGGTTTAAGGTCCTACATTCCTCTATTATACTTTATTTTTCAATTATCTTTTAAGGTAGAGGCTAGGGAGTGAAGCCTCAAATTCACTGAGTCCACATTCCTTGAGAATAAAGTGTATATATTGTGGAAAAGCCTTGAAAATTGTCAATGTTATTTTAAAGGACACTCTCCTAAATCACATTTAGGTTGGCTCTTCACAGTCAAAATGTTATTCCTATTATGGATAACAAGTTTGTGAGCTGTGTAGTTTTTTTTAACAACCATATGTAGAAATATATGCCAATAGATTAGATGAATTGAAGATTACAACCTGCCTTAGGAAAGTTAATATATAACTTTGCATTTTGTAAATATGAAAGTTTTTTTTTTTTTTCCCTGAAGCATCAACCTGAGCCTAGCAGCAGTAGGCTGATGGCTCCTATTATAAGGTTCAGGAAGGGCACAGGCCTCTGCTTATTCATCACAACCAAACCAGCCTCATAAGAGCACAGACATACGGAGAGGGAGTGCCTGCTGAATACTTTGCTCTGAAGACAGACTTACTCACTTTCAAATCAAGTCTGCGAGATGTTTATTCCCTAAAGGAATATTTTTTAGAAAGAACTGTAATATTAAAACCAGAAAATAAATTAAAGGACAGAAAAATAAAACATAATTTTTATACTCTAAGAATGCTTGAGATGCATCTGTGGAAACAAATTAGCAATTCACATTTTACTGAACTTGGGTCACCTGGATATTATTGATATTTTTTATCATACAGGGCTGTAATTGTTCTAGAGTCACGTTCTCCCCCAATTATATATGATCTCATTTCAAGTTCCAAAAATATGTTTTTTGAAAATAATAGCTAATAATGACAGGCTCAAGTTTTTAAATTCTTCCGTTTTGGGAAGTAGGGAAAACAGAATAACATAGACTTAGGTGAAAAAGGAATGCATAGGAAATTGTATTGGTTGTCATAAAATAGAAATTATGTCGTGCTTTAGTTATGTAAGGGTTCAAAAAATTAATCTTTTTCCTGGTTATTGAGTATATAGTTATACAGCTATTTATTTAATAGTTAATTTGGTGTAATGTTTTTAATATTATGCAAAAGCCATACTAAGTCTTTGAATATTCTGATCTATTTCTAAATGGTCTACCAGTCAAGAAATGCTTACAGTATAAAATATTGTACTCCTTAAGGATATGTTGGATGAATGTTTTCTGATAGACCATGGCTGGTCAATAACAATATGGGCAGAAGTAGATACTATCTTATATTTTGCAATTATTAAAGCATCTTAACCACTTTCAACAGGGATGAAAGAGCTTACATTTAGAAGATTATCTGATTCAGTAAGTACATGTTTTTTGTTGACCAGAGTGTAACTTCATGTGAGTGTGTGAATCTCTTCCATATTTTCACGTAATCCAACAGACTGGTAACAATGACCAAGCTCATCATAAAAGCACCTATAACCTCAGTTAGTTGGGCTCATTTTGGGTATATAGTATTTTTATTTTTCAATCCTAACAATTCAAAACTCTTTTTGAAATGCTACTACAATACTTTAATTTTTAGTTTATTTTATATTTTTGAGACAGAATCTTGCTCTGTCACCCTCACTAAAGCACAAGGGCATCATCATAGCTCATTTCAGCCTCAAACTCTTGGGCTCAAGCAATTCTCCTGCCTCAGACTCCTGAGTAGCTGGGACTACAGTCATGAGCCACTACGCCCAGCCAATTTTTCCATTTTTTGTAGAGATGGGGTCTCTCGCTCTTGCTCAGGCTGGTCTTGAACTCCTGACCTAAAGCAATCCTCCAGCCTTGACCTCCCAGAATGCTAGGATTACAGGCATGAGCCACTGTACCCAGGCTATAATACTTTAATTTTATAGTATATTTTCTATTTTTATTATTGAAGGCTAAGTACAACTTCTATTTAAATATAATTTCCTAAATTCTGACATTTTGTTTCTCTCAATTAGATTACATAAAAATTTATTAGATCAAATTTATAAATAGAAAACTGGGCCAGGACTGTCTATATTTCATTTTCTTCATCTTTAAAATTAGTAATAGCTAACTTGCAGGTCAGTTTTAAAGATAAATGAAATGTGTTTATACCTATATACATAAAGTATATATCAGAGTGTCTAATGCATGAAGGTAGTTATAGTTATTGTTGTCACCACTGATAATGATTGCAGAAAATGTTAAGAAAACCCTGATTAAAATTTATTTTGTGTTGATCAGAGATGTAGGAAGCAAATGGTCCAAATGGTCTTTTAAGTATGTTTCTTTTTCTTATTTGTATAAAATGTATAGAAAAAGTTTTTTAAAAAAAGAAAAACATTAAAAATATTTTCTTAAAATGTTAGAATTCTTTTGGTTGAAAAAGACAGAAAAATGCTGCTCACAGGGCTTAAGCAAAAAGCTCAAGGGAAGTACTGTCATTAGGCATGACCTATTGGAGGACTTTAAACATTGTCATCACCCCCGTTATCCCTTATATTTCTTGACTCTGCTCACTTCCATGTTGTCTTCATTCTCAGGTTTCATGTAGATACAAGACAGCTGCCAGCAACACTAGATCTACTCTTTGTCAGGTTCAAGTGCAATGGAACAGAGGGAGAGAGTACTCTCTGTGTATGTCCATTGGCTATGATTGGGCCAGTTGACCAATGTTTAATCAGTCACAAAGTCCAGGGGAATGGAATAATCAACTGCACAGGTATGCATGCAACCCTAGGGATTCCAGGTAAATGGAGTGATGGTAGGGAAGGGATGGCTCCTTAGAGAAATGCGGTAAGATTATCTGAAGTAAAATAAATGGATCCAGACATTTACATATGACATGCTGCATAAAACCAAAATTATTCAAAAGATGCTGCTCATTCTTTTTCCTATTTTGCCAGATGTCTTTTCTTTTTACTTTTTTAGATATGGGTATATCGGAATATTTTTCTTATGTATTCACATTCTTTTCTCTCTGATGTTTCAGTGCCACTTTTCACTCTATCATCTGAATACTGAAGACTCATAAATGTCTTATGAGCTCTACTTTGTGTATATATCAATTAGCTCTTATTGCACAGAAAATCTCTCTATATCTTAATGATTCTGCATGTTGGCAAGTAGGAAGATCCTCTGATCTTGGCTAAGATCAACTATGCATCTCAGTCAACTGCCACACTTGTTGAAGTACATTATAGTACCTAACACATAGTAAGAGTCCAAAATTATTATTATTGCCATTAATAATATATTATCTTTTCCAAATGAGGAAAGCAATTTCTCTTTCTTTGTCTGAGTCCTCTCTGTATAAAAGAAAAGCTTTATATCCTTTTGCTATAGCATTACCTAATCTATAAATATTTAGTATAATACTACAAATGATAAATCCCCATTGCTATAAATATCCTAATAAACCGTGCACTCTATGGCTACATTGGAATACCATTGACCATATCTTATAATTACTTGATAATTTCCTCAGAGTCTTAAAGTCTAGTGCATAATAATAGTCAATAAATGCTTGCTGTGACTACTGCTGCTGCCTATGCTATTGCCATTGACCTTAAAGATCACATATTAATAATATGAGAGTGTCTAAGTTTGCCCAGAAGACCAATGTTTTAGATGTCTAAATGTCTGTAGATAAAAAGGTTTCTTTCACAATTTATCCCTGTTTTGGCTTTCCAACCCTAGCCATTATTTAATACATCTGATCTCAAATTCTACACCACCATTTTTATATATATATATATAGATAGATAGATCGATCTATATATCTCCTATGGTTTAAATGTTTGTCCCCTTCAAATCTCATATTGAATCTTAATCCCCAATGTGGCAATATTGAGAGGTAGGGCCTTTAAGAGGTGATTGGGTCTTGAGGGCTCTGCCTTCATGAATAGATTAATCCATTTATGGATTAATAGGTTATCAGAAAGTAGGACTTGTGGCTTTATAAGAGGAAGAAGACTTGACCTAGTATGCTCAGCCCCTTGCCATGTGATGCCCTGCACCACCTTGGGACTCTTCAGAGAGTGCCCACCAGCAAGAAGGTCCTCACCATATGTGGCCCTTAGATCTTGGACTTTCCAGCCTCCAAAACTGTAAGAAGTAAATTTTGTTTCTTCATAAATAACCCAGTTGCAGTTATTTTGTTCGAAGAAACAAAAAATAGACTAAGACAGAAAATTGGTACTGAGAAGTGGGGTTGTCGTTATAAACATACCTAAAAATGTAGAAGTGGCTTTGTAACTAACTGGGTAATGGGCAGAGGGTGGCAGAATTTGGAGGAGCAGTCTAGAAAAAGCCTATATTCTGGTGAGGGCTTAGAAGACAGTAAGATTAGAGAAAGTGTGCAAATCCTTAGTGGTTAAGTGCTCATGACCAGAACGCTAATAGAAATACGGACAGTAAAAACTATTCTGATGAGATTTCAAATGTAACTGAGAAAGTATTGGAAACTGGAGTGAAGGCCATCTTTGTTATAAACTGGCAAAAAAATTTGGCTGAATTGTGTCCATGACTGAGGGCTTTATGAAATGCAGAATTTAAGAGCAATGAATTAGAATATTTGGTGGAAGAAATACCTGAGCAGCAAGGCATTCAGGCTGCTGCATGACTACTTTTAACGGTTTACATTAAGCTGCAATAGGAAAAAATGGCTTAAAGATGGAATGTATAAACAAAAGAGCAGCAAAGTGGAAAGATTTGGGAAACTCTCAGCCTGGCCACATAAAGAGTGAAAAATCACATGCTGTTTGGGAGAGAAAAACAAGGGTGTGGCCCAGTGACCTTTTGCTAAAGAGATTAGCACTGATGGAAGGAAGCCAGGTGCTATTCCTCAAGACAATGGAAGAAAGACCACAAAGGCATTTGAGAAATCTTCCAGGCCACCCTTCCCTTCACAAGCCCAGAGGTCTAGGAGGGCAGAATGGTTTCAGGAAACATGCCTGGGGCACACTCCATGGGGTCACTGCCCAGGGCAGCCCTTGGAGGCTGTTCTCCACATCCAGGCCTCTCCAATTACTCTGGCTGCTCAAGTAGCCCCAGGTGTGGCTCATGCCACAGCTTCAGAAGGTACAAGTCATAAACCTTGGTAGTGTCGACATGGTGCTAATTCTGCAGATGTGCAGAATGCAAGAGCTATGGACACATGGCAGCCTCCACTTTGATTTCAAAGGATGTATCAGACAGCCTGTGGGTCCAGACAAAGACTTGTGGCAGGACCAGAGCCACTACAGGGAGCAGCCAGTACAGCAATGTGGAGTGGAATGTGGGTCAGAGCTGTCACAGAGTCCTCATCGGGGCAATGCCTACTGGACCTGCAGGAGACAAACTGCCATGGAAATCCCAGAACTGTTGAACTACCAGTGTGCAATGCCAGCCTGGGAGAGCTGAAGCCTGAGCTGAGCCCAGGAAAGCTGTGGGAGTGGAGCTTCCCAATGCCAGTGTGCTTGGCATACCACACATGGAGTCAAAGGAAATTATTTGAGATAATGTATGCTCTGCAGGGTTTAGGACTTGCTTGGAGCCTGTAACTCCTTTCTTCTTTCCTATTTTTCCATTTTGAAATTGGAATGTATACCCCATGCTGGGCCCACCATTGTATCTTGGAAGTAAATAACCTGTTTGATTGCACAGGCTCTCAGCTGGAGGGAATTTGTCTCTAGATGAATAGTGCCTGAGTCACAAATGAGTTGGTGCTGAAGTGAGTTAAGATGATGGGGATATGAGGATGGAATGAACGTATTTGAACATGAGAAGGACATGTGTTTTAGAGAGACAGGGACAGAATGCTATGCTATGGGTGGAGTATTTATCCCCTCCAAAAGTCATGCTGAAACTTAATCCTGATGTGGCATTATTGAGAGATGGGGCCTTTAAGAGGTGATTGGTTCTTGAGCACTCTGCCCTCAAGATTAGTGGGTTATCATGGGAGTGGGACTGCTGGCTTTTTAAGAAGAGGAAGACAGACTTGAGCTAGTATGCTCAGCTTTCTCTCCATGTGATGCCCTGTGCTGCCCTGGGACTCTGCAGAGAGTCCCCACCAGCAGGAAGGCCCTCACCAGACGTGGACCCTCAACCTCGGACTTCTCAACCTCCAGAACTGTAAGAAATACAATTTCTTTTTTTTATAAATTACCCGTTTTTAGATATTCTGTTACAAGCAACAGAAAATGGGCTAATATAGATGAGATTATGTACATGATGAGCCAAGATTGCTGAACTCAAAGGCTTTGAAAAAAATTGGGGATGTTGCAGTACTGAGTTTATTCTTTGCACTTTTTTTTTTTTTTGAAACAGAGTCTCACTCTGTTGCTCAAGCTAGAGTGCCGTGGCATCAGCCTAGCTCACAGCAACTTCAAACTCCTGGGCTCAAGCAATCCTTCTGCCTCAGCCTCCCGAGTGGCTGGGACTACAGGCATGCACCAACATGCCCGGCTAATTTTTTTCTACGTATATTTTTAGTTGTCCAGCTCATTTCTGTCTCTTTTTAGTAGACAGGGTCTCGCTCTTGGTCAGGCTGGTTTCGAACTCCTGAGCTCAAAGAATCCACCCACCTCGGCCTCCCAGAGTGCTAGGATTACGGGTGTGAGCCACTGCGCCCGGCCTTATTCTTTGCTCTTGTAAGAAAGATGCTGGTTAATAAATTCATAGACTATGTGTGAAAAGCTCTAAGTTATCATATGAATTAAAGAACTTTTGTCATGTCTTTTTCTATGAGGAAAAGAAAAAAGAAAAATGCTCCTAAAATAAGAAAACTATAGCCACAAACTTTTATGTCTGTTATTAGGGAACAGAACAAAGTCATCGTCTAAACAAAATTATTGCAATACAGACAGTACTATCCTCTCTTTTCTAGTGCTTCTGGGAAGACTCTTCTAGCATATTCCCTTGTACCTTTTCTACCTTTAGTCTTGATTGTTAGCTGTAAATGGAACAACGTTCACCTGTCTACAGACATGCATTGATACTCTTTCCGTTTTTATGAGTGTCACCTGGATCTCTGAAATCTAAAATTGTTCCCTGGTGTTATCTTGGATCCTGTTCTATTTTTCCCCAAGTTAACCAGAAAGTACAAAATAAATGTCTCAATATTATTATACACAGAGAGAAATATTATCACCTATGATTGAGGAACTATGTTAGGAATACAAAGCTGAGTTGTAAATAAATGTTGGTCATAGCATGTATAGTTCTGGAGAGAAGGAGTGTGTCTGCCTGATCTTTGTAGCTCTCTTCATAACTTTCTAATTCATGGCACAAGTGAGTATTTAATACTCTTTGTTGAATAAATGACTGCTTCAATAAATGAATTAATTAACTTTGACCAACTATATTTTCCTATGACATTTAAGTCTATGACAAACTACCCCCCAACCATAGACTAATCATATTAATATATGGGGGAACATCTGAAAAAATCAGCAAGTGAAAAGACATTTAATTTTAACCATGAAAAGCATGTTTGAGGAGCATTAAGAAGGGCCCATGTAGCTGGAGCAAAAGGGAGTTAGAGAGGTCAGCACCATCTAGATGAAGTAGTTTCCTGTAGGCTATGAAAAAGTCTAATGGGCAGTTGGAGGTTTTAAGGAGCGATGTAATTGATCCATGTCATCTTCTGACATGGTATTCTGGCTGTGGGTAGAAAATGAAAGGGGAGGGAAGCAAAACTCGCATAGAGAGACAAGCTAGGAGCGGGGGCAAAGCACTGTCCAGGAAAGCGATGTTGTTGGCTTAAAATAGGGGGTTAGCAATGGAGGTGGATTAAAGTGGTCAAGGTGGGAATTTTTTCAAAAGAGAGTGGACAAATCTTGACTGATGGAGTCAACATTGATTGTGAGAGAAAGAGATGAGTCAAGAACGATCAACTAGGATCTTTTTAAAGAAATGGAGAAGATTGGAAGGGAGCAGGTTAGAAGGAGAAGATGTAATAGTTATATTTTGAACCTGTTAAACTAAAAACCCTATGAGAAACATTTAATATTGAGGCTCTAGTGTTTGAGCACTCAGCTACTCACTAGCTGGGTAAGCAAATTCACATTTACATCTTCTACTAAATAGAATTATAAAAATAAGATTTACCTCCTATAACTGTTATGGGGATTAAATTAGTTAATCCATATAAAAATCTTAGAATAATTTCTAGCACACTGTATGCATTTATTATTATAATCAAGTAAAAATGCAGACAGTTGGTTATAAGAGTACGGAATTCAGGGAGAAGCCAGAATTGGAGCTATAGATGAAATTTAAAGCAATAAGGCCAAATAAGACCATATACAAAGTGAACACACATGGGGAAGAGTAAAGCACCAAAAACAGAGCCCTGGGATATTCCAAGATTTTCAGGTTGAAAAGAGAAGAAAGAGTTAGCAAAGGAGACTCAGAAAGAGCTGTCAGTGCAGTGAGAGGTAAACTAGTGTATGATGTTCTAGAAACTAAGGAAAAGTGTTATTAAAATGAAGGAATGATAATTGTTGTTGAATGGTAATAAATAAATGAACCTTGGATTGACTAAGAAGGAAGTTGTTGGCAACCTTGTTTCCGGACTTCAGTGGAGTAGTTATTTAATAAAATAGAGATCTAAATGAAGTGACTCAATGTGACAATGAGGAAAAAAAATAGTCAATTAGAATAAACTGTTTTGAAGAACTTTCACTTTGTGTGGAGCAGATAAATGTGGTAGAGAGCTGGAGGAGAACAGAGATTGAGGGTGAGTTTTTATTCAGATGGGAGATATTTTACCATGATTGCAGGTTGATGGGAATGATCCCACTATAGACATTAAGGGAATTTTCCTAGTCTCATTTGTACTGCAACAAAATTGAAATGTAATGAATGCACATTTGGATAAAGGGAACATTATCTACTTGACTCCAAATAGAAAAGCTACAATTACCCCCATAAGGAGTAAAAGTAAGATTTTGATTATACTACTTTCCACAGTCTATTTGTGTGAACAAAACACAAATAAGGATTTTTTAACATAGATAATGTAGAAATGATACTCTAAGGAGATATTTTATGATATTACCAAGTAGGGATTTTTTGGTCTTTTAAGAAAGAGACAAATTGATCTTTTATTACTAAATGAAAGAATAATTTAATTCTCATCCAGTATGTTGCAAAGGATATGGAGATATCTATCTATATAGAGAGATATAAAATTAATAATATTGTTACTGAGGTCCAAACAGTTAAGTTTAATGAGAAGCAAGAAACTGGCCCATTTATTTCAGGTCTCTACTCAGGTCCTTCAATCTAGGCAGATCCAATCTTTCACTGAACATTTATGCATCTTGCTTCCTCCCAACTAAGTTCTATATTCTTTATAGATGTTGCCAATAACTTTCAAGAACCTTTGCAACTTAAGAATTTATGATTATGCAACTCTCCAATATACTTTCCCTTATTTACATGAAACTAGCTCAAATAAATTTTTTTTTATTTCAGCATATTATGGGGATACAAATGTTTGGGTTACATATATTGCCTTTGCCCCACCTGAGTCAGAGCTCCAAACGTGTCCATCCCCCAGACGGTGCGCACTGCACCCATTAAGTGTGTACATACCCATCCCCTCCTTGCCCCTCCCACCTGCCAGACACCCAATCAATGTTACTATACGTGCACTTGTGTTGATCAGTTAATACCAATTTGATGATGAGTACATGTGGTGCTCATTTTTCCATTCTTGTGACACTTCCCTTAGTAGAATGGGCTCCAGCTCTATCCGGGAAAATACAAGAGGTGCTATATCACCACTAGTTTTTGTGGCTGAGTAGAACTCCATGGTATACATATACCACATTTTATTAATCCACTCATGGATTGATGGGCACTTGGGTTGTTTCCACATCTTTGAAATTGTCAATTGTGCTTCTATGAACATTCTAATGCAAATTTCTATTTTATAGAATGTCTTTTATTCCTTTGGGTAGATGCCCAGTAAGGGGATTGCTGGATCAAATGGTAGCTCTACTTGTAACTCTTTGAGGTATCTCCATATTGCTTTCCGCAGAGGTTGTACTAGTTTGCAGTCCCACCAGCAGTGTATGAGTGTTCCTATCTCTCTGCCTCCATGCCAACATTTATTGTGTTGGGACTTTTTGGTAAAGGTCATTCTCACTGGAGATAAGTGATATCTCATTGTGGTTTTGATTGGCATTTCCCTGATGATTAGCGATGTTGAGCAATTTTTCATATGTTTGTTGGTCATTAGTCTATCTTCTTTTAAGAAGTTTCTGTTCATGTCCTTTGTCCACTTTTTGATAGGGTTGTTTGATTTTTTTTCTTGCTGATTTTCTTGAGTTCTAAATAGATTCTAGTTATCAGCTCTTTATCAGATGTGTAATGTGAATATTTTCTCCCATTCTGTAGGTTGTTTGTTTGCTCTTGTGATAGTTTCCTTGGCTATGCAGAAGCTTTTTAATTTGATCAGGTCCCATTTATTTATTTTTGTTGTTGCTGTGATTCCCTTTGGGGTCGTCTTCATAAATTCTTTGCCTAGGTTGATGTCTATAAGAGTTTTTCCAACATAATAAAAATTTTAATGCTTCCCGTACAACTAACCAACCTCTTTCAAAATTGTTTCCCAAATTTGTATCAGTCTGAGCATTTTTCTTCGGTCCATATTTTCTAACCATTTTCATTTGTAGTAATAAATTTGATAATTTATATATGTTGGTGAGCTCTTTCTAGGAGTTGTATGTTTTAGTATAAATAAATGAATGATTGACATGACAACTGCAAAAGTGAGAAATTCCCATGTTAATGTAGTGCAGTTGGTTTGTAGGCACAAATATCTGGAGGGTGGCTATCGTCTAAATTTTTCCCCAGGATACTGTCTTGGAAAGTAGCTTTTTATCACAAGGAGGTTTGAGGGAGAGATTCAGGATGGTTGTGACAATTATTGCTACTGAAATAAACCAAAAAACAAAAAAAAAATCTCAAAAATAATTACTACTCTCAAAGAATAGCATCTGCCCCATCATGACCACATTCATTCATTTATTCAACATTTATTGACCACATAGAATATTAACACTATGAGGGATGCTCTATAAAAAAACTGAAAATTAAAAAAGACTCACTCGTGGCTACCAGATAATTAATCATCAACTGAAAAATAAACACATTATGCATTGTTATAGCCTCAGTTGATAAGTCTTATAATAATGTTGTAAAGGCTTCAATAGGAAGAGAAAAAATGGAGCTTTACATTACAATAGTTATGAGGCACCAGAGTAGCAAGTCTCCTTGAAAAAGTAAGACTTTCTTTAATTTTGAAGAATTAGAAGTTAGCTAATAACAAAATAAATCTAAGAAAGGGATATAACTCTACAGGTAATTTTATGTTAGGTAATACATATACACACACACAAAGAGAGGTTTTGTATGTGTGTAAGCACACATGAGTGTGTGCATGCATGTTTGTGTTTGGTGTTTGTGTGTATATATATGTGTGCATGTGTGTGTTGAGAGTGTGGGGAGACACAAGGACGCTGGAAGAGTAGGGAAATGAAAGGAACTGGAGAGAATTTTTACGAGGGGACTTATGTATTAAGCTAAACTAAATGCATTCCATCCTACGGAATAGTGTGGGAGAGAGAGCAATGGTTTTTAGAGAGACGTGTTAATAGAATCAGGTTTGCATCTCTAAATTCAGCAGTGGAGGCTAGTTTAGAGAAAGTTGGGTATGCCTCAGACACACTCTGGGCCTCCTGTATTAAGTCGGAGCTGCAAGGGAAAGAGCCTGCATTAAGGCAGAGAGAACCAGGCATTGTCTATAAAACATGCAAGTTTGAAATGACTCTTTGCACTCAGGAGAGTAAAAATGAGAGTTACCTTGTTAGAAAAAAAGTTTTCTCTCTCTCCTCTTATAACCTGTGTTAGTTTCCTATGGCTGCGATAACAAATTGCCATATGCTTAGTCTAAAAAAAACCCAGAAGTTTATTTTGTTGTTCCAATGTTAGTAGTCTTAAATGGATCTTACAGGGTAAAATCAAGGTGCTCACAAGCTGTGCTCCTTCTGGAAGCTCCAAGGGAAATTCTGTTTACTTGCCTTTTCCAATTTCTAGAGGCCACCTGCATTCCTTGGCCCAAGGCTGCTTCTTCCATTGTCCAAATGCTGCTTTGTCATCACTTCTCCTCTCTCTGACTTTGCCCCTCTTGTTTCCCTCTTATAATTAAGGACCCTTGTGATTACGCTGGTCCCTATCTTAGTCTGTTCCTCTTGCTATAACAAAACACCTTTTAGAAACACCTTAGGCTGGGTAATTTATAAATAATATAAATTTATTTCTCACAGTTTTGGAAGCTGAGAAGTCTAAGGTCAAGGTGCTAGCAGATTCTGTGTCTGATAAGGGCTGCTGTCTGCTTCCAAGATGGTGCCTCCTTGCTGGTGGAAGAGGCAGAAGTGTAAAAAAAGGGACGAATTCTCCCACTCAAGCCCCTTTATAAGGGCTCTAATCCCATCATGAGGGCACAGCCCTCAGGGCCAAGTCACCTCCCAAAGGCCCTCCTCTTAATACCATCATCTTGGAGGTTAAGTTCCAGCATGTGAATTGTGGAGGAACATACATTCAAACCACAGCAGTCCCACCCAGGTACTTGAGGATAATCTCCCCATTTTAAGATCTTTAATTACATACACAAAGTGCTCTTTGCCATGTAAAACAATGTAGTCATAGCGTCCAAGGATTATGTGAAAAGCTTTGAAGGGACCACATTGGATATCTGTAAATCATTGCAGCCCCTGTCATAGCTTAAAAAATTGCTAAGTTTCTTTGACTATACAGAACAGATTGAGCACCTGCTATAGTCTTGCTTCTGCCCCTTGTTTTGCTCTATGATATACTCATCCATTGGTTTAGCATAAATGGGCGAAAGGAAAAAGCTATTTTTGCTATCATGAATACTCTTAACCTCCTTTCCCCACCTCCAAGGTAAATATGAGTCGCATATGTTTTATATGAGCAGCTCTCTGTTACATATATCAAACAAGTGAAAGATTGGGGTCAAACAGGGCTTGTTTCAAATGTCCCTTAATTAGAACTTACTGTGCAGATTGCTTCAAAGTAAAATTCATGCCAGTAGGTGACATATCAGAAAATGATTCCCCAACCTTGAAAATTATTATTATTGTCAAATATTCTCAAGAATGCAGTGAGAATATCCATGTTCTTTTATTATCTTTACTTTCCAGATAATAGAGGAATTAGAAAATTCAAATTTTGCTAACTGCAAACACATGCACAATCAGCACTAAGACCATGCTGTTTAGCCCACTGATGTTGTGCTCTACAACTTGTGAATATTTTTTTTTCCTTTTTCATTTAACCCTCTCAAAAAAAAAAAAATTCTTAACTGTCCTATTTGATTATGCTACTTTTACTGCTGACACATAATCAAAAAGGATTACTTGGATTTTCTTAACCATGAAGGCAAACAAACATTAGTAGCAGTCCCCAAAGACATTCTCAATACTGCTGAAGAAAAATTACCAATTTGGGTCTTAGCCTTTCAAAGTCATTTCTCTCCCTGAGCTCATGTCTATCTGAAAATGAATACAGCTTGGCTATGTTGTCTATGATAAATACGCAACATGTTGTAGGTGCTAGTCCAAGGCAGATGCCCTTTATGATTTAGGCTGCTCTCTGGGTCTTCCTGTTTACTGAATAAAGACCTCAAACATTTAGGTGCATTGTGTGCTTTTGGTTCTTGCTGGTGATTTTTATTTGGTTGGTTGGTTTTGGTGTTTGACTTTTGTGGGCTTATTTTTATTTTTTATTTCTTTGTCTTCTTTTAGCCTTGGGAGAGAGCAAGTGAACTTTATCATTTTCACACGTGTTGAATAAGAATACTGGATTTATTTGTTGCACTTATTCTTTTGGTAGGCCTTTTCTTTAATACATCTAAGTGAACTGATTTTTAATATATGCAATAAATTTTTCTAATGTTGCTGCCCAGTGTTGAAGTATGTGAGATTTTAAACTCAGAAAACATACACATGTCATTGGCTTTGAGGAGAGTTTAGAGAATCTTTTCCTGGAAAATCATAATTGTTGATAACTGCTTATTTCATGCAAATTTTGACACGTGGGATTATTAATGTGGCAATGCCCTCAATGAAATTGTACAGCTGCTACTAAAAGGGCAAAATTGGAAAAGATAAGATGCATCTGAATAGTCTATGTGGCCAACTCAGTGAATCTGCACTGATTCAGTTCCACCAGAAAAAAAAAAAAAAAAGAAACTGATAAAATCAAAACCCCAACGTTTTATTACTTTTCATTTGGAATTAATTATGAATACTTTTAAGCAGATAATGCCAATTTTAAATATATTTAACAAAGGTTTTAGAATGCTTATCTCTGAGGCTCTGCTTTAATTAACAAATCTTTCTACATTTTTATAGTTGTGGCATTAAAATGAAATCAATACTGATTTCTGTGTTCTATTGTGCTTTCTGAAACACTTTACAGTCAGAGTAGTTGCATTTAAATTTACTAATGACTATATCTTTATTGCATTGTTGATGCTTTAGCACTAGAACAAAAAAGATTGTGTGTATATGTGTGTAAATTTACGTTAGATGCTATATTGTTAAATATGCAGGATTTGTTGACTGCTGAGATAAAGACCAAAATAACAACTGTATATAAGATAGAAGCACACTTATCTGTCAGTAATTGTCCAAACTAAAGCAGTGCTTAGCTCGTTTCGTAGCTGCAGTTTTGGGGACCTGGGTTCTTTTTCTCTTATTCTGCCACCGTCAACAGGCAACTTTCATTTTGTAGTTTAAATGACTGCTTTAGCAATACTAGCAGGACGGAGAGAGGGCACAAAATTTCCTTTGAAATGTATGGCCAGGAAGTTGCTCATAACACTTCCTCTTCCCTCCCATTGACAAGAACTTGATCATTTGACCACAGCTGGTTGCAAGAGAGACTTGGTAATATAGTTTTTAGCATAAGCCCTGCTAAAATTAGAATTTCTACTACTAATGGAAGAATGGATATTGGCATTCAATCAGCAGCCTCTACCATACATTCTAACACTGCTTTGGAGTGCTTTGAAAATTACTATAGGTAGGAAATTCAAAGACATATTAGCACACCTATGAAAATTTTATCATGGCTAAGTAGGGCTGTCTTAAATAAATCTTTCCTTCCTTCCTTCCTTTCTTTCATTCCTTCCTTCCCTCCTTCCCTTCTGTCTTCCTTCAATTCATTTCTTGTCTTTCATTCTTTTAGCAGATTCTGTGTCAGGGACTGTCCTATGCACTAAAGTTCAAAATTGAAAAAGACATTTTCTCTCTCACATAGTCTTATAGGGGAAAGCTAGATAGCAGCACAATATGGTGAGTGTTATTTTAACAATATGCTATGGGGAATAGAATCTTCCTGGCTGGGTCAGGAAAACATCACCAGTAGGTGACATTTGAATTTGATCTTCAGTATGGAGTAGGAATTGCCGCTTGAAGCTTGGCTCTGCTCTTCCCTTTGTTTTCTTGAGCTCTAATCCTACCTAAACACTCTATTGGTAGTGAGGGTGCTGAAGTCTGGTGTTGCAGATGCTAATACTGCTCACCATTATTTCCAGTTCACCTCCTTCCAGACATGAATCAGGATTGCACTTACCCACTCAAAGTTAGAAGCAGCCATGTGACTTGCTTTGGCTAAAGATATGTGAGCAGAACTGAGAAGTATTGCTTTTGAGTGGATGCATTTAAAAGTTGGTATGTTATCTTCCATCTCCTGCCTGCTGCAGTGATAGTGAGAGCACAGTTTGATATGGAGATACAGAACTGAGCTATCACATTGCAGGTCAGTTACCCTGGAGAATTGCCCAGACCTGAATCACACTCCAAGAAAAATAAATTTTTGCTGCTTTATGACACAGAGATTTGTGGACTGTTTTGTTAAGCAACATAATCTAGCCCACTGTTACTGTCTAATGGCCAATTCTTCCTTTAGTCCACTCTCTTACACGCTCTGTCTTACATATTCATACTCTTGTCCAACAACAAAGTGATAGTGGTAATGTGTGATTCTGGGCAAAATATCAAGAAATTCTGAATTTTTCTTAATGAAATAAATTCCTAATTATCTTTAGATAGTGTTTTTATTAGCTAAATATGGTGATTCATTTTTCTGTGTACAATTAATTGGGATTAATTTTAAATGGAAAGAGTTGGATTTATTCTCCTAAAAAAAAAAAAAACTAAAAAAGAAGTCTTATCTATCAGTCAGAAAGCAAACTACCTGGCATCCACTCAAAACACAACACACTTTTAAAAGTGGAATAGCAAAATAGATGCAACTTTCCTTTTGCTAAAGTAGACATCGCCATATTTATATAATTTAATGTAATCAATTCATAATAAAATCTTCTGGAGGGTTTTGTATCTTTTGCAATATTCACCCTGTAAGACACAGTCTTCTCTTTTACCTGCATAAAGCCTAAGGTATCAGGGCATGTAATTGCTAAAACATGTAGAAGATTATAATTTTTGGCCTAGCAGAAACATACATTGGGCAGGGGAGAAATAGGGACATGTGCCCTTGGAAACTGACTCCAGAAAATTGACCCAACATGCACCCACCCGATCTGTCAGTAAGCATTGAGGAATGTGCTAGAGCTGTCACCAGTCCTTTGTTCCTGGTAAACCTACAGAGATTAAGAGAATCTTGAAACCAGTCATGAGAGGTCAGAAGTGTATTAATAAAATGAGCAGACAGAATGTAAAAAGGACCAACCTGAAGGGGTCTTCACCAAGTCCGGACATATCATGGGATGCTCTGTGGGGACTTAAAAGCTAAGGATGGGCTGGGCGCGGTGGCTCACGCCTGTAATCCTAGCACTTGGGAGGCCGAGGCGGGCGGATTGTTTGAGCTCAGGAGTTGGAGACCAGCCTGAGCAAGAGAGAGACCCCGTCTCTACTAAAAAAAATAGAAAGAAATTATCTGGCCAACTAAAAATATATATAGAAAAAATTAGCCGGGCATGGTGGCGCATGCCTGTAGTGCCAGCTACTCGGGAGGCTGAGGCAGAAGGATTGCTTAAGCCCAGGAGTTTGAGGTTGCAGTGAGCTATGATCATGCCACTATACTCTATCCCAAGAGACAGAGCGGGACCCTCTCTTGGGGGTGGGGGTGGGGTGCTAGGCTGACGCCACAGCACTCATTCTAGCCCGGGCAACAAAGTGAGACTCTGTCTCAAAAAAAAAAAAAAAAAAAAAAAAAAAAAGCTAAGGATGGGTGAGGTGTGATGGCAATTTGGGAGGCTGAGGCAGAGGATTACTTGAGGTCAGGAGGTCGAGATCAGCCTGAGCAAGAATGAGACCCCTTCTCTATAAAAATAGAAAAATTAGCTGGTTTTCATGGTGTGGGCCTATAGTCCCAGCTACTTGGGAGGCTGAGGCAGAAGGATCACTTGAGCCCAGGAGTTTGAGGTTGCAGTGAGCTATGATCACGCCACTATACTCTAGCCCAGGAGACAGAGTGGGACCCTCTCTTGGGGGTGGGGGGGAAAGCAGCTAAGGATGTTTGTCTCTCTAACACAGAGAATACAACTCTATGTCTTCATTTCTATAGTCATGTTCAGAGAGTTAAATGTTTGTCTATTTTCCTTACATTAAAAGTACTTGTGCCATTTGCTTGTATCTGTTGATATCGTTCGATAAACCACCATCACCCTGCTGAAAACTACACACATGGAAGTCTCATATTACAAAAATCATCAAACTTACACGAAATTGAATAGATGTAAACTTATCCTTTATTTAATATTAGGTATATTCACATAATACTAAGAATTTAAGCACAGAATAAATTGTCTAGTCAATTTGATAGAGATATGTGAGTTAGAAAAACTAAGATACATGTTTATCATTGTTATTATTATTAGTTTAAAATGTTCATTCATGGTTAACAAATAATATAAGAGGAGGAACTATAAAAATCCACCAATGCAATCTGTGCAAAATTCAGGATAGTGTTTGATTCAGGATGGGAAATGGTAGGAAAGGGGATGTGATTAGGGAGAAGGATTTTCAACTTTTACAAAGTTTTATTTCTCAGGCTGGGCTGAGGATTGGTACATGGATTTTTAATATTTATGTCATTTTGAGTGTCTGAAACATTCAATAATAATTTTAAAAATCTCACCATCTCCCAAACCCCCTTTCCCTAGTTCATTTTTCCAAATGTTTCAGGAGTTTAAAAAGATTGAGATGGTAAATCACTTTTTTTAAAAAAGTTCGTTGCAATCATTCATTTTTTTTTTTTTGGTGTGATTGAATCCATTTGTTTCCTCATGATTTCAGCTACTTGTGAACCCATGTGATCACTTTTGATATAAATGTATTAGTATCTTTTTGTTAACTATCAAAATTATTTTGATATAGTGAAATTAAAAGATAATTATACTGATGATAATGTATGTATGTATATGTAAAGAATTATACTGATAATGTATATGAAAGTATACATTTTTACTTTATATAGATAATTTTGGAAAAAGTAGTGATTTGAGGTTTTGGGACCTGAATCTTCTAAATAACTGCAGTAACTTTATTTTACTTTGCCATTATAGATCAAAACACTGATATCACTAGTTCAAGAGGATGTAGTTTCGATTTTCATTTCACTGTTTTTATCTACCTATCTCTCATCAACTGAGAAACCATATAATAGGTTATATTTCCTGATGACAGAGATTACTTCAGTTAAATCCATCCTGTGGGCTAAGATAAATGGGTCAAGTTTTGAATAATTATGAAAAGTCTGCGCAGATGCAGATAGTGGATATTTTAAGTGTATTTTCTTGTATTGTGATTTATAATGTCTTATTAATATGGAAAAATGATCTTTTATTTCAATCTAACTGTTTGTTTCTCAGGCACAGCCTGACTTAACTCTTGTTTAAATTTTTTGTGCCCTTGCCATATGCACCTCTTCAACTTCAGGGCTTTCTTTGTGAAGGAAGGGTCAGAACTTGTCACAGAGTCACAAAACATGTCAGACTTCTGGCCATTTCTCTTGAGCTTGTCTGGGTGCAAAGCATGCGCATTTGCATGGTGACCTTTGCAAAACCAAACAGAGGAGGTGATGTGAGGGTCATTTCCCAAGCCCTGCTAATGAACTGATTATCCCCCAAAGCCTGGTAGTCTGAATAACAATGAAGAGTGGAAAGTTCACTTCAAATCCAGAGGGGCAAAATAAATCCCCGAAGTAGAATTTTTAATAAACTGATTGTATATTACCACTGGTATTTTAATTATTTGTTACTGAATCACCCAATGCCAAGAGATCAAATTGTTCACTACAAAGAGGTATTGTCTTGCCTTGCAATATACTTTAATTTTTAATTATTCCCTTGTCCCTGAAGTATTGCTCTTTAAAAAGTCCCCTATGTTTTTTTTTTTTTTTTTTTTGAGAGGAGGGGGGCATAATGAACAAAGATTTTCCAGAACATTTCTAGGAAAGAAAATTTGCAGACATTTTCAGTTAAGCTTTATTTGTTCTCTAGGGCTAACTGGTGTATAAACAACTTAAGAATATGTTCATTCTCTTCCCATATGTATAATTTATACAAAGCATATGGTGTAATATTTCCAGATAGGTATCATTATTATAATTAGGTACGATGAAAATGATGTTGGCAATATTCTAGTAGGTAAGTCTTCCCCATTGAAGCAAATTTTAACAAAAATGGCATATAGTTGGAACATTTAGATTCTATTGACACACTCAAGTTTTAAATTCTTACATGCCTCTATGTTTGTTAAAGTCTGAACCAGAGATACTAATATGTAATAGAGAGGATACCATTTTACATGCTTGGCTACTTGATGTTGATGTGAACTGACTGGCTAAGTTGAATAATATTAACATTAACTGATTATTTTCAATTTGTATTCCAGGAATCTTTTTTACATTAATACCTACATTAGCTGTTTCATTCAAATATTGGTAGGCTGGCCTAGTTATAATATTATTGAATATTTCACATAATTACTAACTGTATTCAAAATCTTAGTCTTTGAGAAATAAAGGATTATGGCACTAATAGTTTCCTAGTATTACATATGTTTAGTCTTAAAGAGAATGTGGAGGAAATGACAATAGTCTTGCAGCATTGGTAAAGTGGACTAACTCTTTTTTTGAAAACTTTGCTGATAACATAATCTGGATTTCCCTGATTCTCCTCTCTGACCTCTCTCTCTGGTGCCTAGTGTGTGTATGCTTCCCCCGCCTGCACCTTCAGTGAGGTCAAGTTAATTAATTGTCTGCTAATGCCTTCATATCTTTACTGATTATTTTGTCTGTTTTATCAGCTACAGGGAAATGTATATTAAAAACGACACACTAGATTTCTCTTGGTTTGTGATTACAAGGTGTATCGTTTTCTATTCTTTCACAGTCGAGATTCCTACATCCCTATATTAAAGGATATATCCTGGAAGTAGCATATAGTTGAGTCCTTCTTAAAAATCCAGCTTGAAAATCATTGTTGGAATATTACACTGCTTAATTGGAATCTTTATACTGTTTACATTTATTATGGTTATAGATACATCTGATTTATCTCTACCATCTCACTATTTGTTATTAGTCCCACCTATTCTAGCCTTCTTTTTCTTTACCTTTGGGTCTTCTTTTGGATTAATCAACTATTTTTAATTATCCCAACTGTCCCTTCTAATATCTTGTTGTATTTACATTTTTTACTCTTCCTTTAATTATTAACCTAAACATCACAGCATATATTTTGACTTACTATAACAGTATATTTACAATTTCCCAGATAACGTGAAACCCACAGAAACATTTCCATCTTTTTTTGCTCTTCTTTTGATGTCATTTTTGTCATTCATTTAGTTCTATCATTAATTTATTCCATAAAACATTATTATTTTGTTTTTATGGTCAATGTTTGTTTAAATTTATCCACATATTGACCCTTTTTTTTAATTCAGGATGTTATGGGGGTACAAACATTTTGGTTACATGTAATGCGTTTGCCCTGCCCAAACCAGGGCTACAAGCATGTCCTTCCCCTATATAGTGTGTTCTGCTTTCCATTAGTTGTGGGCTTACCCCACCCCCACCTGAGTGGCACCCAATGAGTATCACTATCATGTGAACACCCTAGTGTTGGTCAGTGAGTACCAATTTGATGGCGAGTACATGCGGTGCTTGGTTTTCCATCCTTGTGTTACTGCACTTTGAAGGATGGGCTCAGTCTCTATCCAGGATAATATATGAGGTGCTAGATCACCATTGTTTTTTGTAGTTGAGTAGTATTCCAGGGTATACATATACCACATTTTATTAATCCACTCATGTATTGATGGGCACTTGGGTTGTTTCCACATCTTTGCAATTGTGAATTGTACTGCTATAAACATTCAAGTGCAGAGGTCTTCATTATAGAATGTCTTTTTTTCCTTTGGATAGATGCCTAGTAGTGGGATTGCTGGATCAAATGGTATTTCTATTTTTAGCTCTTTGAGGTATCTCCAAATTACTTTCCACAGGGGTTGTACTAGTTTGCAGTCCCACCAGCAGTGTGAAAGTTTTCCAATCTCTCCACATCCACGCCAGCATTGGTTGTTTTGGGACTTTTTGATAAGGGCCATTCTCACTGGAGTTAGGTGATATCTGATTGTAATTTTGATTTGCATTTCCCTAATGATTAGAGATGCTGAGCACTTTTTTATATGTTTGTTGGCCATTATTCTGTCTTCTTTTGAAAACTTTCTGTTCACGTCCTTAGCCCATTCATTGATGGGGTTGTTTGATTTTTTTTCTTGTTGATTATCTTAAGTTCTATATAGAGTCTTGTTATCAGCCTTTATCAGAGGTATAGAAAGCAAATATTTTCTCCCATTCTATAGGTTTCTCCCATTCTGTAGGTTTACTCTAATGATAGTCTTCTTGGCTGTGCAGAAGCTTTGTAATTTGATCAGGTCCCATTTGTTTATTTTGTTGCTGCTATGATTGCTTTGGGGGTCTTCTTCATAAACTCTTTGCCTAGGCCAATGTCTAAGTTTCACGCCTTAGGTTTAAGTCTCTTATCCAATGTGAGTTGATTTTTGTGTGAGGTGAGAGGTGGGGGATCTAGGTTCAATCTTCTGCATGTGGATATCCAGTTTTGCAAGCACCACTTATTGACTAGAGATTCTTTTCCCCAATGCATATTTTTGTTTGCTTTGTCGAAGATTGGATTACAATATGAGAATGGTTTTATATCTGGGATCTCCGTCCTATTCCAAAAGTCTATATCTCTGTTCTTGTGCCAGGACCATGCTGTTTTGGTTACTATAGCCTAGTGGTATAGCTTGACATCTGGTAGACTGATGCCTCCCAATTTGTTCGTTTTGCTTAAGATTTGCTTTGGCTATACGAGGTCTTCTCTGGTTCCATACGAAGTGTAAAATAATTCTATGCTTCATATTGACCCTTTCTATTGCTGTTTTTTCTTTCCCCATTTCTGTTTTTCTTCAGAGTTCTATTTTCCTTCTAAAGGAAGGAACTACAATCCCTGTGGTATTATTATTTATATTGTGGATCTACTGCTTTAAATTATCTCATTTTTCTGGAAATGTTTGTTTTGACTGCCTTCAGAATGCTTCCCTACTTTGTGAGGATATTGGTCTATCAAATCATGGGTGCTTCAGAAGCTCTCTAACTTTTCTAATTATTCTAGGGAGGAGCATTAATTTAATATAAATTGCAATGTCATAATCAGAAGATAAAGCCTAGATGTTGAATCTTATTGAGTAGTTTTCCTGTATTCTTTTAGACAACCATAGTTTTATGTTTATTTTTTAACTGGTAAATTTATTAATAGATTATACTTTCAATATATTCTTGTGTAACAACCAATGTGACCTTAAATTTTAATGTGCATATAAATATAAATGTATTCTTAATATATTTATATAATCTGCTGGATTAGGCTTCTAATATTTAATTTTTCTTTTCTGGAGAGTTTGGATAAGACTAGAATTATCTTTTCTCATTTCGTGTTAACACTGTAGAAATCTGGTATGCATTTTCAGGTGTAGATTTTAAAATATGGATGCAATTTCCTTTGATGGTTATAGGGTTTATTCAGGTTTTCTAATTTGTTTTGAGCAATAAATTGTATTTTTCTAAGAAATTATCCATTTTTTCTCCTTTTCAAGTTTATTTGCATGAAATTTCTTTTGATATTATTTATTTTGCTTTTATCTTTTATTGAATAGACTTATTATAGTTAACTCTTTTGGTATTATTATAATATCAGATAGTTCTTACACACCACTTCAGATGCTCTTGGCCTCAAATGTCTCTGGGTCCTTTGATCACATTTTCTAGCTGCTGCAATGACCAGTTGGGAGTTGACCAACTTTATGCAGGTTCAATGTCATAATGACTTTGTGTCTTCATCTCTGGTCTTTTGCTCTAGGTTACCTTTTGTGCTGAGCTATGGGACTACATAGGACCTTATTTGAGACCCATGAATGCACAGCTGGAAAGAGAAGATAAAGGGGCTAACTGTGAAAACTCAAGGACTATAGAAGCCAGTAGATTATACCTCTCCTTTCCTATCTCTTCCTTCAGGAAATACTGTCTTGAGATACAGTTAATAAGGCTTCTGAAGAGATGAGCTATAAGATCAAGCTTACTTACTCTGCTCTGTGGCCAATTTAATATCACAGCCTCACCCCTGTCTCCCTCATTGGATTCTCCAAACCACCTGGCCCTCACTCCTTTCCCTGGGATCACACTCCCTAATAACAATGTAGTGCATTCACCATTTCACTTTGTACTTGTTTTCAGGGCAGGGCCAAACCAGTCTTTTCAAAGAACCAATTTCAGGCTTTGTTAAGTGTCCTCATGGTACCATTATTTTGAATCTGTTATTCTGCTCTTTTATTTGTTGTTTTCTTCTTTCAAGTTTTTTGGTTTTATTCTCCTTTTCTATTCTAACTTATAAAACTGAATAATTTGTTAATTTCAGCCTTTCCTGTTTTCTAATTTAGGTACTTATTGCTATAAATTTCCATCCAATTATCACTCATATTCCACAAGTTTTGGTATATTGTATTTCATTGCTAAATTTGTAGAATTTTCTTATTTCCCTGATGAATACTTCTTTGTGTTACTAAGTGTGTTTTGTTATTTCCAAATATATGCTTTGCTTTAATTTCTTATTGTTTGTTGTTTTCTAATTTATGTATCCTAGTCTTTAAGATACTAAGCTTTCTAATTTGTTGAACTTGTTTTATGGCATAGTATGTGACAGTACTCAAGTATATTCTACATGTGCTTGAGAAGATATTAATTTTCTAATTGTTGGCTGCAGGATACTACATATGTCCTTTAGATTAATGTTTTGTTCAAATGTTCTGTATCTTTATTAAGTTTATGTCTGCTTCATCTGTCAGTTACTGAGAAAAATATTCAAAATCTTCCATTATCATGGTCAATTTCTGATATTTATGAATACATGCACATACATTTGAGACTATGCTATTAGCTGTATACATATTTAAAATTATACAGCATTCTACCCTAGCCTTTTATTCATCTTTATTCTTTTTTCTTTTTATTTCAGCTTATTCTGGGGGTATAAAGTCCTGGTTAGATGGATTGCCCATGCCCCTCCCATCCCCCCGAGTCTGAGCTTCAAGTGTGTCCATTTCCCAGACAGTGCACATCGCACTCATCATGTAGGTATACACCCATCCCCTCCCCCACCCCCATCCCCCCAAGTCAGAACTTCAAGCGTGTCCATTCCCCAGACAGTGCACATCGCACTCATCATGTAGATATACACCCATCCCCTGCCCCCACCCCCTACCTCTGTCCGATACCCAATTGGTGTTATTCCCAAATGTGCACTTAGGTGATGATCAGGGAAACCAATTTGCTGGTGAGTACATGTGTGGTGCTTATTTTTCCATTCTTGGGATACTTCACTTAATAGAATGGGTTCCAACTCTCTCCAGGAGAAGCAAAGAGATGTTGTATCACCGTTATTTTTTATGGCTGAGTAATACTCCATGGTATACAGATACCACATTTTACTAATCCATTCATGAATTGATGGACATTTGGGTTGTTTCCACATCTTAGCGATTGTGAATTGTGCTGCTATAAACATTCGGGTGCAGGTGTCTTTATTGTAGAATGACTTTTGTTCTTCTGGGTAGTTGCCTAATAATGGGATTGCTG
>CM052439.1:20167349-20209268 GCA_028533085.1 Varecia variegata | reverse complement strand
CTCATGTATTGATGGGCACTTGGGTTGTTTCCACATCTTTGCAACTGTGAATTGTGCTGCCATAAACATTCTAGTGTGATGAATTTTTTAATAGAATGTCTTTTGTTCTTTTGGGTAGATGCCCAGTATTGGGATTGTTGGATCAAATGATAGTTGTACTTCTGGCTCTTTGAGATACCTCCCTATTGCTTTCCACCGAGATTGCACTAGTTTGCAGTCCCACCAGCAGTGTACAAGTGTTCCCATCTCTCCACATCCATGCCGACATTGATTTTTTCGGGACTTTTTGGTCAAGGCCATTCCGTCTGGAGTTAAGTGATATCTCATTGTGGTTTTAATTTGCATTTCCCTGATGATTAGAGATGTTGAGCAATTTATGGTATCTTTATTGGCCATAAGTCTATCTTCTTTTGAGAAGTTTCTGTTCATGTCCTTTGCCCACTTTTTGAATGGGTTGTTTGATTTTTTTCTTGCTGATTTTCCTGAGTTCTTTACAGATTCTAGTTATCAGCCCTTTATTGGATGTGTAGCATGTGAATATTTTCTCCCATTCTGTAGGTTGTCTGTTTGCTCTCATGATAGTTTCTTTGGCTGTGCAGATGCTTTTTAATTTGATCAGGTCCCATTTATTTATTTTTGTTGTTGCTGTGATTGCCTTTGGGGTCTTCATCATAAATTCTTTGCTGAGGCCAATGACTACAAGAGTTTTTCCAACATTTTCTTCTAGAATTCTTACAGTTTCATGCCTTTGGTTTAAGTCTATTATCCATCATGAGTTGACTTTTGTGAGAGGTGAAAAGTGCAGATCATGTTTCAGTCTTCCATGTGTGGCTATTCAATATTCCCAGCACCATTTACTGAATAAGGATTCTTTTCCCCAGCGTATGTTTTTCAGTAGCATTCCTGTACACCACCAACAGTCAAACTGAGAACCAAATAAGGACTAAATAGCCTTCACAAAAGTAACAAAGAAAATAAAATACCTAGGAATATATTTAACTAAGGAGGTAAAAAACCTCTATAGGGAGAACTACAGGACACGGAGAAAGGAAATAGCAGAGGACACAAACAGTTGGAAAACCATACCATGCTTATAGGTCAGCAGAATCAACATTGTTAAAATGTCTGTACTACCCAAAGTGATCTACAGATTCAATGCAATCCCTATTAAAATATCAACATCATTTTTCACAGATCTAGCAAAAATAATTCTACGCTTCGTGTGGAACCAGAGAAGACCCCATATAGCAAGAGCAATCTTAAGCAAAAAGAACAAATTTGGAAGCATCAATTTACCAGACTTCAAGTACAGTACAAGGCTATAGTAATTCAAACAGCATGGTACTGGCACAAGAACAGAGACATAGACCAATGGGACAGAATTGAGAACCCAGATATAAAACTATCCTCTAGCTATCTAATCTTTGACAAAGCAGACAATAACATATACTGAGGTTCGTTCTTAAGTCTATTTTTTTGCAGGCTTTTAGACAGTTTTCTGAATTGTTTTACTTGTCTTCATCATGAAGCTATGAAGATACTACCTGATAGAGGAAATATGCCAAAGGCAACTAATAGAATTATCACTAAACAAAATTCTGAGACTTCACAAACACCTTATGGAATACAGTATAACAAATTTTACATTCAACTCCTCTCTAAAAGCCACAAATTTGGGCAGATATTTAATATGCTCCAGAGTTTTCTTTCTGTTGAGTAATATCAGGTTCTCTCACATCCATTATTATGATAGACTCACCGTGATTATTGATTCTCTCCAGTTATAAAGTGACTTCTTCCTTATGGGATAAAAAGGTATTTAAGTGAACTATCAGTGTCTTAAGTGGTCAGGGGAACTAATGATACAAAATGGCATGCTCCAGATTATTCATTCATTTCAGAGAATGTTTGGCATTTTTTCTCTGCAGTGGAACTTTGAAAGAATTTCATCACCCAGATTAGAAATAGACATTCCAATTATTTAATAAATCCTTATTGAACACTTGTTCTGTTCTTGGTCCATGCTATAAGAAACAGATAGTAACCAACAACTCCCCACTCAAATGAAGACATAAAGAAACAATTTCATTTTACTATTAGAACCCAGGCATATGTAAACTAGAGTATCTGGTGGGCCCCAAGAAAGTGAATTATGAATGAACAGTGTGAGTCCTATAAGAGAAAATTCACCATAAGTGAAAAGTGAAACACAGGATCTGCTATAATGAGTTAGTTACACTAGTGCAGAGAAAAAAAAATATTGCAAGAAAGTACTGGTTTCAGGTAAAACATGACTCTTATCAGATGAAATTATTTTGGATTTGGGGAACAAAATACCACGTGGCACATGTAAGAAATGGAGCTGTCTCACTCAAGTGTGAAACATTTTAGGACCCTGACCCCTCTTTACACCACTAACTGAGAATAACAAACAAAGGAGAGAAAGTCGTTCATTTCTTCCCAAAGATTGTCAAATCATGTATCACCTTGAAGATTGAAAACATTGGTGCCTGCAGTCATAGTACTTTAAATAAAACTGATGTCAGTGGAAGTGATGATGCTAGTTTTCAGTGTCAGATCATCATCAATGTGCTGATCCTTTCCTGAAAAACCTAGAGCAAACAATGAAGTCAATAATGAACAATTAACCTTTTGTGTATTTAGAGCTTGAGAATGATGGTTATGTGGACATAGCAGTACAAGAGGTTTCAATATTTACCCCAATTCTACTAAGGCCAGGAGAAATTTCACTTACATGTATAGCATGCCTGCTTTCCATCTCATTTCTGATGAAAAAACATCTATTGCACACAATGTTTGGTTATAAAATAATGTTTTGTATGCAGCATCAAAATATCCCATAGCTATTTCAAAAGTGCCAGATCAAAATACTAAATTCTATGAAAGGATCTTGGCATCCATGAGAAGACACTTTATAGGAAACATGACATTGAGCTATCTTCTGAAGAATGAGTATTATTTCCTTTTATCCAGGAAGAGAGCAAGTATTATTAAATAGACAATATGCTAAGCAAGGTATATATCAAACACCTAATTCTTGCTATTAGGGCAATGTAGAAATTGGTTAAGATGAGGTCCTCATGCTAGTTTAGAATAAAAAGTAGAAATGTCAAATTTTAAGATAAAAACCAATCACATATACAAATTAATGACTATATTAAACACCAATTTTAATAAATATATTTTGAATGTAATTCTTTGACAGATACCTCTGTTATACTGGCATTTGTTTTGTGATGGTTCCCTAAACCCAAATAAGATACCTATGATTCCCCATTTGCCACAGAGTAGGGTACTATCTTACAAATAAAGGTCTGCAAAATTGACAATGGTGTACAAACCCTCATTTAATTATTGTATCCGTGAGTTTTGAAATACAAAAAGGCAATATTGCATATAAAAGTATAAAGCTATTTAATCTTACTCTACTCTAGCATGTCTGAGCCTAGGCACTATTGACATTTGGGGTTGGATGATATCTTTTTGTTGAGAGGATAGCTACCCTTTGCATTCTAGTATGTTTAGCAGTGTCTCCGGCCTCTACCAGCTAAATATTGGTACTCCTTCCCTATTTCTGATCAGCAAAACTGTCTCTAGTTATTATGAAATGTCCTCTAGGGGCAACACTGCTCCTGGTTGAGAGCCACTACTATAGTTTTACCAGTCTTCTCCTACCCACCAATGCTCAATCCTCCCCAGAAATTACCTTTATTAATTCTATGAGTATCCTTCTAGAGGTTCTCCATGTATACTTTTTTTTTTAAAGATTTTATGTCAAGGACATTGTACAAATTGAAATTATCAAAATTTTAATCTATTGAGCATCTGGATTGCTTCTAGTTTTTGTTACGTCTTAAAATGAATAACTATATATCTATGATTTTATATATGTACAACTAATAGTAAAATTCTTAGAACTGGTGTTTCATTTGAAAGATCATATATAATTTTTAATGTATATTGCCAAATTTCCCTGCAAATGTATCAATTTACACACTCACCAACAATGTGATTTCACTAAAAGATAGTGTTTGCATGTTAGTAGAAGTAGTGGTGGTATTTTGTAATTCTTGTTATTCTCCATTTTGCTTTTTTTGATTTGCAGGAGAAAAAGGCATAAGATATTGAACTGCACTGCTGCCATATTCATACTATAATTACTTTTATAAAATTTTAACTTAGAAACTAGTGAGGTAAATTGGAAAACAGTTATTTTTAGGGAAACAGAAGAAATTGATAAAGTCCAATGTGATAAGGTCACTGGTCTCTGGAGATGTTGATAAAATACTCTTACATTCTCTCTACCCAGCAAGAAAAGGTGATAATCTAACTGCTGTTAAGTATTATTCACCACAATAACAGTTCAAGCATGAAATCTCAGAGTCATAACCCCCTATTAAGCTTTTCCGAGGCTTTCTTAGGCAAGATTAGGAAACTTTTGTGAGTAAGGAAAAATAATCTTAATCATAATTTTCAGTATAAATGTATACCTTGATAGGTGAAATTTGTGATACTTTTGACGTTTGGGAAAAGCCTAATGAGTCATGGGAGTATACATCTACCTAAAGAGCTGATATATATTATCTTTCATTTTTTTGTTTTTGAGAATAATTTTATAAATGGGTCCAGCAGGCCAGCATCTGCCTCTATTTCATGAAAATTCACTCATACAAATGCTTTCCCTTTATTCATTTTATGTATAAAGAAGACTGTCATGTCGGGATATCAGTTTGAATCAAGATTTCTCCTTTGTCATCATGATTGTGGCTCTTTCCTTATTTTTCTAATGTGCCCAAACCCGCAACAAAGAGATATCATCAAAGATTTAATTTTGTTAAAAAAAATGTGAGCTTATCAGATATACATATATGATGCTTATTAACATCCAGTGCTTTGCCTATTAGGATAAAAACTATTCTCCTTTTTATTAGAATTAAAATACGATTACTATGAATGATTTTAAAGGTATATAATACTATACTTACTGTAACTCACATCACCAAAGTATTCATTATCTTGTCTGTAAAAGCGAATGCAATTATTTATAAATAATTATGCTCAGATGTCTTCTCTCAGCCAAAACAATATTAAAGTCATCATGTAGTCAACAACAACGGCATGTGAGAAGCTCTAAAACTATGAACATGACTGAGTACCTTTTATGTCTATAAATCTGGAAAGTACTTAGAAGCCTCTAAAATTTATGAGTACTTTAGGTATTATAAATTTTTATCAAGTGTGGCCTTTAAAACTAAAGTTTTTATTCATGCTATGTGAGATTTTTACACAGCTTATCTTGACTAAAACTAACTTTCCATATGAACCCTGATAGCTGGAAACCAGCTTATTTGATAATCATATCAAATGAGGAGACATTCATTCAACAATCCTAGAAGCCACCCCTTTGAGCTTATTTCAAGACCAACTTGAATTAATGCTCATTAGCTAAATGACTCTCATGGGAGGGTGAAAAGAAATGATGCAGCCACCTAGGAAGATATTTTCCTGTATATGCCTTGATGATCATCAGTTTTACTAGGTCTCTCCAGGTCAACTCCCTCTGAAATAACAGGATTGGAATGCTTTCCTCATCCAGGAAAGTAGAAACAAAGAGTTATTTTGATGGATATACAATTGACCTTTTATGAAACAAAGAAAATAAGTTGTGTGAATTTTGCTTTATGCATCCTGGTGTATTTTGGCTAGGTCCTGTAGATTCTTCTTGGTATAATTCTTTTCCTCTCTTAGAAGACACATCACTTTCCTACATTATGTTTAGAGTTCATCTGGTGTCCAGAAGTGAAGAAGGATCCTGAGAGGGCTCATTTTGTCAAGCAAAGCAGAGTCCCCTATGTTATCTCCAAGCAAAGAGAAAGAAGCACACACTTTTGTCCAGGAGGAAAAAAAAAAAAAAAAAAACACTTCCACAAGTCCAAGGGCTCAGGAGCATCCGGAAATTCAAAATTTTCAGTGCATCAATGTAGATGCCCCCATCTCATGTTTGTGGGTCTGACTCCATCCCAATCAGGGAGCTCCTTAAATATATATTCCTGACCCAGAAGACTTGGTGGGGTTGACAATTTTACCTTCTCTGGAGCTCTGCTACTCTTTCTGTCAGTTCTAGTCCTAATCCTTAGCTTCTTCTGCCTTTTAGATGTCAGACCTGATAGTCTATTTATATGCTCCCACATTTATCTTTCTTGGTTTTTATATTCATCCTTAAAATGATGATTAACCTACCTCAGCCTTTCATCGTCCTTAGCCAATGCACACATTGTTCAAAGTAAGGGCTATCGAATTTCATAGTTTTTATAATTATAACTTCCCCTGATCTCTCAAACACCAGACATATTGCACCTTTCAGTGCATTTCCTTTCACTGTTATACTAGTTAACCACAAGCAAAAGATTTAACACTTGCACTGTTACCTTGTGCAAGGGGCTTATCTATGCTCACCCTACCACCATCAGACAGCAAGAGAGTGAACTTCAAAATCTTTCTTAGATTCTGCATCATAGGATTATTCTTGGCATCAAATGTCATAAATTGGGTTCCCTGGGAAACAAGAGTCTGAGACAGAGATTTGCACACAAGTGGTATATTGAAGAATGTTTTAAGAATAACACCTGTAAGGGAATGAGGGAAATAGAAATGGACAGAGGAATAAACTGTCAAAAGAGTGTCAACAGAGAGCTCAGCTAATCATGTTGGGACCGCTGAAGCTGGGCTGGCTCTCTCTCTCTCATATATGCATACACATGCACATTAATGTTCTTAAACTTACTCTCTTGTATAGAGAAAAATACCTATGGAATTCAGAGTCATATTAACCTGTTATTAAATTTCTTTGTCCAAGTTATTTAATCACTGTCTACCTTTTTAATTTGAAAACTGAAATGATAAGGGGTAATTGTCAGAAATTGGTGAGATAATGTACAATATTTGCCTAGAGTGGTACCTAGTACATAATTTCTTTTAAATATATTAGGTTTTCTTGCACCCTTTCCTCATTTTGCTCTTATTTCTTATGCCTAAAGATTATTTTTGTATAAAGTTATTTCTATGTTAGTTTTGGTAAGAAATATGTTTGACAGGTATCTAATTATATAGCTTTTATGATTTTCCACCTGTTTACATCCTCTGCTGGATCAGCAGAATCAACACGGTTGAAATGTCTATGCTACCCAAAGGGAACTACAGATTCAATGCAATCTCTATTTAAAATACCAACATCATTTTTCACAGATCTAGGAAAAAAATAATTCTATGCTTTGTATGGAACCAGAGAAGACCCCTTTCAACAAAAGCAATATTAAGCAAAAAGAACAAATTGGGAGGCAACAATTTACCAGACTTCAAACTATACTACGAGGCTATAGTAACTGAAACAGCATGGTACTGGCACAAGAACACAGACATAGACCAATGGAACAGAACTGATAACTCAGATGTAAAACCATCCTCATATAGCCATCTAATCTTTGACAAAGCAGACAAAAATATACGGTGGGGAAAAGAATCCTTATTCAATAAATGGTGCTGGGAAAACTGGATGGCCACATATGTAGAAGACTGAAACAGGATCCGCACTTTCATCTCTCACAAAGCAACTCACAGTGGATAATAAACCTAAACCTAAGGTGTGAAACTATAAGAACTCTGAAAGATGATGTTGGAAAAACTCTCATAGACATTGGCCTAGGCAAAGAATTTATGAAGAAGACCTCAAAGGCAATCACAGCAACAACAAAAGTAAATAAATGGGACCTGATCAAATTAAAAAGCTTCTGCACAGCCAAGGAAACTATCACAAGAGCAAACAGACAACCTACAGCATGGGAGAAAATATTTGCATGTTATACATCCAATAAAGGGACTGATAACTAGAATCTATATAGAAGTCAGGAAAATCAGCAAGAAAAAAATCAAAGAACCCTATCAAAAAGTGGGCAAAAGACCTGAACAGAAACTTTTCAAAAGAAAGTAGATTAATGGTCTACAAACATATGAAAAAATGCTCAACATCTCTAATCATCAGGCAAATGCAAATAAAAACCACAACGAGATTTCACTTATCTCCAGTGATTATCAAAAAGTCCCAAAATAATAAATGTTGGCGTCCATACGGAGAGAGAGGAACACTCATACACTGCTGGTGGGACTGCAAACTAGTACAACATCTATGGAAAGTAATATGGAGATACCTCAAAGAGATATAAGTAGAACTACCATTTGATCCAGCAATTCCATTACTGGGCATCAGCCCAAAAGGACAGAAGACATTCTATAAAAAAGACATCTACACTCGAATGTTTATAGCAGCACAATTCACAATTGCAAAGATGTGGAAACAACTCAAGTGCCCATCAATACATGAATGGATTAATAAAAGGTGGTATATGTATACCATGGATTTCTACTCAGCCACAAAAAACAATGGTGATCCAGCAGCTCTTATATCCTGGACAGAGCTGGAGCCCATTCTACTAAGTGAAGTATTACAAGGATGGAAAAATAAGCACCACATGTACTCACCATCAAATTGGTATTAATTGACTAACCCTTAAGTGCACATACAGTAGTAACATTCATTGGGTGTTAGGCAGATGGGAGGGGGGAAGAGGACAAGGGGATATACATACCAAATGGGTGCAGTGTGCACCATCTGGGGAATGGACATGCCTGAAGCTCTGACTTGGGTGGGGCAATTGCAATATACATAATCTAAACATTTGTACCTTTGTAATATGCTGAAATTAAAAAAAGTTTAAAAAGTTATATAGCTTTTATTAGCAATATCAGCAGCAATTTGAATTAAGCTTTTTGAAGAATACTAATCAAGAATTAAAGTTCATATCTCACTGCCTTTTCACTAAATGATATGTAAATGCTATTATAATTACATACTTCTCAGGGTTAGCTATTAAGTGAATAAGAGGAAAATAAACAATCACATCTCAGATGTACTGAAGATTACTTTACAGAATGACTATTGTTTCATGCCAAGCAAACTTTCCTCACTTATGATTTCTCAAGCATTTTTCCATGACAAATCCATTTTGTGAAATTTGAGAGGGCTGCCTCACAGCCTCCTTATTCCTCTCTACTCCCTCCACTACAGTAGATATATAACCCAGGTACAGCCAGGTGGATACTTCTTTTCCAAGTAGAACTGTTGAGAGATGATCCGTACCAGTTACAAACCGAGTTTTCTCTAAGATTCATGGTGCTAAAAGAGACAGTGTCTCTCATTCCTTTGCTCACAAAGTAATAGAAATATAGGCTTGAGGCTGTGAGCTACCTTCTTTCCTTCCAGGTAGAACAAGCCTTCCTAGGAAGGAAGCCTATGCAGAGAGGAAAGCATCATTCTGGAGATGAAAAAGACCATGAAAACAACATTCAAAATCCAGCTGGCTATGTCCTAAACTGGATCCATTTTTGAACTTTATAATTACATAAGCTAAATCCTTCTTCCTTTTACAAACTATTTTAAGTTAGTTTTCTTTTACTTTCAACCAAAAAAAGCTGTAATGAAACACACATAAATCATTATTTGAATATTTTTGAAGCATTGACTATGTTGGAGAATTTAATGTTCTGTGTTATATCTTTGCTAACTAGAATTATGTCTAGCCTAGCATAGGCATTCAGTAAGCATTAGTGAAATTACATAATTTATAAGCACAAAAATTGACCTCATAATGTGTAACATAATAGTGTTAAAGGGCCGGGCACAGTGGATCACACCTGTAATCTTAGCACTCTGGGAGGCCGAGGTGGGAGAATCGCTTGAGGCCAAGAGTTCAGGACCAGCCTGAACAAGAGCAACACCCTGTCTCTACAAAAAATAGAAAAATTAGCTAGGTGTGGTGGCATGCACCTGTAGTCCCAAGCCTGCCTTGGGAGACTGAGGCAGGACTAGAGCCCATGAGTCAGAGGTTGCAGTGAGCTATAATGACACCACTGCACTCTAACCCAGGTGACAGAGTAAGACTGTGTCTCAAAAAAAAAAAAAAAAAAAAAAAAGACTATAAATGGAGAAGATTGTGTGTGTATGCATGTATTCATTGGGGGCAAAAATACAATGGAGTATAGCCATTGTTTCTCTTCTTTAAAAGTCTCTAACTACTTCTACTTCCTGAAGCAATGTAACTTTTTACATTTTATTTTTTTTTGATAGGAGGTCTTACTCAGTTGCCCAGAGTGGAATACAGTGGTGCAATCATAGCTCACTGCACCCTTAAATTCCTAGGCTCAAGTGATCTTCCTGCTGCAGCCTCCCAAGTAGCTGGGACTACAGGTATGTACCACCATGCCTGGCTAATTTTCTTATTTTCTTTTTTTAGAGACTGGGTCTGAAATTTTTAAATTTTAAAGAAAGGAAAATGTTTAGAATATGATTGCTTAGTTCTATTTCTGGCTCAACCAATGTTTTTGATAAATAATATCTGAAATCACATTTCTATACTTCATTAAGAACAGTTATTTTTTATATTGCTGTCTGGACTATCCATTTAAGGTTAAATTAAAATTACTTTCTGTACTTCTATAAAATAAAAAATTTTTTAATTCAGAAATGTTTAATTTTTAATTTTTAATTCATAAATAACTCTTGGAAATTAAAAGTTATATAATACTTTGGGAAAGAATTCCAATGGCTATGAGAATGAGTGAGAAACATATTAGCTAGCATCTTCCAAGGCATTATCAAGACACTTGAGGAATGAAAAGAGCAGTTATTCTGTAGAATATCTTAACCCAAAGAAAGATTCACTTTCTGTTGATAGGTACTGTATTCTATATTTGTAGGAGATTTAGTCAATCAAAGATGTTTTGTTAGTCAATTAATATAACTGCATATTAGAAATAAAAGTTCTTTCAGAAGCAACTCAATGCTAAATAAATGTTTTAAAGGCTAAACAAATGTTTGTGAAACAGTTGAATATATGAGTCCCACTTGAAAAACTGTTTTTAGTATACTCACTACAAAATGACATATGCTTTTAAATAACTTGTTTATTAGGAAAAGCAATTGATGACTCTTCAGCTCATTCAGAATACTTCTGGAAAAACTGACAGTAATTTGATGGAGAGAGACCTTGCCACACACTGAACTTAAGCATCGAAGGTGGGATTGGGATGTGCAAACTTGGGAATTGTGATTCAAAGCACCACTGATAAGGTTTGCATCCATCCCCATATTTTCTTTGGTCTTTTCCTTTTCTCCCTTATTATTTGGTCCCTCAAAAGGACTTTCATTTTCAAATAATAAAGAATGATTGGTATAATAGCACCTTAAATTTTCAGATCCATCTTAGATCCTCTCAATAGTTTTAGGACTTCAGCACAAATATGAAAATTTTCTGAGCTTCAGATTCCCTTCTTTTAAATAGAAATCATGAAAACTATTTGAATGTATTAGAACAACCTACACTGAGGTAATACTATTCAAATGTAATTGTTGTTTAGTAATCACTTAAAAGTTACTATAAGAATTTGAGCTTATATTGTATTTTATTGAAAACTAAGTATGATCATCTGGTAATATCTGAATTAGAACTTAATTCTTATGCATAGACCCAATATGATAACACAATTTATTTAGAGGTCATAGCTCATTAGTCTCTTGTAAGTAAGATAGAAAAGAAATTCTATCACAAAAATAAAGAATTAACATGACTATTTAGGTAATTTAAAAAATGGATACTGGTTATTTTTAACATGTATGACAGAAGATGGCCAAGAATTAAGAATTTGTTTATTTCTGGTTACTATTATCCCTGAAATGGAGGCTTCTCCAAAGTAGGAAATTTATTCTATTTTCACCTAAGATAAAGTCCAATATGTAATATATGTATTTTTTCAGAAATCTAAGAAAACAACATATGAATAATACTGTTTACCCAGAATTTTGTCTTCCTTTATCCAAATAAAGCATTTGAATCAATAGTCATCTCAATATATGATTCCACAATTCAATCAATAATTTCTTATCTCTTTCTAACTTTTCAGCTGAGATCATCTACCAAAATGTCATAATGATGCAGTAAAGATATCCTAGGTTCCTTTTTTCATAGAAGCAATTGTTTCCAGTTGCTGATTATATCAAAATCTCATTTTTAAATGCCATTAGCACTAATTAATAATGGGTAAACTTAATAAAAATTCAGCTGTATTACTCATTGAGAATAACTAAATCCATTATGCCTTTAGAAATAATATATTTAGATAAACAAGCATTTGTTTGATTCCAGAGTTGGACAAATGATTTTTAATATAGATTGCTACAATGTAACTTCTTTAGGAAATTTCTGGTCCTTGGTCTTAGATGTGATTACTAGAAAACAAATAATAATGTTGCAAGCTAAGTAATACAGAATGTTTCTTTTTCTTCATAGAAGCTTGGATTTAAAAGATACTAGCTATGAAACGTTACAGTAGACAAAGTGAAGCAGCTTGAAAATCATACCTTGATTACCTGCATGAGACATTATTTTGTTATATTTACAATAAATATATGTCTGGAGGTATGCAAGGATGACTTCAACTTCAAATAATGTCATTGGTCCCATAAACGATTATTCTGGAAATACTTGTCCTTCTTAGTTAAGCTCTCTAACATATTTTTCCACATCCCTGATTAGTGTGTCCAACTCTACCTTCCATGCCTAACTGAAAGTCACAATGAGTGCTTGATACCTGCTCTACACAAATTGTATTTCATCAATGTGTACTTCATTCTTAGTCTTCATTTCCTTATGGTGGAAAGTGATGCCCAGCACCATTAACTGAATTTATTAATACCAACCAGCTACCTTCTAGAGGCTTTGGAGTCTGACTCTGTTTCTTGACATCTAGACTTATCTAAGCACCACACCATCAAGTTTTGGGTAATGATGTCCTTGTTTTTAATAAACTTCAAGACCCAGAAATAAACTTCAAGACCCAGCTGGAATTCAGCTAAAAAAAAAAAAAAAAAACAACAAACCTACAAATATGATAAAAGAACAACAATCTGGACCAAGACTAAAACAGAAACATTAACCTAGATATTCATTGCCAATGCTACATCAAAATATTTAGAAGGACAAAATAGTAGTTACTCCCAGAACTACACTCTAGTTATATTTATATATTTTTAAAACATAGTACTATAGTTACATTTTGTAATAGTTTAATAAATTATGTATAATAATCATTAAATAGTGTAAGCTTAGTCTTTTCATCTAAATTTTGGTCTTGCCTAAAAAGTCACTGGTGATAAAGGTCTTATTTTGATATTGCAAAGAAGAGTTACTAGAACATGGACTCACAACCAACATTTGCCTTGGTTATTCCTTTTTTTTCAATAGGAAACACAGGTTAAGGATATGTCTTAAATAAGTATCAGATAAAGAAAGGTCATGTGATAGGATAAGCTGAGACCATGTGCAAAATTCAAAGGAGAGTTAAACCCCTCAAGTTCTGACTTCTGGAGAAGGGCAAATTATAACCTTCTTTGAATGACTTGGTAATCTATAGTGAAGTTACCACTGACTTCCAAGGCTAATACTGAAGCAGTGCACTTCCATGGCTGCCTGACTGGTGACTATTCTTACTGGAGTACCTCTGGTCTGTAGGCTATTATGCCTTTTGGATATCACTCCTATGATCCCAAACAATTCACTTCTTGGTGTATGCTTCTAACGCTTACATATATAAGAACACATGTAAAAGGATGTTCACTGCAGTGATTCTTTGTAGTGTCAGAAGTCACTAATAAGGACACTTTACAAACATCTGTAGGCATAAGTAAAAAGGATTTTGATAGGGGCAATTATGTTATATACATTTTGATTGGAAACTGAAACATTCATTTACTAACTGCTATTAGAAATGGAGGATAGCTGGTCCACTGCTTTAGGTAAAGCATTACCTATAGTATTTCTGCAATCTGATATCAAGCCTTTAAGTATGCAACCTGTGAATTCAATGGCATCAACCTTCCAAGATGTGATTGTGCTCTGAGGAATTGATTTTCAGTGGCTAATATCACAAAGAAGGGTGCAGATAAGCCAGAATGGTGACTTATACATTCACAATGACAGAGATATCTGGCAGGATAACCAGCACCTGCCATTTCCCTGGATTTTCCCTCCTGATGGGTAAATCAACCTGGGGCAACCAAATTATAGATCAGAAGACCAATCTGGGTGCACTGGACTAGAAGAAAGGGAGATATACAATTAGAGATATTTCAATATATGACTCATAACTGCTTGAATTTATTTTTTCTGCTTGAAAGATATTTCTGCTCAAATAATAGCTAATAATCCTTAAAATTAATCATCATTTTCCATTTTTGAATTAAAGAAACATTTGCATATTCTACTATTCCATTCTTTTAAAACAAAAACAAATTGTAAAGCCATGCAGACAACTCCTCTCCTTTTCTTACTGTTTAAATTTACTGTACATATATATATATATATATCTGTTTTATATATTTGAAATTATTCAGCTTTTTCTCAGGTGAGAGGATATAGCTGACCTCAGGACAAATCGTCATCAATTGACTATTACTGGGGTGATTTTTATGCCCATCAAACTTCATTTAATAAATGTATATTGCCTGTCATATTAGGCAGTGGCAAAGACAAAAAGATCTAGTCTGTCTTTCAAAAGATGTGTAGTTCAGGGAAAAAAAGAGTAAGCACGCAACATTTCTAATTTCCAACGGTGACTGCTATATCCATTAATATACAAAGGGTACAGCAGGATCACAAGAGAAAGAGAAAAACTAAAACAAACCCCTGAGACATGAAAAAATATTTCCAGAAAATAAAGAATTTGAGTTGACCTGCAAAGAGAGTAGGAATTTGTCCATTGACTACCAAAAGGAATGTGCTTCAGGTAGTAGTTAAGATATGTGCGATGGTAGAGTCTTGATTTATGAGAAACTCTAGTTTTCTTAATGGAATGTTGAAACATCCCAATCTCAGCACACAATTCTAAACCTCTTAAGTAAACGTGTTTGTTGAGATGAGGAATGCCATCTTTTATATTTATTAACTTTAATATCAGAGGCTATTTGTTTTCAGCTTTGTAACACAATTCTGAACATTTACCTTATTTGGAGTTTTAGTCTATAATGGAATCACTATAACCAAAGCTGCCCATATCTGAATCTCACTGGCTAATTGGGGAATTTGATATAATTTGAATTCCTACTTTATTGCCCTATCAAAGCAAATCTGGTATAGTTGGGAACATTGGCCTTCAGGCTATGAAAACTAGGAAAAAGAATCATTGATTTGTTCAGTGTTGACTGTGGATACTTTAAATTTTAATAAAAATGCCACATTTCTTCTATTTTGAAATCCTTCATAACTAGGGTTAGGGTATTACTTTTTTAATGCTTTCTAACATTTTAATGCTGAGCCATGCATAGCATCCCCCCTTTTTTTTTCTCCAGTTGCCAGCTACAACAGCAGACTACCTTCTATAATTTGCCTTTTCCCCAAGGTATTATAACTTCACTGCAACTTCTAGAAAGGTATAACTCCTCATGATGAAAAGGCAGTGTCCAACTGAACCTATACTATTCTAATATGACTGTCATAAATTGGTGAAAATAAGAATTATACTCCTTTAGCAGGAAGGATTTGGCCAAATATTGCGTTGGCCAGATCACAAAGTGGTGGAACAGTGTTAAAGATTCAGATCAGCATTCTTTGAAAAGTGCTTGCCACCAACATTTTGCAGAAAATCTTTAGGAAGTTTGGTGTCACACCACAGAGTCTGACTTAAGAACTGTTTTGTGCTATCATTTATTCTACTTTCATCTGCTGTCATAAAAAAAATTCTTATCTGAGAGAACGTTAACAATGCCAAGAATCTGGGGTAACCTAGTGCCCAGTTAACTGTCTAGACTATAGTAATACTGTACCATAAATTCCCCTTATCCCTTTCTGAGCGCCAACAAATGTCATGTTTGTTTAATTGCTCAACACAAGTGACACAGGGACCATAGTTCAGAAAGAGCAACTGCTGTATAAAAAAGAATATCACAAAAATATCCTGTATCGCTTTCATTCCCCCCCCCCACTTTCTCCACCACACTAATAAGAATAGGCATAATAATAATACCTAACATTCATTGAGTCCTCATTATGTGGCAACACAGTTCTAGACAGTTGACTAGGCACTTACTTCATACAATACTTGCAATAACCATATGAAATAGGTACTCCAATTATCCCAGTTTTATAGGTGAGGAAACTGAGGCATAGAGATGCTACATAACTTGCAAAAGTCACACAGCCATTTAGTGGTAGAGCTGGGATTCTAACCCAATGTAGATTGGATTCTAATTACTATGTTTATACCACTTCCAGAATGGAATTTCCTGGGCCAATGGGAGAGTGAAAAGAAAGGAAGGTAGTTGAAGAGAAAAGAAATCAGTAAGCCTTGTGGTTTTGGGAACAAGTAAAGAGAAAACTTAAGGACAATGGGGTGGACAGATGACCAGGAGAAACTAAATTCCATTATGGATGCCTCCAGGACCTAGTAAGTTCGCCTTCTATGAATACCTTGAAATTATGTAAAAAGCACCTTGATCACTGAGAGCTGATGCTACTGTTGGGGAGATTATTTTTCTAATACCAAGATGCTTGAAATAAGAATGTAGTTCAATAATAGGAATAAAAATATATCATCTATCTGACTTTGTGAACCAAGTTTTACTTATTTTTTTCCTCAAAGAACAACATGAGGCGCATTTAATAGCTTAGGAAACTAAGTTGCAGAAAGGTTAAATGGCTTACCTAAGGCCCCTTAGTCCTGTTGTGTGTCTTCTGTTATGTTTATCCAGCATGAGAATGTGAACAGGATTTCCAAAATTAATCCTTGGAAGACCTGTATATTTTCCATGCTTAAAAATGTTTAATATTTTTTCTAATGATAAAAGTTATTACACATATTTGTCAGAGCATTTGGGAAATGCACAAAAATAAAAAGACAAATTGTTTTTCATTATTTTACCACTTAGACCTAACCATTTTGAGCATAATGTTGAATTTTCTTATGGTTTTTGATTGTATCTTTTATTTTGCTTTTGTGCATAAGCGTGAAGGTGATTTTATAATTTATATATAACCTTTTGAAAACTTTTTATTTTTATCACTAATACATTGTGAGTATAATCACAAGATCTTACATAATCTTTAGATATATATTTCATAGTGTTGCATGGCATGGAATACTATCCTTTTTTTTTATTATTTCAGCCTAAATACTTTTTTGATGTCTCTTATTTCTATATATTTAGGTTATTTTTTTATTTAGACTATTATAATAATCAAAACTCTACATGCGCATATTTTAATAAATGTTTGATTATTTCTTCAAGGAAAAATAAGGGGTTAAGCATATGTGAAGTTCTTGATGTAACTTCTCAAATTGACTTCCAAAAAGGCTGCAATAGTTTCCACTGCAGTAGCTTTGAATGAATTTTAAAAAATACAAACAAACAAAAGCAGCCCTATTTTGGCATTACTAAAAATAGGGATTAGATTCTCTATCAACTTTTATTTTCACAGATCTTAAAAATCATAATACAGCTAGCAAACTTTAATTTGAACTGGTGCTATATGATTCAGCCAAGATGCAAAAATCTTCCTTTATTATTTATATTTAAACCCATTTGTGCTATGTTATCCTTGAAGAGTGAAGGTGAGTTTTGTTTTGTTTCTGATTACTACATTAAATTCTATATTTTCATCTGGCTAGCTGAAATGGTCTGATTTTAAAAATAAATGAGTAGCCCCTCAAGTTTTCTATAAGAGAATGCAGCAAAACAATGTAAGTGCTCTGAATTACAACAAACAAAACATATATAATGATTTATTTATGGCCCTTTTTATGTTTTGAAACATTTTGATAAATAGGATCCTTCTAGAAAGACCTAGGGTGTATAGTCATAAAACCTGAACGTTTATTCTAGCAGTTATCTTTATATTAGGAACTGATTTTCCAAACACCCGACTATAACATTAAACTCATGGTGTTAGGTAGCTCCAATCTGGCTTCTCTATCTTAGATGATTTCAAGTTGTTCTTTCTGTGGATTTTGGGGGCTTTACCAGGAAAAGACATAGAAAAATCTGCTAATTATTTCTGACCCTGACAATAGTGTTGTTTTTTTTTTTTTTTAACACAATTAGAGATGATGTGTGTGACTAAAGAAGAGGTGCAATTTCTCTGTAACAAGCTGACCTTTAAAAATGAAAGTACAAAAATTTAAGTCACAAAATGAGTGAAAACAACACATATAAACTTCTAGACATTCTTTCAAAATCAAGATCAGTTTTTCATTCTCAAAATTTCAAGGGAGCTGTTTTAACTTTCCACACATAATTTGCAAATGTTTTATATCTTTATTAGGTGGTATATTCTTTTAGAGTTCAGGTTTTTGTGTTTACTTGTTGGTCTTTGGTTTGTATTGCCTTGTTTTCTTTTCAATTCTTTGTGTTAAAACTAATCAAAGTTAGTTTTCAACAATCTTAATTTAAAAACAACCAAATAATAAATCAGCAAACTATATATAATATTCTTGATTTTTTCACTCTTTTTGCTATTGCTTAGTATAACTAACATAATATAAACACCATGAAATACAATGGCTCTGGGAGAAAGAAACCATTGTTCTTCCCTAATAATAAGTAAAATGAGGCTTACCATTGTTTACAATTTGCTTTCAAACAAACATGTAGTATAAGACATCAGACTAACTTTAGTTTCTTCTTTTTATAATTATTATTATTTTTAACCTATAGCTATAATAATGCCCTCAATATGTTAGAAATAAATCAACTAGTTATGACTGAGTGGGAACTTAAATCTGTATCAACAATGTTATTACCCATATTTTACTTTCATTTAATAAAAATATACCCAATAACTTTAAAATATTTATTGGAATTATGATAAAATATATTTTTTAAATTCAATTTTGCCAAAATGAAAGTAATCAAATGAAGAAAAGTAAATTTATAAAAATAAAATGAAAATTTGCAAGCCCTGAGTAATGCATGTAGTGTTGAATTTCAAATAGCACCCAAAAGTTTTGAAAAATTGTCAATCATTCCATGGAGATATTTTATGTGGAAATGTGAATTTTACATTTTCTAATATTTTATTGTAAAAGCATATAGAGGTACAAAAAAGTTGAAAGAATTCCACAGTGAACTCATATACTTATCATCCAGATTCTATAATTAGAATTTTTACCTTACTTGCTCCATAACATGTCATTGTATCTCTCTTATCCCTCTATTCATCCATCAGTGGATCTTTTTTGAATATGTATTTCAAAGTAAATTGTAGACAAAGTAAATTGTAGGCATCACTGTGCCTTCTCCCAAAAACTTCTGTGAACGTGCCATTATTTGTCATTAACTAGAGTTTAATATTTGTATATAGTTTTGTTCTTTTGAGGTAAAATTTTCATTCAATGAAAATGAATGTCTTAAATGTCTCTTTCAATGAGTTATGACAAATACATAAGACTGTGCAACCCAAACCTCTATCAAAATACCAACCAGTATCATCAACCAGGAGTTTCCCCCACTTCCCTTCCCAGTAAATCTCCACCCATTTCCCCCACTACCCAGTGACAACCTAACTTTTTTTTTTTTTTTTACCACACATGAACTATCATACAATATGTAACCAATAATTTGGATGAGACCTCTTTGACTCAACATAATGTTTTTGAGATCCGTTCATGTGGTTGATTCTATCAGTACTTATAATTCCTTCTTATTGCTGAGTAGTTTTCTTTGTATGACTATAATAGAATTAATCTATTTTCTTTATTAATGAACACCGAGGCTTTTTCTAATTTTGAGATATTATAAATACAATTGCTATAAATACAAATCTTTTTTATGGAATTACACACCTTTCATTTCTCTTGTAATGAAATTTTGAGTCATGGGGTAGTGTGTGTTTGGTTTCATAGGAGGCTGTCAGAATGTTTTCCAAAACGCTTGCATCATTTTACCGTTCCAAAGCATTATATGAGAGTTCTGGTTTCTCCATATCTTTGCCAACATAAAATGTCTGTCATTTTAATTTTAACCACATTGGTGGGAATTTAGTGGTATCTCAGTGCCACCCATGGGAATAGCTATTAAATTATATTTCCCTGAATACAAATCATTTGGAGCACTATTATACATGTTTATTGCCATTTGTATTGTATATCCTTCTTTGTGAAGTGATTCTTCAAACTTATGCCATTTTTCTTGGTTTGTCTTTTTATGATTGAGTTGTAAAATTTATTAAAATAGCCTGGATACCAATTCTTTGCTATATACAAGTTTTGTAAATATTTTCCTCCCAACCTTTGGCTAGTCTATTCATTTTCTTAACAGTATATCCTGATAATCAGAAGTTTTTTATTTTTAATAAAATATAATTAATCATTTTTCAAATATGGTTATTTTTTTCTATGTCTTTTCTAAGAAGTCTTTGACTACCTCCAAGTAACAAATATATTCTCCTATGCTTTTTAAAGGGCTTTATTGTTTTAGCTTTTATGTTTAGGTCAAGAATACACACACAAACCCCCCAATAGCCTTCTTAAGTAAATATTACCAAATCAAATACAGAAAATATAAAAAAGAGCAATAATTATGACCAAATAGGATTTATCCTGAGAATAAAATGCTGGGCTAATTTCAAAAATCAATCAATGTGATTCACTACATTAATAGATTAAGAGGAAATACTATATGATTGTTTCAATAATGCATTAAATGCATTTGACAAAATCCAATAATTCATGATGAAATAAAATGAGTTCTCATCAAACTAGAAATGCAAAAGGATTTCCTCAATCTGATAAAAAGCATCTATGGAGAATCTACAGCTAAATCGTATTTAAGGGTGACATACTGAATACTTTCTCCCTAGGGTGATTTCCAATTTTATTTCATACCTAAAAGTGTCATGATGGCTAAATGCTTCTCAAGTGTTTCCTGTTCCTTCTCCAAATTGTGTACAATCAAATCAAGATTATACATAGCAAACAAAGGAAATAAAATTAAAAGCACATATTTCTTCCAAAAATAGTGATACAGATAATCAGTAGAGAAGGGTTTCATGAAAATCATTGATGGCATGGATTATTATAGATGATGATTGAAAGATCTAGGAGGATTTAAGAAGTTTCAGAAGAATGAAAGAGGGAGACAAAAGGTATTGGGTAGAGCCTTATGAGGATTATAGCAGAGAAGAAAAATGGCCTTCGATTTTGGGGGTTTAGTTATGACCAACCTAAATATAGATTAAGGGTAAAATGAGATTAGTCCTAGTAAGGCAGACAGTCATAGTGAGATTATAAATGTTGGGGATAATAAGGGCTGAGTTTATAAGACACCTTTGTACCATTGATGATGGGACCTAGGGGAGGTAAAGTCTTCACCTTATTATTTAAGGCTTTTTCCTAACACCTGATGATGAAGAGTAGGAGAAAATATGGCAGTAGGAAACAAAAACACCTGTAAGTGCATAGAAGTTTTAAAAACATGATTTACAAATTGGTCTAATTGGAAAAATTACATTCATTGCAAGATTATGTGGGTATCACAAAATTTGGCTATTTAGTTGATATGTAAATTTTATAGATTTCAAAGAATAAGTCCTCTATAGACCTCATTTACATATTACAATGCATTTAATTGGAAGGAAATAACAATTATTCAAAAGTTCATGCATTTAAAAATTAAGCAGCACATATAAAGAATTCATTCATCAGAGAAGAAATTATGACAATTAGAAAACACATAAGACTGCACTATATTGAAAACACTACATAACAACCTTTGCCAGTGTGAGCCAAGTAGTGCATAAATAAAATGTGTAACTTTAAATGCATTGTTTGCAAATAAAGAAACGAATATTAATGAACAAAATACTTTTGAGCTTAGAAAAAGAAAAAAAGGATGCTGTTAAAATATTTTTTAAAAATATTGAAATATAAACCTCATGTAATATAAATTGAGTATTAAAAACCCAAAATTTGATTCTCTAAAATGACCAAGAAAATTGACAAATCTCTGGAAAGACTGCTCAAGAAGATTAAAGGAAAGGCACAAATTATATTAGAAAACAAAGAGGCCCATCAGTACAGACATAGCAGAGATTAAAAAAAACTATTATAAAAAATTTATGTCAGTGACATTAAACAATTCCAAGGCAGATATAATTTACTAAAACCAACTTAAAGAGGAAGCATAAATACCTTAGAACCATTAAGAAATTAAATTGATAATTAAAAAAATCTCAAAACTCATTTGCATCCATTACTAGTGGAAATGTAATAGTGTAACCACTTTTGAAAAAGATTTGGTAGTATCTTACATATATAAAAACACACCTACCCTTTGAACCAGTAATTCATTCCTAAGTATTTACTCCCACAAATAAAAATACATCTATGCTAAGATTTGTACAAAGTGTTAGTAGAAGCTTTATTAGTAATAAGCAAAAATCTAGAATCAATCCAAATGTCCACCAACAGAATAACTAAATGGTGGTATATTTTTATAATAGAATCCTACTTAGCAATAATAAAGAATGAACTACAGGAAACATGATGGGAGAATCTCACATTATGCTGAGTTAAATAAAATTAACACAATAGAGTATATACTGTATGATTTCATTCATATGAAATTTCAAAGCAAACAAAACTAATTTATGGTGAAAAAAGGTCAAAACAATAGCTGTCTCTGAATGCAAATGAGATTAACTGAGATGAAATGAGGGAACTTTCTGGAAAAATGGAAATGTTCTGTGTCTTAATAGATTATAAAGGGTATCGTTTGTCAAAATTGTGGAAGATGTGTAATTCAATGTATATGAAGATTATATAAAATATTGGAATAATAATGAGTGAGTGTGGCAGGAACAGTATAGATAAAACAAGAATAGCAAAATGTTGATAGCAGTTGAACCTGAGTGATAGGGATTTATTGTATTATGTTGACTTTGTATAAGCTGAAATTTATTTAAAATTAGAAACTCTAAATACATTAGGCCCCTATATAATCACCAAAGAGTAAAGGTAGAAAACTATGATTATTTCAATACATGTAAAAAATATATAAAATTCATCATTATTCTTGAGAACAATTTTAGTAAGTGATAAAAAAATAACTTCCTTGAACTGATAGGAATATCTACCAGAATCTATAAAAGACATCCATTTTCACAGGGAATAGTTGGAAGTATTCTTTTCAAACTTAGAGGAAAGACAGAGATGACCACCATCAACAATTTTACTCAACAATACATTGGAAGTTTTAACAATACAGAAAGAAAACAAATGCAGACTATGAGGATTTAAAGAAATAAAATACTGAAGTTTTTTGAATACTTTTCTGAATAACTTCTGAAGTTATTCAGAAGTAATATTGTATATATGTTCAATCTAGAATAACCCACTAATAACATTTTAGAATTAACAAGAGTTTAGCAAAGATCTGGATATAAAATCAATATGTAAAACTCAGTTGTAGTTTTACATAATAGCAATAAAAGGTCAGATGATAATCTTAAAATTTCACTTAGAAAGCAACAAAAATAAAATAGCTAACAATAAATCTAACAAAATATGTGTAAAATACTATGAGGCAAATTGTATAACCTTATTGAAAGATTATTTAAAGAATAGCTACAGGAACAGATATTCGTGGTTAACGAGATTAAATATCATAAAGATGTCAATTCACTCAAACTGATCTATGGATTCTATACAATTCCAATCAAAAGTCAAAAGATTTTTTTTTTTTCTAAAAGTTGGCAAAGGGTTTTCTAAAATTATTTGGAGGACAAAAGACACTACTAAAGGATCCCAAGTGGTGTGTTTGCTCTAGTAGAGTTTAAGAACTATCATAAATTTGTGGTAGTTAAAACCATGTGGTTCTGGCACAGTGACAGACAAATAGACCAATGGAACAAGATATAGAACCTAGAAACAGAGCCATGCCAATACAGAGGCTTGATTCACAAGGAAGTGAAATTTTACAGCAGGAGATAAATGATGTACTTGAATAATTAGTGCTGGGATAGTTGGTTATCCACAAAGAAAAAAGATGACATTGGATTCTACTTATACCATAAGCAAAATGAATTCAAGGTGGATTACATACAAATATGTTGTCAAATTTTTAATATTTTAAAAGAAAAAGCATATATCTTTATGAGTTTGGGATAGGAAAATATTTCTTAGATGAAACAATATTTCAGCACACAAAAAAGATAAGATTTGATTACATTAAAATTAAGAGTTTATATTTGCCAAAAGATAATATAAAAATTAAAAGGTAAATCATAAACTGAGTGAAGATCTTTGTCATGCACGTAATTAATACAAAATTGATGTCTAGCATCTATAGCTGACATTGCAATAAAAATCAACGGTAAAAGACAAACACTCATTTCACAGAGGAGGAAACACAAATGTCTTTTCAAACTGATTAGTATTCAGGAAAATCCATATTAAAACCACCGTAAAATTTCATTTTTCATATATATATATATATATATATATATATATATATATATATACTAGGTTGGCACAAAAAGTTTGTGCGGTAGGCTGAATAATGCCTGCCTCTGCCCCTCACAAAAATGTTTACAACCTAATTTCTACAACCTATGAATGTCCCCTTAAATGGTGAAAGAGACTTTCCAGATGTGATTAAGTTAATGATTTTGAGATATAATCACAAATATGCTTATAAGAGTGAAGAGTGAGGCAGAGGATGATTGACTACAAAAGGGGAAGGTGATGAGATGACAGAAACACAGGCCAGGGAATACAGGCAGCCACTAGAAGCTGAAAAAGGCAAGGAAATGGCTTTTCCCCTCAGAACCTCTGGAAGAAATCTGCCCTACTGACACCTTGACTTTACCCCAGTGAAACTGACTTTGGAATTAGAGTCTCCAGAATTCTAAGAGATTAAATTTGTGTTGTTTTAAGCCAATAAATTGTAGTAATTTGTTACAGCAAAAATAGGTAACTAATACAGTCTGATAATAGCATGTGCTGGCAAAGATCTAGATCTTTTATACTGAGGGAGGCAAAATGAATGGATAGTACTACTATAACTATTTTGTAAATTCAACCCAGATTTACAACGTAAAACCTAGGGAGTCTAATCTTAACTATTGACCTAGAGATATCCTTAAATCTGTGACCCTATAGACTTTTACAAAAAAACTCCAAAGAGTTATTGATTGAACAAGAATAACTGTAAACAAATAAAAGAACCATATATAGGAGAATGGATAAATGAATATTGGTGCATTCAAATAATCCAATAATACACAGAAGTAAAAATGAACGGCAATAGTTACACCAAAATGATACATCTTAGAAATATGCTAAGAGGAGAAAGCATACCTCACGGCAATATATAGTGTCACCATTTTTTATAAATTCAAAAATCAAGGTGAAAGGAAAAAGCAAGAGAATACTTTTTTAAAATTCAATATGGTGGTTCAATATTTTGGTTCTGCGAGGGAAGCAGAAGGATATGAGCAGGCAGGAGCTGACAGAGAACTTCAAATTGGGCAATGTGATCGTTCTAAAGGAGGCTGGGAACCCCATAGATGTGATGGCTTTATTGAAGTGGTAACCTTGCGAGGCTGTAGTCCTCAGTTATTCGATCAAACACTAATGTAGGTGTTGCTGTGGAGGCAACCAGGAGATGTATTTAAAGCCCATAATCAGTTGACTTTAAGGAAAATTACCTCAGTTAACCTGGGCAAACCTGTCAGAATCTGCTGGAAGGCCTTAAAAGTAGATTTGAGGGTTTTCTGTGAGAGAGAAAAAAATCTGCCTGTTCTTGTAGAGGTTCATACGGCTCGTTATCTATCTTTCCTTCCTGGCTGCTTGTCCTGTGGATTTGGACTTCCTTAGCCAACCCCCACTTTGTGTAAGCCAATTCCTTCTAGTAAATAATACACACTTCCATCCTACTAGTTGTAATTCTGTTGAGTCCTGACTGACAAAATAGATGTTTCTTTATTATTTTATTATGTATATATAATGATCATATTCTCTGTTTTGGATCAGAATAAAAGGTCAATCTTTAAGTACTCTTCATTTTATTTATTATTTTGTTGGGGACAGAAACAGGTCATGTAAAACGCATCACTGTTCAAAATGAAGGGCTGAATATCGTTTTGTAACAACTATTGATAAAGACGAAAAGGATTACATTCTCTAAAGGAATTAGAATAATCTAAAAATTCTGCAAAAATATTTAAACTAATTATGTTTTAAATCTATAAAGCATTATACAGCATTCCCTGCAAATAAGCTCTCATACTGCAAAGTGCATTTGTTTTTAAAGCATTTATAATTTACAGTTGTCTGACCATTCCAATCTCACAGTTAATTTAAATAAAATATAGGAAGACACAAATATCTCAACTGAAAACACACACACACACACACACACACACACATACACACAGAGTAAGATTTTAAAAGTGGGTTTTTGCCTCCAGTCACTTCACTGCACCTTCTTCTGACTGCGGGCAGCTGCTATAGTGCCTTAGCAGTTACACTGTCACCTGTCCTTGATCACTTGCTTTCAGGAATGGTGCAAACCTAATTCTTGAAAAATACTGGTTTGAAAGCACTCAAGAGGCTAAAAAGGATCAGGCTACTGTGATCGTTTCCCAAGGAGGTGGAGGACAAGAAGGCTGAGTTGTAATCATTGCACCAAAGGGAGACATTGTTTTATGAAACAGGGAGATCTGCATGAATTAATGATTTAATTAACCAAAAGGAAACTGTTTCCCACAATTAATTTCTGCAGCAGGTAAGAAGAAGAGGAGCATGAATAGAAAAAAGACCAAGTGAGGAAATGACTGAGTGGTGATCCCAGCATTGTGTCTGACATTCACTGAATGTAGGACCTGGGAAAGTAAACTCAGAATTAACTTCCTACTTTGCCAAAATGAGTGTTCTAATAGGATCTACACAGGCAATGGCAGCTCAAGAATGACAACCTAATGGAAGTAGAGGAGGGGACAGAGGATTTCTTTTTTTTATTATTTCAGGATATTATGGGGGTACAAACATTTTGGTTACATGTTATGACTTCGCCATATTCCAACCATGATTTGAGATGTGCCCTTCCCCCGCTACAATGCTCCCCGCTTCCATTACAGCTCTAAGGCAAGCACACTGTCGTTAGACTCTTTTTATTTATTGTTGCTTAAGGTGAGAGGTGCCACCACTGCTAACAGGATTGTAGTGATGAATAATGAGATAATGCACATAATACGGTTAGCGCAATGCCGGCAAAGAAAAAAACACTTTGTAAATTATAGCAGTAATTATTAATACTAATTATTATACCCAGTGTACTTTTTTCTTCTTTCTTTTTTCTATATAATTATTAATATTTGTGAAATGTTCATAAAATAAAATGAATGACTTTATTTAATTTTAATTTGTTTTAAATTTATATTATGCAATAAACTATTAATAAACATACGAGATAACTTAATATTTCTGTTTGTAAGAATTTTAATTATATATTTATAAAAGGTTTACCCTTCAGTGTTTTTCAGAGTGGAAAGCAAAATTCATACAGAGCTTCTTCGGAAGCAAAAAAAAAAAAAAAAAAAAAAAAAAAAAAAGTGCTGAAAAATTAAATTAATAGTGCTTTTAAAAACAATTATAAATCACTTTCACAGTCTCCATTAGATGCATTATATAAACACTACATTAGTCAATATTTCATGCTAACAAAATTCCATATATTCTAGGCATGTGGCCATATTGTGTTGCATTTTTCTTCAATATGCTCACATGATTGTAAATGATCATTATGTTAATTTAAAGTGTTGCTATTTCTAACATTTCTCATACATTCAATAAAATAATCAGACAGGCTAAGCCAGAAACACATTACCTCCGTAAAATCATTTCAATAACACACAGGCTCATCAGTGATGTAGTAACTACGGTGCTTGCTGAAGTTATCACTTAAAACACAGCAATCAGGCAAAAACATCCCAAATTGAAAATGGATTCTGAATGAACAGAGAGGTAATTGTCATCATCATCATCCTAATATTAATAATAAAATAATAACTCATACTTTACATGGAAAGGCATATATGTTTTCCATGATTTATACAGGCTGGCTGAATTTAGGTAAAACCATTAACTTGGAAGATTAAAAATATCATGGGTAGTGAACTATGAAATGTGGTTCTTATGAAGGCAATAGCATCAAGAAACTTGATCATAGTGAAACTACTTCTTCTTTGAAATGCACTATAAGATTTTTGAACAAGCCATTTTAATTGCAAAGTACAATTATTGACTGTATTTCTAGAGATCTTATAGCATAGCAAAAATTAAACAGGATGAAATTATTTCTTTATCCATTCTCTCCTATCTTGTATACTGAGTTCATGTTCTGAACACTATATAGGAATTGGTCAAATATATTCACTATGCCCTAAGAACATTATGGTTTCTTAACACTTAATTTCTTACCTTTTAAATTTTAATCTCTGTTATAGAATTCTCATATATTCAGTTTCCTCTCCAGCCTTTCTTTTTCATACAATTTATCTTCTTGCTATGCCATTTTTAAATGATAATAACAAACATTTATATAGCATATTTCTGGGTCAGGCATGACTCTAAACTCATTACCTAAATAAGCTTATTTAATCTTCACAACAATCCTAATAGTAAATAGTAGTTTAATATTATCATTTATATTTTACAAATAAAGAAAATTGAGATTAAAACAGAGAGAATATGTAATTTGTCCAAGATCACATATACAACTGGTATGTGGGTAAGTGGCAGATTCAGGATTTTTATTTACTTCTATTTTTAAAATTTCCAAGATGAATTTAACCCTATTTAAGTATCCAATGCTTATTAATCAACAATTCACATCCTTCATGTCCACTTTTATTTTTTATATAATTCCATTTCACTTCCTTTCCCAAGTGGATTGTGTTAAAGCAACTTCAGACACATTACTATTCATTTGTAAATATTCCTGCATATATCTCTAAATCTAAGAGAACTTTCTTAAACATAACAATACCACCATTGTCAAAGCTCAAACTAACAATTATTTTTCAAAATCCAGTCAGAGTTTAAATTCCCATGGTTTTCTCATAAATGTACTTTCCTATTGGATTGTTCAAATCAGGATCCATACAAGAGCCATACAGTCCATACAGTTGTTATGTTTCAAGTTTCTTGTAATCTATAGTCCCTTCTCTGTTTTGCCCAGCTCTTTATTGCAAAAAAGCAGATTTTGTTCTCTGAAGTTTTCCAAATTCTAGATTGTGCTGGTTGCATCTTTGTAGTGTCATTTAATATGTTCCTCTGTCCCCTGTATTTTCTGTAAACTGATAGTTAGATCCAGGGCTTACCAGGATTTGCAGTTTTATGGACTTATTCTGTTGTTGTTTTGTGTTTTTGTTTGGTTTGGTTTGATGTGAAAAATTATGCCAAAGGGGCAGTGCCAGTGTTTGAATCCAGTCTGGCTTCAGAGTCTGTGCTCCTAATGAGTATATTACATACCCTCACAAACATAACATGCTCCTTCCATTCTTATTCACAACTTAGTTGACCCTCCTTTGAGAAGTCTTCCGTTATACCAAGGGACTGTGATAGTCCTCCATAGCCCATGATACCATACTTACATTGTATATCATCTCTTTTGTAGCATTTATCACATTTCAAGATATCAAAATAATTTGTTAGTGTATCTCATCACTAGTAATTTGAAACAAAAGGATGTGTTTTCATCTTTGTATTTCTAGTATCTAGTCAATAGCTGATACATAGTGATAAACATTCATGAGGGAAAATGTGTAAGTGAATAAATAAATATAGGATTGACTAAAATAGACATGCTTAAAAATTATATAACAGCTAAGCATAAAGGGATTATAGGCTGTGAGGTATTATTTTAAAATACCAGCTACAGAAAAAGTCTACAAACCCAGGACTACAATCCACAATCCCAAACTATGTGTTTTTGATACATCAAAAGAAAAGAAAACAGTAAAAGCTGTTAATGGCAGTTCTTTTTTGGTAAACAAACAACAAAATCTTTGGTTAATTTAAGAAAAATAAAGCTCATTACAAATATATAGCCCATTGAATTAACATCAGGGCGAGAGTAACAGTGTTGGAAATGCGAAGAAGGCAGCAACGTAGCCTATTGGAGCTGAGAGACAGCAACTTCAGGAGCAGTCATAGTGTCTCCACTAAAAAGGATTCAACTCTCATGTTCTGCTTTGTGGGCACCCTGATCAACATTGAATTTCCAGGGAGGGATCAACCAATCATCCAAATCTAATGTCATCCTTGACCTCGGACTGGGGGAGGGCAGGGCCCCTGACTTATGGTCCCACTGGATTGTGTCCCATGGAAGAGAGACAATTCCTCCAAAGGCAAAGTGTTACTGTTAGGAAGGAAAAATGTATTTTTTAATTCCTCTATAAAATTCCCAGAACTAGCAATATTTCCAAAGTATTTCTGAAGTGCTTATGCTGAGAATACAGTGAAGAACTAGACAAATATGAATGAAACTTGCCCTTACGGAATTAGTAAAAAGTACAGTGTGGTAATAGTTTCAAAGAGGCAAGTAGTGAGTGTTGTAGAAATAAAACAGAAGTAAATGACTCAACCTGGGTATTCAGAGAGGACCTCTTAGAAGAATAAACATATAACCTGGATCCTCAAAAATGGTAAGAGTTCCCTAAATAGTGGAGGGATGAAAGCTGTACCAAGATAAAGGTATAAAAATGTGTGAAGTTGCTCAGGCAAGACAATGAAGCTCCTTTATGGAACAGACACAAGCCCATCATAGCTGTAGTGCAGAAGAAAATGAATTGAATCCTGTAGCTAGGAATCTAGAGAGGGGGTAGGCCAGGGAGAATTCTGTGAAGATTTTAGATTTAATGTAAGTGACAAAGAGGAATTATAACAGGATTTTATATGGTGATGTGGCACGTGAGTTTTACATCAATTATTCTATTGGTAGTATGATGAATCGTTTGGGTGGAACCAAGAGTAGAAATAGGAACAGTAATTCAACTAGTGGTAACGTGAATCAACAGAAATGGACTGATTTAAAAAATACTGGGAGGGTAGAATGGGCAGAATAGATTAAAAGGATGGTGATAAGTGAGAAGAAACCAGTCAGAAGACCTCCCATTTCTGGCCTGAGCAACAGGGTGAAGGTGGGGTCATTTGTTGAGACAGGGGACACTGAAATAACATCAGGGGTTCTATAAGGAATGTAAAGCATTCAGTTTTGACTTGGTTAGTCAAGTACCAAGTAGAGATGCCAAGCAGGGCATCTGGAAAAATAGCCCTGGAGCCCAGGAGAGATGTTTGTGCTGCAAATACAGAGTTGAGGGGTCATAGGTGTATAGAAGACAATTTGAGACAAGGGAGGACATGAGTTCACTCAGGGAAGAACCTACAAAGGGAAAAGAAAAAAAAAAAAACAAAACTTCGCTCAGAGCCCTTAAAAAAAAAAAAAAAAAACAACAACAACAAAAAAAAACAGTTAAAACTTGGTTATAAAGTTAGGAAGGGACACACAAAAAAAGAGACTAAGGAGGACAAAGAAAGAAAAAGAAACCCAAGAGTCTGTGCTAGGATTGATAGTAAGAAGGTTGAAGAGAAGGTTGAAGGAAGAAACAATCAGCAGTATTGAAGGCTGCTTGGAAATCAAGAAAAATAAACATTAAAAATTGTTTGTTGGATTTAATTACATAGAAATAATTGTCAGATTAAGTGAAGATTCAGTAGAATGGTGGGGATGGAAGCCAAATAAGAGAAAGTTAAGGGGTTACAGTTGATATCATATAGATAATAAAAATAAGCAACTTGTTTTAGAAGGTTTGACTGTGAAAAGAAGGCAAGAGGCATAGGGGAGGACAAGGGAGACTCGTTTTAATCTATTTACCACTGGAAGTTTGAAAGCTATTATTGGTTCATTGGAATGTGTGAATTATTACTTTTAAGTGAACAAAATACTAAGATTGAATTATTTTTATATACTATGAGCCATTTTGTTTTCTATCAGTACTTTTCAACTGTTGCAACCCAGAAGAGCTGCCCCAGACTGGAATTGCAATACAGTCTTTTTCAGCACAATTCTTCAGGCAGCTATTACATAAAGTAATGGATTTGGCACTCACAATGATACCTTAGGCTGAATCTGGACTCAGCAAGAAAGAGTGCCATGATTGATTAGCCATGTCTCCCATTAGCTCAGAACTAGGGAATGATCCTGCCAGATACTTGCTGACACCAACCTAGAAGTTTCACTTGGCAATACAATCCTTCTCAAAGAACTGGTTAGTTGATACTTAAGTCAAAATAAGTTTGATATAAATTCTCTTTACACCTCAAATCCTGTTTATACTCAACATGATAGGATATATGTTTATAATGCAGGACCTATCTTTTAGTTTTCATTTAATGGTATTGTCTCTTCATATTTTGACATATATATTTTTATGGAGCTGTCAGGATTTATAATTATGTTTTTAAAAACTCCATATTGTGATTGAGACATTTCACATATAACAGTTCTATAAACATCAACTCTTCAAGGTTGGCACATAAAGGTTTATTAGTCAAATAAATATGTTTCTTCTCTGAAAAACAGCTGATTGCAACATGTTAGATCTTTGTATTAACTTTGTCACTGAGAGAAATGTCTCCTTGCAGTTCAGTTGAGATTGACATCTGAATACAGATCCCACCTGAACTACAGGTTACATCCAACTCATTGTCAGTGCTGCACAGAGGTCTGAATGTGTGGGTTTTATCACTCTGTAGGTGAAGAATTATGTCAGCAAAGGAAAGGCAACAGAGGAACAAGCAAAGCATCAATTCTGAAGAAAGCATTCAACCTGAGTCCTAAATCTGAAAGGATGGGAACAAAAAAGAAGGAAAAGAAGTAAGGAGAAATCCCACTATCAATTATTTGGGGTGGAATTTTTCTTTGCCTTAACAGACATACCCCAAGGGTCATTTTCAATCACCCCAAGAACACTCCAGCTGGACTTCATTGGCAAGAGAACTAATAGACAATTAGGGCACAATGGGGGCCATTTATTTTCCTGGACTCTAATTTTTGCCAGTCAGTTGAATCTTTAAAGGAATGAACTCACTGTTTACTGGATCTTTCTGGTAGCTATGCTGCAGTACCTAAATATGCACCCCCACACTAATAATTTAGATGATGAAACAGATTATGTAGACAACTGAACTTTTTTCAAAGTCACACATTTTTAAATGTATTACAACAGAAACTGCTTCTCAGTTAATTCAAATGCTATTGAATATTATCATAAATGCATGTCACTCTTCAAAGTGTTTCGGATGATGTCATAGTTTCTAAGAGGATCGTTTTGTAGTTTTGTTTTGAATTTATAAAAATGGATATTGAGTAAAATGGGACTGTAACTTAAACAAGTATATGGTGAAACAAAGCTCTAAGAAAAATGACTTATCATATGGATGAAAACACCAAAGAAGGAAGGTTTCATTGAAATTTGAAGGAACTAATTATTTTAATGGAATTGTATTATTGTGTGAATGTGGGCCTAAGTAAAACTGATTTTATTCATAATCTGATGTTGGTATTTTCACTATTGGCTTCAAAGGCACAATCATAATGATAAACCAGTACCTTGAGTCCTATAAGCTGAGCCACTTAATAGAAACCTATAAATAAATAGGATTCATAAAGACTTCTGTCTGCACATATGAGGTTATTGGATTTGAAATCAATGAACTTTCTTTTACCACATTCATAAGTCATTTATAACCACTGGGAAACTTATTTTACTAAAGATGATCAATATTTTCTAGAAATGTAAGAAGCACCTACGTTAATGTAAAAAAGTAAATAACATTGAGGAAATAGAATTCTTGGGGGAAATACAGTGGCTAACTACATAGAGGTTCAAAAATATGTTGTTTAGCATGTTTTAGTAAAGTATAGGAGGATGGTTTGTTCTTTAATTGCCCAGTACAGAGAACTATCAAAAACATTTTATCCATGAGAAAAATCTGGAGTGTGCTCTTCTACCTAAGTGCCTGCATGTATATAAAACCACTTTTCCCAGGAGAAATAAATACAATTATCATTGTAACGCTTCTACCATAGCAAATATAATTTGGTTATTTTTTGAAACAAAAGGAATTATCAAATGAATTTTATTTTAAAGTAGTTTAAAATTTCATATGTATTTACTTTAAATTATGGAGACCATTTAATTTGTCAAACTTATGAGACTGTAGTTATTAATTCTTTCATTTTGGTATGTTTGATTTCTTAATCTGAGAAAGTTCTATAATATTGTGCTTTGCCTTTGAGCTGCAATTTACAAGATAAAATATATTTTTTTCCTTTCTGAAAAATCCAGTTGTAGAACCAATATTGTGTGACATGGTATGGAGTCACTAACCAACTACAATACAAATCAGTCCAGTGATTTTTATAATTAAGTTCTGTTTATAATCCATTCTTATAAAATGTTTATGAAGCAAGTGATTTTCCTAAACACAAAAACATTATTTTGAAAAAAATAGCAGAAATGTCTTTGAATTAAAATTGAAAGTATTACCACTTAGAACTGGAACCAGACAAGGTTGCCCTCCACTACAGCTTCTATTCAATTTGGTGCTGGGAGTCCGAGCCAGAGCAATCAGACAAGAGAAGGAAATCAAGGGCATCCAAATGGGGACAGAAGAGGTCAAACTATCACTCTTCACTGATGATATGGTCTTATATCTAGAAAGCCCCAAAGATTCCGCCATTAGACTACTGAAATTGATAAACAAATTCAGCAAACTCTCAGGTTACAAAATCAATGTACAAAAATCAGTGGCACTCCTATATGCCGGCAACAAACTGAAAACCAGATCAAAGTCTCAATCTCCTTCACAATAGCAACAAAGAAAATAAAATACTTAGGAATATATTTAACTGAGGCAGTGAAAAACCTCTACAGGGAAAACTATGAAACACTGAGGAAGGAAATAGCAGAGGATGTAAACAGGTGGAAAACCATGCCCTACTCATGGGTCTGCAGAATCAACATTGTTAAAGTATCTATACTACCCAAAGGGATCTACAGATTCAATGCAATCCCTATTAAAATACCAACATCATTTTTTCAGATCTAGAAAAAATAATTCTATGCTTCATATGGAACAAGAGAAAAATCCCATATAGCAAAAGCAATATTAAGCAAAAAGAACAAATTGGGAGGCATCAATTTACCAGACTTCAAGCTATACTAACAAGGCTACAGTAACTAAAACAGCATGGTACTAGCAGAGGAACAAAGACATAGACCAATGGAACAGAACTGAGAACCCAGATATAAAACTATCCTCATATAGCCATGTCATCAGATGAAAGCATACACTGGGGAAAAGAATTCTTATTCAATAAATCATACTGGGAAAATTGAATAGCCACATGTAGAATACTGAAACAGGACCCGTACCTTTCACCTCTCACAAAAATCAACTCATGATGGATAACAGACTTAAAACTAAGGCATGAAACAATAAGAATTCTAGAAGAAAATGTTGGAAACACTCCTATAGACATTGGCCTAGGCAAAGAATTTATGAAGAAGACCCCAAAGGCAATCAAAGCAACAACAAAAATAAATAAATGGGCCTGATCAAATTATAAAGCTTCTGCACAGCCAAGGAAACTATCACGAGAGCAAACAGACAACCTACAAAATGGGAGAAAACATTCATGTTACACATCCAATAAAGGGCTGATAACTAGAATCTACCTAGTACTCAGGAAAATCAGCAAGAAAAAAAATCAAACAACTATCAAAAAATGGGCAAAGGACATGAACAGAAACTTTTCAAAAGAAGATAGACTAATGGCCAACAAACATATGAAAAAATGCTCAACATCTCTAATCATTAGGGAAATGCAAATCAAAACCACAATGAGATATCACTTATCTCCAATGAGAATGGCCTTTATCAAAAAGTCCCAAAACAATAAATGTTGGCATGGATGCGGAGAGAGAGGAGCACTCATACACTGCTGGTGGGACTCTGTGGAAAGTAATATGGAGATACCTCAAAAAGCTACAGGCAGAACCACCATTTGATACAGCAATCCCATTACTGGGGATCTACCCAAGAGAACAAAAGACAGTCTATAAAAAAGACATCTACACTAGAATGTTTATAGCAGCACAATTCATAACTGCAAAGATGTGGAAACAAACCAAGTGCCCATCAACCCATAAGCAGATTAATAAAATGTGGTATATGTATACCATGGAGTTCTACTCAGCCACAGAAAAAAATGGTGATCTAGCACTTCTTTTATAATCCTGGATAGAACTGGAACCCATTCTACTAAGTGAAGTATCCCAAGAATGGAAAAACAAGCACCACATGTACTCACTGTCAAATTGGTATTCACTGATTAATACTTAAGTGCACATATAGTAATAACATTCCTCGGGTGTCAGGCAGATGGGAGGGGGGAGGAGGGGATGGGTATATACACACCTCATGGGTGTAGTGCACACCATCTGGGGGATGTACACACTTGAAGCTCTGACTCAGGTGGGGAAAGGGCAATATATGTAACCTAAACATTTGTACCCCCATAATATGCTGAAATTAAAAAAATTAAAAAATAGATAAAACAAATTAGTGTATCAAAGTAAGAAACAATAAAAATAGATTAGGTCACAAGTGTCTTGAATTCTAGAGTAACTCAATGGTTAATTATATTTACCAACAATAATTGTCTATTCTTAAATACTTTAGCATTGCTCACAATACCCCCTGAAAACAAACAGGTATCAATGTCACTTCCTTCTTATTGTAAAATGAAGCAAATGCTGAAATTTCAGAATAATTCTATTCTTGAGTTTTTCCCTAGGATTTGAAAGAAACACTGATGCTAAAAGTAAAAAAAACAGGAAAAATAAAACAAACCTGCCAAAATGCATGCAGCCAAATAAATTTGAATTCAGGTCCTAAATTCAGGTCCTAAAAATCTCTTGTCTACCCTCTGTGTAGTGTTTGATATTTTCTCTGGTTTTCATCCCCTTGAACACCACTGCCATATTCCCCAGATATGCTGCCCTCTGTTTAAGATGAGAGGGCTCAGGTTCAAATTTTCCATGGGAACTTTAATAAATATTGAAAGGAGAAATAAACAAATTCAATAAGCAAAACAATACTCAAATTCATAAAAATGAAGATGCCTGATTCTATTGTATTTTTATTTTGTTTTCTCAGATCCATTTCATCTAACTCATAATCCAGGTATTACCCTGTTCCATTTCTTACACTTTTCCATTATAAAGGAGAAGTTGCCTCAAGAGAAGCATAGAAGGCCAGGTACATCAAGACTACAGAGGGCAACTTCTCCCAGTTCCAAGATCTGCTTTCTCTTTTAAGAAGTTGCTTTTTTCATTATTTATCAATAATTAACTATAATTGGGTGCTACACTTGGACTTCCATGTGTGTCTGAGAGCAATGTCAAAAAAAATAAATAAATACTGCAAGAAGGAGAGCAAGAGAGAAAGCAACAACAAATGAACAAAACCCCTTTTCATTAGTATAATTTCAGATGGAGAAATACCTTTATTCCTGGTTTTTCAAAGATTTTGAGACTTGATGCTTTTGGGGAAGAAATATAGGAAAATAAATCATATTTCCTTTAATTCTCAGAAAAGGAAGAAATCTAATTATGTCCCTGGTTCTGTTTTCTTATACTATTTTTCACATTCTACGTTTGATCTTAATTTTGTATGATTTCTATCTTACTTTACCTGGTTTTGAAAATTGAAATAAAATACTTTACTACCTCTCTTTAACATGGGGTAATTCCTAGGAGAGGGTCTGATGCATTCTAAGTATTTTTCAAATAAAAGATCTTTATAGATCACCACAAATTATGTTTGTGTTTCTCCCATATGATTGAAATAAATATCAAGTGTATGTATTCCATCCTTTTCTGGTCCCACTGAAAACAAGTTTCTAAGTTCAGAAATGGGCATTTCTAAAGTGTAGTAGAATGGACCTGAGACTGGATAAAGAGGGCCTTCCTGAAAAGATTAGACTTCCAAGAGGATTAAAAACCAAGCAGTGTAGAAATTAAAAGTGAATTACCATTGTTTTAAAGGGTATACATATATTCAAGGCCAGGATACTGAAGTGGGTCAAACCTACAATGGCTGCACGATCTCAAAGTCAGGGTGCAGAAGTCAGGGCACCTGGCCCCATGCAAGCCTGAGAATGTGTAAAGTCACCATGAGAGCAGAGGAGGGCATGTGCAGTGTCACACTGAACATGCTGGGTGCCAGGTACTACCCCAGCTGGCTGTGACTCCTACTTTTCCAGGTGAAGACTTCTGCCCCAGAAGAACCTTATATAAGCACCTTCCAGTTTCTAAAAATTATAAATAATTGCACTGCTTAAATGACATGCTTTGAAATAGACATACATTGATTACATAATTCTAATTTTAGAATATAAATGTGTTGGGTAAAAAGCAAAAAGGAGACAGTTTCATCAGAAGATTAGAATTCTGATCATCAGAATTGGGTAAAAGAAAGATCTTCATCTGAAAACTTCTAAGGAAAACAGTGGGTGTTATTGAATGCTCTCTCCTATTTCTTTCTTGCTTTCTTCCTTTCTTTCTTATACATCTTGAGAAAGAATTAATACTAGATAATCTACAAATTCTGAAAATATATATACAAATAGGAGGTGATATTTATGTAAAGCAATTGCTTTTTATTTGAGACTAAAGTACAAAGCTTATTTTTGCTCATTAGTCAAAAGAGAACAGGGAAAAAATGGATCAAACGTTCCATCAAACTCAGTAAGAGTGTGCTTTCTGTTCTATGTAAGGATGCTTACGAAACTAATTGTTCTATCAATGAAGAAAATTTGTTATGATAACCAAGAGTAAAAATTGTATTGTAAAGGCATACAGGTTTATTTCAACATTAGCCCTTTTGGAAAAATCATAAAGTTTAAACTGTGGAACTGAAAGAAATGATGTTTTAGTGCATTAAAGATGTAATTATATTTATGGAAACTAAGGAACTGTAATACAACAATATAGACATCACAGTGTACATGCATGAGTAACTAGCTAATTTATTAATAATATAGATTTTCATGGAATATATGTCTTAGGTTTATATGGTATATAAACAAAGAGAATTCCTTTAACTCATTTATTTTTAAAATGGAAAAAGAAAATCCAGCCAAGTGGGGTATAATCTTGCATAAAGGAGAAAAAAGTAGCAGGGTATTTTGACCTCTTCCAATTCAGTGATTCTTATAGGATAAGGGGAAAAATACACAACCAAAAATGAATTACCATTGTTTTCACTTTTGACTTGAAATTATCTGTACTTTTCAATCACCAAATATTTTTTTAAAGTGTGGGTCAGTATGTTAAAGGGAAACCAGAGCTATGGACTAGTAATAAGTAAAAGAAAATAGAAATGACAAGAGTATCTTTACTCAATTTTAGCGGTTTAGCCTATAAACAACTTGTTAAAACTTTTCATATGAAATTATCTTCTAAAATTATAAGAAATTATTTTCAAGCAAGTTTGGCGAATTCAGACTCAAATGTATGAGATGTATCAAATTCATTTTAATAATCCAGGGGCACTTTAAAAAAATTATATTATTCTTTCACATGTATTCCTAAATTATTAACTCCACATTACTTTAGCCTTAGGCTAAATTAATAATTTGGAGTCAATGAAACATTTGCAAACCCTCTGTCCCCAGAAAAGTACAGATGTACACACACAAAAGACATTGTATTTCAAAAGGACTGTGGAGCTTTAGGTTTAGAATCTCTGGTTCAAGCTCTAATTTATATATGTGACCCCTTGGAGTGGAAAAATTTATCAAATAGTATTTTTTTTAATTTCTTTTTTTTTCCTCATAAAATTCAATTCAAAGACAAAAAAAAAGGTGGGGGGGATGCCAGTGCATTTTTGCTGCCCAGCAAGATGATGCAGGTTGTACCCATACAAAAGCACCTAGCAGGGGATGTGGAGATAGGATGAGGTTTGAAATCAGCAAGACATGAGCCCTGTCCCTGAGCTATAATCAGCCTGGAGAAAAAAAGTACCTTTTTTCCTAATTTTCCCAGAAGGGTGCCTTTCCATTCAATGTGTTGTAGTTGCTGCCCTGCAACTATGTCCTCTCATTGGACTATTTTTGTACAATAGGCATAAAGAAAACTTACACGTATATGAGTGTGCATACACACAACACCCCAAATAAAGAGATCTTGAAAATTAAAAATTAGAGAATCATTATTTTGGGACTAGTTTTCATTCATTCCTTTCTAACCCAATTTCCATTCTTAGGAAAATTGTTGTTTCTTTGTTGATGTTTTCAATTTGCCATGAGTGTTCAGGATATAATGAAAACATATTTACCAAAGCAAACTCTCTGTAGCAAGTGTAGTCCAACAGTGAGAGGTCACTTTTAGTTAGTGGGAAAAATTTTGTATTCCATGCAGCTCCAGACATAGACTACACTTTATAACCAAAGAGAAAAGAGACTTGAAATCCATTAAGAGAGAGGAGGATTTTCATTTAACTCTTGCCTATGTTTGTGTATGATGGCTTCCTTTCCATTGCCTTAAGGGAGTTTGGATACTTAGTTGGAATCTTACTCTTCAATTTGATTAACTCTCCTGGATCAGTGCTTATTGCAACAATGTTTGACATCCCTGGAAGCCAAACCTTGCCCATGTAGCCAGTTTCCTCCTATCTCTGTGCCCTGACTCAGTAACTATTCTCAGGTAGTTTCTATAAAGCTGAAACTTTATGAGTCCAAACAACACTTTGCCACCTTAGTTAGGCTGTCCACTCAAGCAGAGTGCCCTAGTTAACTGGGACAGCACTCCTTGACTTATAAAAGGCCAAGATCCTCACTTAAAAAGGAATCTTTTGTTCTCTGGCTTCAATAGATTTCTTCAACCACAAAGACACTGGGTGCTGTTAGGCTCTGAGTCTTTTGATTATATAAGCAACTGTTTATCATTTCTTTAGGGAAGTATTCTGTCACATGCCTTTAATGTGCATTGTCTAAATCGGAAGAGTTTTTATACTCTAGTACAAGTTCAGTTTTGCTACCACGTGCTCACTAAGCATGCAATAAATATTTATTGAAGCTGATGAGTTCAGGAACTGGAATTTGCCAGAGCCCACTGTGATGGACAGCTGCAGAAGAATTGAATGTAGTCATTGTCTAGCACAAGCCCCTAGTGCTACAAAAATCTGGAGAGGCTATCAGAATATCTAGTGGATGGCGCGCTGCCCTCCATTCCAGGTGTCACGGGTTAAGCCTCCCTTGTTGCAGTACAGCCCAGCTTACATGAAGCAGAGTTAAAGTTGTTGCAGATGCTCTTGATTCAAATGCATGCTGAGCTCTCCCTGATCAGCTTGTTCCTTTGGGCGATATCACAATTTCATCTTGTTCAAGCTGTCTACATTCCTGTTTACTTAGGTTTGCAAATAGAACTTTAGCACTCAAATTAGTACTGACAGTACAACCTGCAAGGGTTCTAAATCCTCATTTGCCTTCATTCCAAGGGACAGCACTCTATTTTCAGAGCAATATTGTTTTATATCAAAATTGTTCTCATGGCATGAAAACATGATGACATGAAAATGCATGGCACGGAAAGCCTGCATTTCTAATTTTAAATGCAGTGATCTGGGTGTTAAAATCAACACCAAAGGGCATCTAACTCCTTGACC
>CM052439.1:20119399-20166849 GCA_028533085.1 Varecia variegata | reverse complement strand
ACATTCGGGTGCAGGTGTCTTTATTGTAGAATGACTTATGTTCTTCTGGGTAGATGCCCAATAATGGGATTGCTGGATCAAATGGAAGGTCTACTTGAATCTGTTTAAGGAATCTCCATATTGCTTTCCATAAGGGCTGTATCTTATTGGTTCTGTTTCTCTGGAAAACTCTGACTTATACAATACTAAAATAATCAGCAACTAAGAGAAGTTTTCTAGACCATAGCAAAGACATGTGTGATGACAATGATTCAGTGAAATCCAGGCAGTGGAGCAAAGGGGCCACAAGAACAAGGTCTAGAGTCAAACTGCCTAGGTTAAATCATAGCTCAACCATTTGCTCGGTTGACCCTTCGCAAGTGACTTCTCCATGCATCTGTTTCCTATCTCTAGAAAGGAGATAACAATATTAATAGCTCCTACCTCATAGGCTTGTGGTGAGGACTGAATGCACTAATTCGTGTAAGTCACTTAAAATAATAGTAGGCATTATATAAGTAGTAACTATTATTACTATTACAATGTGTTTATATTTAGAGTGCCATATTTTTAGAGCATATGCATATTCTCAAATAATTTATATATATTCAATGTATAATATGGGTATAATCAAGTATTATAACTACTTGATATTGATTATTTTCCTCAATCATCACATCAGTCATTTGTGACTGTTTCAACCCCATTTTACAGGTTAAAAAGCTGAGGCTCAGAGAGGTTAATTAACCCAGTCAGAATTATAATTCCGAAGAGGTGGTTTAAACCAAGTGTTATGAGTGTTCATAGGTAATAGAGATCATATCAAACTGGGGATAATTAACTTTAGTTACCCAGATGACTGTACATATTTCGTAACCTCTTACAATAATTTAATTTTCTCAAGGTCCTAGCCTGGGCTAGTTTGTGCTTGGCTGGCTGCTCTTTATTAGTAGCTTTGTTTAGCTTGGAATATTTTTATTAGTTTACATTTCCCAGGCTTTATTCCTGTGTGAGAGCATTTTCCTGGAAGATGATAAAGAATGTGGCTCCACTTAATTAGGGTCAAGGCAACTCAAAGTGTTCATCTCCATAAAAGCTGATGTTTCAATGGAGTAGTCCCGTGAAACTGGCTGAGGAAAAGAGCTTAGACTAAGTTTGAAGGAACTTTAGTTGAGAACTACCAGGGCAAAGAAGGCCAGACCTTTTGAGCCTCCCTGAATGAGATGTGGCCTTGGAGAGCAAGAGTAAGAATACAAATTTAATGTTATTCATCACAAGAGACCTGTGAAAATGAATAGCATATTTTTTTAAATTTGAAAGTTGCATGCAAGTGGTAATACAGAGGTGATAGGACCTCAAAAAAGTAAGGAAAGAAGTACCAGGAGCAGAGAACTTGTCCACAGAATCCTGTCCATGGAAACCAAGGGCTTTCACTCTGCATGGTTTCACCTAAAAGTTTACCTCAGTTGACTGCTTGTGCCCTGTGTCAATCAGGAATGTCACAAAGTCGACGCAGAGCATTCTGCAATGATTTTCAGAGAAAAGAGGGCAAAGTGCATTACAGAATCTTTCTGTAAGTTGTGATTTGAGTAGAGACCCTCAAATTCTTGAGCACCAGGATTTCAAATAGAGAAAATGATCATAGTTTCCACAATCTTTTCTATTCATTCAGAAAACTTGTACTCTTTGGCAGAACACAAAACTATGAATAAGCTTTAGAAATATACTGTTATTGTTCTTTTACAGTTTTCACTTAAATAGACATTTAAAATAATTGCTGTTTTTCTCTATCATCATGACAAAAAAAGGCAGAAAATCTTGTTTAATAGGTTGAAGAATAAATTTGTTTAAATAAGTTAAGCTTCTTCAAGATTGGGTGGAACACGCTATTTATCCAGGCAACTTTATGTTCTTTATTAAAAGTGGCATGACACATGAGCTTGCACATTTTTGGTCTAAAAAGTATTGTTTTTCTTTCCTTGGCAGAAAAACTACCCACTAATTAATGTTTTATTTTGTTTAAGAGATAAAGTCTTGCTCTGTCACCCAGGCTGGAGTACAGTGGCATGATCATAGTTTACTGCAGCCTGGAACTCTTGAGCTCAAACAATCCTCCCACCTTAGCCTCCCAAGTAGCGAGGAATATAGATGCACATCACCCGCCCAGCTAATTTTTTTATTTTTTGCAGAGACAGTGTCTAGCTATGTTGCCCAGGCTTGTCTCAAATGCCTGGCTTCAAGTGATCCTCCCACCTTGGCCTTCCAAAATACTAGGATTACATGCATGAGCCACTGCACTTGGCCATAACTAATGTTTTTATTTTTATGTGAGCTAATCTTAGATTTTCTTCTGAATAATTTTGTTTTGTATCCCTGTATGGCTCCATGCTCCAAAAGTATTTTGATAAATTATAAAGGTGAAGATATGCTTTGTAATTGGTTATAAAATATCATCTTTTATTTCAACTTTTTTCTTTCACATAACAGTATGTTTTTAGCTTTCATCTTTTCACATACAGCACCAGGATTAATTCAATGATCCTTCTTGAGTTATACAAACTTAGTAGCTAATAATATTAATTTGCCAATCATCTGTTACTGTGTCTCCCACTCAGTGTAACATTCCCAATTATAACCTAAAAGAAGAGGAAGTATTATAGCAGTAAAATAAACCAGCTTACTTGATGTAAGTGAATGAGTACGACACAAGCAAGGTAGAATGGTCCACCCCTGCAAGAACACTTTGAGGCACCCCAGAGGGCAACCCTTCATTGCCTCTAATTGCTACACAATCACTGCTTTACTAAGCTTAGTACATGGCTGTAGTTCGCAACTCTTGCTGTACATTTCACTCACCTGGGGGGAGCTTTTAAAGAGCAAATACTTATAGTTGAGCCCCTTACCAATCAAAACAACAGATCTCGGAAGAGAGACCAAGCATTGATATTTTTAAAAAGCTCCTCAGGTGAGGCTAAGGTACCACCAGGTATGAGAATCACTGGTCTAGCACAGTGGCTCTCAAAATGTGGTCCCTGGACCAAGAGCATGGCCTCACCTGTGAACATATTAAAAATGCAAAATCTCAGTCTTACCTCACACCTTCTGAATCACAAACTCTGGAATAGGGCTCAGCAATCTGTGTGTTAATAAGGCCTACAAGAGATTCCATTGTATGCCAAAAGTTTGAGAACCACTGGGATAGCATAATCAGACATCTTCTTTGTCTTTAGGGAAGATTAAGTGAAGAGGCAGAGAGCAAGAGTATAATTCTAATAGAAGTTTCTATGGAAATACGGGAAATCAGGCACAAGAGTTTTCCCCTAAAATAGATGATGATCAAATGGATATCACAAATCTTGAATGGCATTCATCCAACTCAAATTTATTGGGCCCCTACTCTTTCAGGAATTATGTTAGGATGATGTAAAGTACAAGAATGGGAAGTTTAAAATGGTGGTAGCTATGGATAAATTTAAGGAATTAAATTCATCCATGGCCAAGAATTGTAGTTTAAATACAACTTAAGTTAATATTTTGATCCATACTAAAAATTATATTTAGTGTTTGAGAAGTTAATGCAATATGATTAAACAAACAACATAGATGTTCCAAAAAAATTTTGTGGAGTGGATGAAAAGATAATGAAAATATTCCATTCATAAAGAATTAATTCATATTGTATCTGGATAATACACATTTAGTCACTTTTCTACTTTGTCTCTCAAGTCCACATATCTTCAAATAATTCCTGATAGATAGTCCAAGCCAAGATCCTTTTAAAGAACAACACTTAAATAAAAGGAACCCTTGTTAGAAAGGTGAGTGAGGTAAATAACAAGAGCAAGCCATCATGTGCAAAGCCAAACAACAAATTCCAATCTTTCCAAAACCTAAAAATAGTCATACAGATAAAAATAAATGTTAATTCAAAAACAAACTCTGCAAGTTGGCAAGAAATCACTTGCTATTTATAGTAAAGACAGGAGTTTTTAAAGCTAAAGAGAAAATTGCTCTTCCAGCACTAAAAGATGCTTATCAGAATGTGACAGGACAGGGGTTACACATTCAAATGTAACAAGATTAGGCTTTGGATTCCCAAAGTAGAAAGAACTCGTTCAGCAGAAATGGTTTTCACATTGCCTGTTGGGCTGCTTTAGAATCAATTCTATTTATCTTTGGCATCAGCTGTGGTTCTAAGACTGGAGATTTTTAGTTGGGATAAAAAAAATCAGAAATGCTAGACTCTAGAATTTTCTTGACAGTAACTCACAATGCAATATGCCCTTTATAATACACAGAGTTGACCTAACTTTAATTAACTTTAATATAATAATAAGATGAGGTTTTTGAACTTGATTTTCTATGTTTATATTAAATGTTAAATTTCCATAAAGAATGCATTAATTTATACACAAAATAAGCTATTTATTATAGAAAAATTTCTATTTTATTCTCTATTCATCTCCCAATATCTAATACTTACTTTTTGTTTAGTAAAAGAAACTTAAGAAAGACTTTAAAATCTTTGTGTCCTTTTGGGGTTTTTTCCCTAGGCACGATTTGATGTGTGAGAAAAATAAAGTTTAAATGGCATTTTAATACTTCATTTTATCCAGCAAAGTATATAAAAGTATAAACTGAATATGAACATTCACATTAAGGTCTCTTTGTTAGATAATTTTGGCGAGTTTTCCAAACTTTTCAAGTTCCACTTGAAATCATCTCTTTTATAAAATATTAGCACCAAAAGTGGTCCCTGGCTTTTCCTTAAAATTATACACCATCTCTACAGAAACTCCATTTCATTAGTTTGATATATGGAGTATTTCAGTACACATATGTACATTTGTGTGTGTGTGTATCAACTGTGCAGGGCATAATACACATCATCATGCATAATCTGGTATTCTCTGTAATGAATTTCTTTCATGTGATGATGATACAATGGAAATCATATAAAGGTGATTCATGCAGAATCCTGACAGATTCAAAACATAGTAATTAATAACTGCAGAATCTCAGAGACAAATGTAGCTGAAGACTGACTCACTGAAGCAGTGCTGAACATAAAAAAAATGGTGCAAAATCATAAAATACGACCTTTTCCATTTAGCTGCTTATACACGGCATAATGTTTTCAAGGTTCATTCATGTTGTAGCATCTATTAGAGCTTTATTTACTTTTATGGGTAAATAATGTTTCGTTGTGTATATATACTACCTTTTGACTATCCATCCATCTGTTGATGGATACTTGAGTTGTTTCTACCTTTTGGCACTTGTGATTAATTCTGCAGTGAACATTGGTATACAAGTATTGGTATGAGTTCCTATTTTAATCCTCTTGGGTATATTCCAAGGAGTGAAATTAAAGGGTTATATGGTAATTTCATGTTTAGCTTTTGAGGAACTACCAAACTGTTTTCCACAGTTGCCATATCATTTTACACTTCCACCAGCAAAGTTCTAGAGTTCCAATTTCTCCACATCCTCCAGTACTTGTTATTTTCTAGTTTTGTTGATTATAGCTATCCTAGTAGGTGTGAAGTGGTATCTAATGCCTAACACCATTGAGTATCTTTTCATTTGTTTATTGGCCATTTGTACATCTTTGTTGAAGAAATGTCTATTGGACTCTTTCACTCATTTTTTCATTGGGTTGTTTGTCTTTTTGTCACTGAGTTGTACGAGTTCTTTATATATTTTGGATATTAAGCCCTTATCAGATATATGATTTCCAAATATGTTCTTGCATTTTGTAGATTGTCTTTTTATTCTTTGATAGTGTCCTTTGATGAAAAAAAGTTTTTAATTTTAATGAAGTCCACCTTATTTTTTCTTTTGTTGCTCTCTCATGTTTTTGGTGTCAAATACCTCATACAGGCAAATTTATCAAAACAAAAGATATTAATAGATTAGAGGTCACCAGGACCTGGAGAGGGGCAGATAGGGAGTTAATGCTTTATGATTAGAGGTTTGGGGTGACGAAAAAGTTTTGGAAACAGGTGGTAGCGATGTACAACATTGTGAATACAATTATTGTCACTAAATTGTAAATGTAAAAATAGTTAAAATGGTAAATTTTCTGCTATGTATATTTTACCACATTAAAAACATTTCAAAAAGCAAAGAAAAACACAGTTGTCAAATAAAATTATTTTTAAAAAGTTGTATGAGAAAAGTTGTAATCCTCAAAATAGTGATGACAAGATAGATAAAATATTCTTAAATCCAAATAAAATGATTAAAAACTTTACAGGCTCTTAATACTGTGAAAGAAGAGAAAACAAACAAACATGGCTATTAACTACAAGTTTCGTGATTATTAGAAAATTGAAATGTTTTTAATGCCTAAAGCAACTTCTTAATCTCTTGGGACATTCAATACAGTTTGAGCTAAAATAATGATCTAACCTTCATAATTTCACAAAAAAGTATATAAATCACAATAGTCTAGAACGTTCTTTCTAATTAAGAAATGTTTTAGGTCACCTCCCCCCACCCCACCCGGGGAGGAAATGATATCCTGAACATGATTTTGAAGTGCTGAAGTTAAGTAACAACTGGGTCTCCTTCACCAGGAAGATTTTGTAAGACCTTTCTGTGATAGCGTTCTGTCTTTATTCGTCCTCTTAAGAAAACTAAAAGCTTTAACGTTGTGCTGAAAATAGTTGCTAGGATGACTATGGTACACCCTTTTGCATTCTCAGCTCCCTTCGTGCTGAGGAGCTATGTTAGTGCCTAATGTACCATTTTCCCTCCCTTTACCCTGGGCTTGAGCATCACAGCTCTTTGCTTGGATAAGATACACTTTCTCCTTCCAAAATTCCCATTCATTGATCCCCTTTATCTAATTCCTTTTCATCTTTAAGGTCTCCTGGTTAGACTTTACAACCTTGGATGGCTTTTTCCCCAGTTTGACTAAGTGATCGTCTTATGCGCTTTCATTACATTTAAACTACTTACTTCATCATTTCATAATTGACTTTTTAAACTTGTTTGTGTCCCTAATGATTCAAATTTAAAATAACTTATAAGATAGACTACTGGAAATTTCTCAGGTACATGTCTTGTTATTGCTGTCTTGATTAAGCAGGTAATTTCATTTGTCTAAATGGCAAAACTAATTTCAACATGAGTCCAAAGGCTCATATCCTTTCCATTATTTCATGCTACCTCATGAATGAATGGGTGAAAAAATGAATAAAAAATAAACTGTACTGAAATTTTTCAGATAGACAGTCCCTCTTTATGATTCAAACAACTTATATTTCTCAGGATAGCCCTCAAAATTCTTTAAATTTTTCTAAATTTTCTACCCACATGTAGAAGGCACTCCAGATGTGTCTTGCTAGCAGAATCCTATGTTTTTCCAGATGGAGAAGGGAACAAAGAGAGTTTCTTCTTCCTAGCAGAAAGTCAGATGCTTTTAGAGTCTATTAAAAACAAACTTACATAGTGAAAACCTAAATAAACCAAAAACCTAACGAATCTCCCTTGCTATTTGGAATGTGGAAAACTTCTAAGAATGTGTTGTTACCTGCCTCTCTCACTGTTTTCCAGATTGAGAGCCTATAAGTTAGAGTTCTGAGCCTATATTAATTATAAAATTAGAGATGGAAGAATCTCATAGTTCATAGATAACACTGGAACATGAAGGTATGGGAAAGTGTATGTTCCTAGAGTTTGAGTTTGATTTGGATTTTGATTGTTTTGATGTATCATCTCTGCTAGGTATTGCTTGGTATCCAGCATTCTCTGAAAATGCAGAGCCTGACAACTTTAGATTCTGGCCAATAAAAGCCTCAAATCCCTCTATCTCCATTAAAAGCTTTCTATATGAGTAACAGCATCTGCTTTGCCACATCACCAGTGTCATGATGCCAATCCCCATGGAGAGGATCCTATGGAGATGCCACCAGGAGACGGGAAGCTGTTGTACAAGGGCAGTGGGGGCAGTGACGGAGAAAGTATTAGAAATAGAACGCTGATGACTTGAATCCCCCTCTATTTTGGAGCAAATGAGCCCCCCTAGGGTAAATCAACAGAGTAACTGTCTATTCACGCTGAACATGTGAAGAGAAAGAGAACAGGAAATTTTATTTTCTAAAGTAGAAATTGACAAAGTAAAAGGATTATTCTCTATCTTCTTTCAAAAATAGCATTGGAGGATTGATGCTTGATTGTGCTAATCATCCTTAATTTTTCTTGTTTTGAATTAAAATTTAGAAATAACACTAAGAGTGGTTTGCACATTTAGCTTCTTGATGAAATTGCACAGACTCCTTAGTCTGGCATTCAAGGCCCTCTATAATCTTGTGGAAATATATGTTTGAATTTGACTTATTACTCCCAACATAAAGTCTTTTGTTGTCCATGGTAGCTCACTTGATGCTTCTTAAAGTTTTCTTCACTTTATAGCACCAACTGATTTGCTAGCCTATTCACAGTTCATATAAACCTGTCCATCCTTCAAGATGAGGAATGTGTTTGAACTGGTCACTGTGGTCCAAAAAGTGTTTGACCCCCGGCAAGTCCCCGGTGAATATTTGCTGAATTAATAAATACTTGTTGGTTAGACATCTCTTGGATTTAAGTTTTATTAGAGACTCCTTATGTCTAGAATATTATGGAATGCCATCAAAGGAATTAAAATCTTAGGAGACTCTTTCACTAGACGAAATTAAGACACAATATTGTATTAAAGGAATTTTACCAAAGCTTCCTTATGTACTAATTTATCACTTAATATTCTTTTTCTGAATTAGGGCTTCAGAAAGATATACTAGTATATTCCAAAAAATAGATAAGAAGAGCTGTACTAAGATGGGGAATTTTTAATTGGTAAGAAGGCCACTTTACCTTGGGCTAAATTCTTAAATTCTGTGTATCAGGGGACTCTATGCTGAAGCATTGACTTTAAAATCAGACCTGATGTGTGCCACCTCCCAGGTATGTGACCCTGGTGAGTGACTCAATGGCTCTGAGATGCTTTTTTTTTTTTTCTATCTGTCAGATAGCAATGACATTATGTACCTCACCGAGTTGCTGAACATTCAGTACATAACATTACTGAAATTGTTTAGCATATTAGCACATAGTAGGCACTCAGTAAGTGTCTGTGGCTCCTCCTTTATAAGGACATAAAGTATTTAGTTTAAACATTACAGTATGGAGATGATAACTATATAACATGCTTAATGTCTAAAATATAAACTTTTAAGGAACATAGAAATTATATAATATAACAACTACATTCTATACATAAGGTGGCTCAGAGAGTTAAAGTAATATAGATTAATCCATGGCAGGCTATTGTAATATGCCATATTTCATTTTTATCTTATCTGGCATTATTTATTTGAACAGTACACACACACATGCGTGCACACACATGTGCACACACACAGTTTTTGACTGAGGGTAAACCTCACCAAAATTTCACAAAGAAAATTTTGTAAGAAACCAAAAGTATTTGGTTAAAGGTATCTATGATGTTTGACTTAAAGCTTTGCAGGTTATTTCAGATCTTACAGTACCAAACATGGAATATAGATATAATTTAAAACAGAAACAGATTAGAATAGAATAGCAGCTGTCAATAAATGTTGGAAAGAGGGTTCATAGGAAAAAATTAATGGAACTGCAGGGAATATTGGCCGATTTTGATTGATTCTGGTGTCTAGAGCTTTTAATAATTTGCAGAGCAACCAAAGTGTAACTGGGATGGAATTTAAAGGTTTGTCTAGTTAAAACTTCTCATAACAGAGTTTTCCTACTAAGCCTTTGGGGTTATGGCTAACTTAGAGACAATAGATCAATATGCTTTGCAAAATCTTAAGGGATTTTATAGACCTTATGTAATTGTAAACCGTATTGTAACAGGTCATGGAAATTTTAAAGCTTGACCAGACAGATAAATTTATAGCAAAATTTGTGTAAGTTAAAAATATTGGCCAATTATAATAACTAAAATAGAAAATCCTTATGGATTATTTTTATCTCTGACTTAAGTTATTTTATTTAAGCTTCACAACAATCCCTGAGGTAGGTATTATTATTCCCATCTTATAGATGAGAAAATTTAGGCTTGAGAGTTTAAGTTGCCCAAGGTCATATAGCTAATGAGAGGTGAAACCAAGACTTTAACCAAGGCATTCTGACTCTAAAACCTGAACTCAGCTATTTTACAAAACTGAACCAAGTTGTAGGCTCATTCCAATCTATGTCTCTCTCACATCACTATAAAAGTCAGCATCTCATGACTCTGCCAACATGCTATTTGGAACCCCAAAATTTGGAGAATTATCCTGAAAGGTCTCATTTTGTCTTTTTTGGTCATATACTTGGTACCCATCAGCATCATGTAGAAGTATAAATGTATTAATAGATACCAAGAGCATTGATTATTTCACCCATTTCTACTGCAGTAGATCAGAAAAATACTAAAATCACATAATACCACATTTTATTGCTGGGATTGAGGGGAAGGGGTATTGGAGAGAGACAGCAGCATATATTTATACAAAGTGACGTATAGATTACTACAAGATGACCATATTTAACTGTTGGGCAAATGCAGACTAAGAGGTATATAAGCTTTGCAGGATGGTCTCCAGATGGCCTTGGCCAGTTCAGCGTTTCCTCCCCTTTTCCCACTTGTAGATATCAGAATAACTGTAGAATGTGCTGGGAATCGACTATCCTGAGATAAGGAAGAACTGTCAGGAACAGCCCAGGCTCTGTTTCAGTCCTTCCTAGAACAGGATGCCTTACAACACTTTATTCCAGAAAATCATGTTTTCCTTGAGGTATAAACACCAGAGCAGCCTGCTTTCAGGGGTTCTCAGCTGCAGTAGCAACTGGGGGCATGAACAGATGAGACTTCATCTGCCCCGGGCAGCTTCCCTGAGCCTTGGGGAGGGGGGAGCTAACCGTGAAACCTAGGCTTCTGTTGGCCCCTTGCTGCCAGTCTGTGAACAATAAAGTTGCTTTGCTTAACCTGTCGTGTGAGTGTTCTGTCTCACCAGACCCATGCAAGTGGGTTGATACTGGTACGTGGAATTGGTGAGGTGGTTAGAGTCCTCCCCTGTGATTGACACTGGTACATGGTAAACCTGCTTCATGATAGAGAACAAATCAGTCCCCCTTCCTTATAATTAGGGTTGCCCATAAAAGCAACCCTAATTCCAGTTGAGACCCCATTTCTTGTGAGGTCAATCAGTGTTTAACACTGGGAGAAAGTAGGTAGGACAAGAAAAATAAACCCATAAAGATAAACTCCCATTAGCAAATAGAAAAGCCCCTCCTCAACATTTGGAGTAGGGATGGGGGCATAAAGGGTTGTCAGTCTGCTAGAAAAAGGGATGTAGAGATGAAACTGGAGACTTTGAAGACACTCAATTAATCGTCTGTTAATATGGCTCCTAGAGTGATATTCTTAATATTTTTCAAAGGAAAAAAAAAATCAGTTTTTAATTTAATTAGGCACAATTGAGGCCCAGGTTTGCTGGGGCCACATAGTATTATGAGATTGTGAATAGTGGATTTAAGGGGATCATGAAAAAAGAAAAGGAAAAGCTCCTATACATAGAATTAGTAAATTAAACCGGTTCCTAATGAATGGTAGGTGGTAAGGGTAGCTGAATAGTCCAGAGTAGAGTATCCCAAGATAAATCTTGTTTTGCTGTGGTCCATGAAGGCATCATCATAGACAGAAAAAAACCCAGTCCACTGGAATATCCATTTTACTTTGAGTTATTCTCCTTTGTTCCAGGAGATAGGCTGTGAACATGGAGTCAGAGCTGGGCTGTGATTTTAGATTTTTCTTTCACAATAATCCTCTGGTGATGATTGAGAAATATGGAGAGCAGGAAGCAAAAGATAAGCTGTGTATTTAGTTGCCAATGAGATGGTTGGTTGAGTCTTTATATAATTTATCATTCAAAGCAGAACACTTAAGGGGACACTATTATTACTTATAACAGGACAATGATGGTAACCCAGGCCAATCTCAAGCAAAGAGGTTGTCTCTTCATCCTGTCTGTAAGTCCCTGTGTGATTATATGATCCGGTCTTTGTCTTTTCCATGACAGCCTCATTTCATATCACTTTCCTCTTTGAGCCTTGGGTTTCAGCTACACTGTTTTTCTCTCATTTTCTTTCCACTTCTTCCTGCCTTAGAGCCTCTGTACGTGCTATTTTATCCAACCTAACTTCCTCTTCACTTGGTTGACTCCTTCTCTTTCTTCAAATTTCTGCTCATTTACCTTTGTTAGACAAGCTTTCTGACCCTCACAGCCTAGATCATGTCCCAAGAAGAATGCTCTCTTTACTTCATTTACCTTCCCTTCATATCTCATATAACAGTTTTTCATGATATGCTTATATCTTTATTTAATTGTTACTTGTTTTCCAGCTAAGCTATGAGCTCCGTTAGGGTGCGGCTCATGTCCGCTTTGCTCGCTCTTCTCCATACCCCAGTCTGGTATCTAACACAACGTGAATGTGCAACGTTTAATGGAAGCATATCATGTTTGCTTCAGTTAACTAAGGTGGACTAAAACTGGGTTGTGACTCTCATCCTTAGATCCAACTCTGCACAGCCAGAAGAAAAGAGCCAAGGGTTACCCTGAATCATGCTTAAAGTAGTGACTATCCGCAGCTGGATACAAAGTACGGGTGGTGGCAACTGCTTTTCTTATTAAAACATGGTGGCAGCTGCTGGCCATGTGACAGACAGACTATGATGGGCTTACATAAAGATTGTCTAAATGAGTCTAGGGCTTTGCCACTAACCAGAGTAAGGTTTGGGTAAGTTATTTAGTTATCATCAGTCTCGGTTTCCTCATGCATAAAGTACGAATGATATTATTTTGCAAAATTTTTGTAAGGATTACATGAGATTTTCTATGTAACGAGCTTAACAAAATGATTGACATATAACAAGCCTTCAATGAGTCATCATTATTATCATAATCAGTAGTAGTAGCAGAAATATTTACCTTAATTGCCATTTAAGAATGTTACTTTTGTTTAATCCACACTGAAATAATACATTCATTCATCCTTCATCCAGCATTCGTTCAAGCAACAAGCCCTGGAGTAAAACCTGCTTCCTGCCCTCCAGCTATTTTCTGGCTAAGCAGACATTTTTGAACTTAACTACAAATGCTCTTCTCAGACACTCAGCTTTAAAATACTTATAAATACTGGGGTTTCTTTCTTCCTCAAGCCCCTATACTCTATGTATTTAGGCTTCTATTCCTTCTTTTTAAAAGCTTGAACTGTCCTTGTTCGACCCTGAAGGTTTCCAGTCTCCAGAAAGGATATTGTCCTCGTGTCTACTTGTTTTCCATGCCCCTCCCAAGGAATATAAGGGCTAAATTGAAAGTTGTCACCACTGTGCATAGCTAGAGAGTATGAACTGGATTGACACGATGTGTCATCTGAGCAGGTGCACTTCCTGGCAAGCTATAGGACAAAAATAAAGTGCAAACTTCCACTGGGACAACCTACGACGCTTGATAAGTCCAGAACTTTAAGACAGTTTGTTTATGATGGCATGGAAGAAGAGGAGACAGAGCAAAGAGCAAGAAAGAGTCATTCTCAATCACATTTTTAAACACACAGAGAACAACCAAAAGCCATGTAATTCGCAGGTAGATGCTAATAGTATGCTTCCATACAGGTGAAGGGACAACATTTCATTTGGAGCTCATTAAAAGGATCTTGCATATTGAAAAGTCAAAAGCTTAAGAAATATTTTTTGAAATGTTGCTCTCTTTAGTGTAATCCTTAGTTACAATCCTTAAAGCAATCTTAAGATTTAAAAGCCATTGTAAATATTTTGATTAATATTGGCTATTATCCCTATAAGAGAAATACAAAATAAATAAGTGTATTTACAAATATAAGTTGTATGTACACAGGGAGTAGAGGCTATTTTAAAATATCTGTAATGCATTTTATATAAAGGATTAAAATTAAAATATTCAAATTTATATGATAGAGTATATTAACATGGCATATGCCTTTGTATTGTACTTGTCAATACTCACACTACACTCTGTCTTCTGAGAGACTCAAACTAAAAAGATTATAATACCAAAGAGGTTTAGTCTAGAATATAAATCATTAACTTTCCCTATTATTAAACATACTTTTTCCTACTTTGCCATAGCATGCCATTTGTCTGTTTTTTCTAGTGCATTTCTCTGTTGAGAAATCAGTTGGAACTGAGGAATGCTTCCCTGTAGAGAAATTGCAAGTGAAATCATTACAGGGAAACTTTTGTACATTAACCTAAAATTATTTCATCTTTTAAGGAAATTGAGCCCTGAAATTATTAGTGTTTGCTTTGTGTTGACTGCAGTGAATACCTTTTATTTAATTCTGTCTTAAGTGGAAGTTTGTTCCTTTAACTGTAATATCATTCTTGAAGGGGGGGGGGGGAAGAAGCAATTTCAACACTATTACTTCATAGAAATCCTCTATATTTTACTAAGAAATCAAGCCAAGATAATTACTTCAAGTTTTTTGTCCCTAAAAAGTAAAAGTTGAATGCCACCACACAATGCTGCACATGTCATATTTCTAGTAAGTCTGGTGGGAGTTATTTACAAAAAGATTTACTTTGCCTTCAGGGAGACTATTTCTTCCCTTAATTATTTTTGACTTCTCACCTATTACACCTTAAGCTTCCTCAGAGGGTAGCAGTTGAATGAAAAGTTCTCTTTGAACATATGTGAGCAGAATATGTTGAAGAAAAAACAAAAAAAGAAAAGAAAACTACCACCACTCTGCTAAGGCAGTGAAGTTTTCAAATGCTGGAGAGCTGTTGTGAAGCCAGGTTAGGTCCGGCTTTCTCAAAACAAAGGGGAGTGATCAGTTATGCTTAGGGACTGCTCACTTGCTCCACTTTCTTTTCTTATAGATTTCATTTTATTGTTTCAAAACAGCTACACTACTCTCAAGAGTCACCTCCCAGAATGCACAAATCTTATTTCAAGCAGTAGCTTCCTTTTTCTGCCAGAAGTTTTTTTTAAATAAACAACTATAAAAAGTCTCATAAAAAAGAAAAATTTTAAATATACCTGGATCTGCCTGAATCTGAGAGGCCACATCTCTGCCTTATAGGTCGTTTTCATTTTATTCCAAAATCTTTCTCACAATAGAAAGAAGTAGGAACATGATAGTATTTACATATTGACAGATACAATGCTATGTATGCTTTCTTTTTGAAATAAATTCAAAAATTCTTGATATATTTAGACAACTTTAATGTTTCCATGTTAGTTTTATTATAAGGACTAAATACAATCTTCTACTAATAAATATACATATTTGGAAATACTGATGTAAATTGGAAATGAAAATGATTCATCCTGTATTTTCTATATCACTCTCCCTTATGAATGTACAAATCAATGACAATTATGATCAGTTCTCTACCTTCATGAATAGATGCCACCGGCAGTCTCTACAATACCACCAGTATAATCTAATTCATAATTGAATGAAAAATTGACTTTCAGTGCCCATGAAAATTCCTTGTGCATTTTCTTTTCAAATTAGAATGATTCACTCTATTTGATATCATGTAAAATGCATGAAATCTATATAATATTTGTTTGTTAAAAGGGGTTAGATTTCTTTAAAGTTCAGCTCATAAATAAATCAAGAGGAATCTGCTCATTTACCTATTAAAAAAAAGATCTATCCTGGACGGAGCAATAATAAAAATTCCTCAAATTGGTACAGTTCTTTCTGGATTACAAAGACTTTTCAGACAATGACACACATTATCATCATCTTCAAAATCTTCATGATCATAGCTAACATCACTTGAGACTTACTATGTACCTAGCATTCATTGTTTTAAGTGGTTTACATGAGTTAATATGCTTAAGCCCTTAACAATACAATAAATTCAGTTTTATTACTTTTGCTCTTTTAAAGGTAAATAATCTGAGACACAGAAAGAGTAAACTAATTTTCTAAGAGGACTCAGCTTAGATCAATGATCTGGCATTTTTAACAACTATTTTCAGTTGAGAAGTTGGGAATGGTGGAGTTAAAAAGCCTTCTAACTCTGACAAGATCCTAGTAGAAATGGAATAGGCATTGCCATACAATTGAATCTAACCAATATAGGTGGTTGAAGTTGTATTTGCAAAGACAATGCTTAAAGAAATGAAAGAAACCCAAATGCAAATTTGAATCAGTAGGTCCAGGATGAGGGCTGAGATCCTATATTTACAACAAGGTCACAGTTGATATGGATGTTCCTGCTGCTGGTTTACAGAAGTTGAGTAGCAAGGAGCTAGATCCTACATTGCTCATGTCTCTTGTCCTCTGGGAAGTGAATAGAACCTTATACCTCCAGTTCCTGAGGATGTTTGTTTAACTTGAAGTTTGAGCCTTGAAAGTGATTTTTTCTATTAAGACCTTGACGGAAAGGGACAAAGCTAATAGAGATGTATCGGACAAATCTAAGCTCAGAAGGCCCTCCTTGGAGCAGAAGACTCATAAGGATTTATCACATTGTGGGATACCCATGGAGACCTCACAGTGACAACGCACTCCACAGCCAACAGAAGTGTGACACCATCAAACCCAAAACCCTGTCCTCCTCAGTAGATTGAACATGTCTCAGGATCAACCAGTATAACTTATACTTCAGCTCCTGACCCAGCTTGTTCTTCCTATATTCAAGACTCATTCATCCAGGTTCATGATAGGCAACAATATAAAAGTCAACATCATTACCACCAAAACGTCATCAATACCAGCTCTCCATACACATGGCATTCTTTATCCTATTTACTGAACCTCCGTATTTCTGATAAAGAAGGCAATTCATTTCTCTTCCAAAACGTATGCCTCTGATGCCCCATAAAAAACATTTTTATTATAATGTTTTATATCTTCCAGTTATAGTGTCTGCCCTTCTCTTTTCTTATACAAATATCTGTTCCTTGGTTTTATCCATCTCTTTTTTTTTTATAGTTTTTTTTCTTTTTTTTTTTTTTTGAGACAGAGTCTTGTTTTGTTGCCTGGGCTAGAGTGAGTGCCTTGGCATCAGTCTAGCTCACAGCAACCTCAAACTCCTGGGCTTAAGCGATCCTACTGCCTCAGCCTCCCAAGTAACTGGGACTACAGGCATGTGCCACCATGCCCAGCTAATTTTTTCTATATATATTTTTAGCTGGCCAGATAATTTCTTTCTATTTTTAGTAGAGATGGGGTCTTGCTCTTGCTCAGGCTGGTCTTGAACTCCTGACCTCGAGCGATCCACCCGCCTCGAACTCCCAGAGTACTAGGATTACAGGCATGAGCCACCACGCCTGGCCTATCCATCTCTTTTTAACAACTTTGGATCATACTAAAGTGGACGAAGGGCAGAAACTAAAACAGAGTATTCTAAGACCCCAAAGAAAAATTTACTAATATCCTGTAGAATGTACGAAGGTCATTATGGCATCCACAGTTCTGAAATTTTACCATTCATAAGAATCACCTGGCGTCTTTTTAATAGTACAAATTGTTAGGCCATATCCCATAAATTCTGATTTACTAAATATAGAAAGGGATCTAGGAACCTGTATTTTAAGTATCTCCTCAGTTTACTCTAATTCCTGTAGTCTTAGATCTTCTACCACAAAGCACAGTGTAGTCTAAACAATCCAGAGACGCGTGTTTTTATCTGATCTCAATCACAAATTAGCCAGGTAACATTGAACAAGGTGCTTGGTCTGTTTGGGTCTTAGTTTCACATTTGATTAGTTTTTAAATATGCATTCCAGCTCTGTTATTTTATGATTGTATATGTATCTAGTCACCCAACTATATTGAATGCAAAAAAAAAATAAGGTTTTCATATAAATGTAGTAGAGCAATATAGGATCAAGGGGAGAATTAGAGAGCAAATCAGAGACAAAAGTAAAGGGATAAAGAATATCTCTTATTCATCAGATAAAGTTAAATACAACATCCTCAACAATTAATGTAACAACTTTTTGCAACTTAATCTTGTAAAATTTAGTCATCAAATGTTTTTGATACATGAAGTGTTTTGATTTTTTCCTAGTTTATTCCTGGATACCTAAGCCAGCAATGCCATAGGGAAAGAATGTCCTGATGCCCAATCCAAGATCAAATTATTTGAATTTTTAACTCCAGGACAGAAAGAGTTAGGGTTGTTGTTTCAGGGTGACAGATTCCTTTGGCAAAACAGGCCGAGTTTCACTGGAATGAATTCTCATCCCGTAAAGTATTTCTGAACAGGGATTGAAGGAGAATGCTCTCATCATGGAGCCTTCTCCCTGATAACTGTCATATACTGTAGAAGTCTCCTTTGAGTTATGATAATGAGTTATTACCTCCTGCCCTGAATTGCGTGCACACGTCGTCTTCCTGTTGTCTTCAAGGCAGCTGCTTGCATGCCCTGGAAATGAGAAAATTTTATGAAATAATTATCTTCAGAATAACTTTGGATATTTATGAAATTAAATGCTATTTATTCATTAACATTTGAAAAACCAGAAATATCTTTCCATCTGCCTTTGATGAAATCAGCCCTTTATTCAGTTCAATATTACCACAAATTAGTCTGCTTGCTTTCATAGCTTTTTCACGCTTTCCATTTCCTTTAACTCTTAGGAGTGATGCTCACTATAGCTTAAAGACAATGCTCTCTGCTGATGAAACAACCACAAATTACAGAGAGACAATACAGGAACCTTTAATAAGCTGAATAGAAGTATTTACAATATGCATCTATGTGTGACTGAAAACTTTTGCTTAGATTTCATATTTTACTTTCTATGGCTGGTTTGATGGAAGTCTTAGGAGAATAATACCATTCTGTAGCTTTTCATGATTACCATTGTACTCTGTCATAAACTGTATATTCTTCATTTAGATATGCTAAACCATTTTTCTTTTTTAATAATGGGGAAGATCTCTTTTTATACAGTGCTCAGAATGAAAATTAATATTAATATTGTTCTCGTCTGGGTTAGTAAAATGAATTTCAATAACTTCAACCAACTGTGGCAGAGAAAAGATGCTGAAATAAATGGACAAGATTTGGGTGTAAGTTTTCAACGTGTTTAGCTGATAATGACTTACATTTGAAGTTGTTTTCATTAATTTACAAACATAAAGTACTTTCATCATAAGAAAAGCAAATTGGTAAGATCAAGTTCAGTTCAGTAACTTCTACTAACTGTTATGTTTAAATTGCTCAGGTAATACTGGAATTTATGCTTACATATGAAGAATGATTTGGATCAGATCGGACCTCTGTAGAGGCAGTATTCCATTTCTTGTGTGGGACAGGGTTGATTTCATCTTCCATGTTTTGTTTCATTTTTTTCTAACAAATTAATGTCAAAACTACTATAGCTAATAAAACCCCTTTCATAGTTTGCTTTCTTCTCTTTCTCTGTATGCCAGTTGTCAGAGTTTAATATTTTAGCAACATTTCCAGTTAAATGTAAGATTCTTAGGTGATCGTAATAGTTGATAGTTCTCTCAGGAGTAGCTATAATTCTATCAGATAAGATAGATTTCAAGACAAAAACTGTAAAAAGAGACAGCAAAGATCATTACATTATGATAAACTGGTCAATTCGGAAAGAGGATATAACAATTCTAAATATATATGCACCTGACACACTGGAACACCCAAATATGTAAAGGAAATATTACCAGAACTAAAGAGAGAGAGAGGGCCCAGCGCAGTGGCTCCCGCCTATAATCCTAGCACTCTGGGAGGCTGAGGCGGGCAGATTGTTTGAGCTCAGGAGTTCAAGACCAGCCTGAGCAAGAGCGAGACCCCATCTCTACTAAAAACATAGAAAGAAATTAGCTAGACAACTAAAAATATATATAAAAAAATTAGCCGGGCATGGTGGCGCACGCCTGTAGTCCCAGCTACTCGGGAGGCTAAGGCAGGAGGATCGCTTGAGCGCAGGAGTCTGAGGTTGCTGTGAGCTAGGCTGATGCCACGGCACTCTAGCCTGGGCAACAGAGTGAGACTCTGTATCAAAAAAAAAAAAAAAGAGAGAGAGAGAGAGACCAATACACTAATCATCAGAGACCTCAACACTCCACTTTCAGCACGGGACAGATCATGCAGACAGGAAATCAACAAAGAAATGTTGGAGGTGTGCACTATAGACCAAATGGACCTAATAGATATTTACAGAAGGTTTCATCCAACAGCCACAGAATACATGTTCTTCTCCTCAGCTCATGGATCATTCTCAAGGATAGACAATATGTTAGGCCACAAAAAAAAAAAAAAAATTGAAATTATATCAAGCATTTTCTCTGACCACAATAGAATAAAACTAGAAATCAATAACAAGAGGAACATTGGAAAATATACAAACACATGGAAATTAAACAGTATGCTCCTGAATGACCAGTTGGGTCAATGAAGAGATTAAGAAGGAAATTTAAAAATTTCTTAAAAAAAAAGGCACATGCCTGCATGTAGAAAGGAGTGTGTGGGGAAGGATCACCAGTGAGATCCTAAGGCCAGGCTCGCTTGCCTGCCCCCACCCTGGCCTCCAGTGCCCACCTGGTTGGCCCAGGCCAGCCATGATCAGGGCGATTCAATTCTCATCTTCACCAACCCTGGGAAGCCAGGGCTTCTGAAGTTCTACTAGCCCTACAGTGAAGATGCACAAAAGCAAATCATCACTTTATATTTTGTATCTAAGAGAGATGAAAATGTTTGTAATATCCTAGAAGGAAGATTATTAATTGGAGCTCTGACAACAAACTGATTTATAGACATTATGCAACGTTATATTTTGTCTTCTGTGTGGATTCTTCAGAGAGTGAACTTGGCATTTTAGGTCTAATTCAAGTATTCGTGGAAACATTAGACACAAGTTTTGAAAATGTCTGTGAGCTGGATTTGATTTTCCACGTAAACAAGGTTCACAATATACTTGCAGAAATGGTGATGGGGGAATGGTATTGGAGACCAACATGAAGGAGATTGTTATGAAAATTGATGCACAACATAAAATGGAGAAATCTGAGGCTGGCTTAGCGGGATCTCCAGCCTATGCTATATCAGCTGTAAAGAATATGAATCTTCCTGAGATCCCAAGAAATATTAACATTGGTGACATCACTATAAAAGTGCCAAACCTTCTCCCTTTGAAATAAAAAATTTAAAAGAAAAATCCAGGTAAAATCCAGGGGGAAAAGTCATCTAAGTTTACCATGCCATTTTTTACCAAAAATAGAGGAGGAGAGTCTTAATTTTTGCTCTTGGATTTAAGTCAAGGTACTGTATAGAAATCGTGTAAAATCAGTATGGAAGTTCAATGTTGCTTTTCTTGCTCAGTAATTTTAAAGAAATTGAGTAGTTCCTGTATGATTTTTTTTTTTCTTTTCTAAACTGCATTCCTATGGCCACCTAGGGTATGCCTCTATGTATTGGCTACTACAGTATTTTAAAAAGTGTTTGAGATATTTCTTTAATTATGTACAGCCCAAAATTTTGGTGTTTTGTATGGATGAAAAGTGTAGCATTCCTTAATTCATTCTACCATTTGTTACACAATTGTTATTTTAAAAATCAAGTATGTATTGCATGAAAACATTATGACTTTTTTTTTCTTAGTTTAAATAAACTCCAAGGTAACTGGACTTCTAAAGTACCTTTCTGTTTGCCTTATATCTACTTTAGCAATAAATTTTTTACAACCCTCTGACTCAAAGTAAATAAAAGTATATTTTATCAGTGTATAAAAAATTTCTGAAAAAAAATGAAAAAGAAAACACAACATATCAAAACCCATGGAATACAGTAACAAGTAGGAAATAGTAACAAGAAGAAATAGTAACAAGAGGAAAGTTTATTAGCAATAAGTGCCTATATCAAAAAAGTAGAAAAGCTTCAAATAAACAACTTAACCATGTATCTCAAAGAATAAGAAAAAGCAAACCAAACCCAAAATTAGAAGAAACAATAAATATCAGAGCAGTAATAAATGAAATTGAAACAAAAAAATTAAAAGATCAATGAAATAGATAGTTGGTTTTTTGAAAAGATAAAATTAAAACACCTTTAGCCAGACTAAGAAAAAATGAAAGAAGACCCAAATAAATAAAACCAGAGATGAAAAAGTAGACATTACAATGTACACTGCAGAAATTCAAAGGATCATTAGAGACTATTATGAGCAACTATATGTTAATAAGTTAGAAAAACTAGAAGAAATGGATAAATTTTTAGACACATAAAACCCACCAAGATTGAGTCAGGAAGAAATTCAAAACCTGAATAAACCAGTAAGTAATGAGATAGAAGCAGTAATAAAAAGTCTCCTATCAAAGAAAAGCCCAGAACCTGATGGCTTCAGTGATGAATTCTACCAAGCATTCAAAGAACTAATACCAATCCTAATTAAAGTATTCCAAGAAATCAGAGGAGAGAGAATACTCCCAAATTCATCCTAGGCAGCTTGCATCATCCTGATACCAAAACCAAAGACACAAAAACAACAACAAAAAGAAAACTACGGGCCAAGATCTCTGATAAACATAGATGCAAAAACCCTCAACAAAATACTAACAAACCAAATTTGACAACACATTAAAAAGATTATTCATCATGATCAAGTGGGATTCATCCCAGGGAGCAAGGATAGTTCAACACATGCAAATCAATCAATGTGATACATTATATCAATTGAATGAAGGACAAAAACCATTTCAACTGATACTGTAAAAGTATTTGATAAAAATCAACATCCCTTCATGATAAAGACTCTCAAAAAACTGGGTATAGAAGGAAGTTGCCTCAACAGATAAAAGCCATATATAGCACACCCACAGCTAGTATTATATTGAATGGGGAAAAACTGAAAGCCCTTCCTCTAAGATCTGGAATAAGATAAGGATGCCCACTTTCACTGTTGTTATTCAAGATATTAATGGAAGTTCTAGCTAGAGCAATCAGACAAGAGAAAGAAATAAAGGGCATCCAAGTTGGAAAGGAAGAAGTCAAATCATCCTTTTTTGCAGATGATATGATGTTATATCTAGAGAAACCTAAATACTCCACCAAAAAAAAAAATAGAACTGATAAACAAATTCAGTAATGTTGCAAGATACAAAATCAACACACAAAAATCAGTAGCATTTCTATATGCCAACAGCAAAGAATCTGAAAAAGAAACCAAGAAAGAAATCCCATTTACAATAGCTACAAATAAAATAAAATATCTAGGAATAAATTGAACCAAAGAAGTGAAAAATCTATATAATGAAAACTATAAAACATTGATGAAAGCAACTGAAAAGGACACCAAAAAATTGGAAAGACATTTCAAGCTTATAGGCTGAAAGAATCAATATTGTTTAAATGTCACAGTACACAAAGCTATCTACATATTCAATGCAATCCCCAGCAAATTACTCATGACACTCTTCACAGAAATAGAAAAAAAAAATCCTAAAATTTATGTGGAACCACAAAAGTCACAGAATAGCCAAAGCCATTCTGACCAAAAGAACAAAACTGGAGGAATCACATTACCTGACTTTAAATTATACTACAGAGCTGTAGTAACCAAAACAGCATGGTACCAGCTTAAAAACAGATACATAGACCAGTGGAACTGAAGAGAAAACTGAGAAAGAAATCAATCCACACATCTATAGTGAACTTATCTTTGACAAAGTTGCCAAGAACATACATTGGGGAAAGGACAATCTCTTCAATAAATGGTGCTGAGAAACCTGGATATCCATATGCAGAAGAATGAAACTATATCTCTTGCCACATATAAAAATCAAATCAAAATGGACTAAAGACTTAAATCTAAGACCTAAAACTATGAAACTACTAAAAGCAAACACTGGGGAAATGCTTCAGAACATTGGTCTGGGCAAGGACTTTTTGAGTAATACCCCCAATGCACAGGCAACCTAAGCAAAATTGGAAAAGTGGCATTACATCAAGCTAAAAAGCTTCTGCACAGCAAAGGGAACAATCACAAAGTGAAGAGAGAACCAACAGAATGGGGAAAAAATATTTGCAAATCACCCATTTGATGAGGCATTAATAACTAGAATATATAAGAATCCCAAACAACTAAGGAAAAAATTAAATAATCTGATTTAAGAACAGGCAAAAGATCTGAATAGACATTTCTCAAAAGAAGACATACAAATGGCCAACAGGTATGTGAAAAAATGCTTGACATCATTAGTCATCAGAGACATGCAAATCAAAACTATAATGAGATATCGTCTTACCCTAGTTAAAATGGCTTTTATCCCAAATCAGGTAATAACAAATGCTGATGAGGATGTGGTTAAAGGGGAATAGTTGTAAACTGTTGGTGGGAATGTAAATTAGTGCAACCACTATGGAAAACAGCATAGAGGTTCCTAGAAAAAAACTAAAAATAGAACTACCATATGGCTTAGCAATTCCACTGCTAGCTAGGTATACAGCTAACAGAAGATAATTCAGTATATTGAAATATATCCACATGCCTATGTTTATGGCAACACTATTCACAATAGACAAGATTTGGAATCAACCTAAGTGTCCATCAGTGGATGAATGGATAAAGAAATTGTGTTACATACACACAATGGAATATTATAATATATAGCCATAAAAAAAGAATTAAATCCTGTGATTTGCATCAGCAAGTATGAAACTGGAGAACATTCTGTTAAGTGAAATAAACCAAGCACAAGAAAGACAAATCTCACATGTTCTAACTCATATGTGAGAGATACATATTAAAAACAATTGATCTCATGGAGACAGAGAGTAAGTTACCAGAGGCCGGGAATGGTGTTGGGGAGAAGGGGATAAATTGAGGATGGTTAATGGGTGCAAACAATATAGTTAAATAGTTAGATAGAATGAACAATATTTGATAGCATAACAAAGTGACTATAGTCCACAATAAGTTAGAGTATACTTTAAAATAAATGAAAGAATGGAATTGGAATGTTCCTAACACAAAGAAATGCCTGAGGTAATGGATACCCCAATTATCCTAATTTGATAAACTCACATTGTATGCCTGTATCAAAACATCACATGTACCCTATAAGTATATACAACTATTATGTACAATGAATTTCAATAGATTTCAAAATAGGTATCCATGGTATAATTCTGAGGTTCAAATATTGTTTATTAGTGAAACAGATTTTCTTGTGTAACATTATGCCTGTGATATTTGATGAATTTTATTTATATTAATATTTTATGAAATAAATATTAAATACTTCAAACATATTCTATAGTTAAGAAGGAAATAGTTAATATATAGGTACAACCCACTCAGCTTTAACAATATTTGGTCCTATTTGCTTCAGATATTTTCCTTTCTTAGGTATTTTTATTTCATTTATAATGTTGCAGTTACATACAACGGGTCCTCTTGCCCATCCTCATACGTACCCTTCCTGCCTAGGAGTAACCTGTGGGTTTTCTTTCTGTGTATGTTTTTATTGTACACCTTGACTATGTGTATTTGTACCTGTGACACATATAGTACTGAGTTGATGGTTTTGTGTGGTTTTGTATATAAATGGCATGTCTCTGTGTATATCTTTTTATGTTTTATTTTGCATTCAATTTTATAGGTACAAGATTTATTCATGTTGACATATATAGATATTTTCACAGTAGGTACAATGAAATACTATGAAGTAATTAAAATGAAAGAGCTATTTTCATCACTTATAAATAGCACAACTACAGACAAAATAAGGAATATGTACAGGACTATTTACTTATATCCTAAATTTGGCCACTAAGCCAAGGAATGAGAATTCCAGAGTTGAAAATGTTTGAATTGCCATAACCCTGACCTATACAGAAAGGACTGAAACGTAGTCAAAAAAATATCTAGCCTCTTTTTGTTTTCCATGGGAAAAACATTAGCTTCCTAGAATCTGAGAGAGAAACAGCAGTCAGATAGCCATAGTGCTTTGGTGGACAGAAAAGCCTGACTCCTCTTGTGGGGGCAGAGGCCTGGTGAGCCTTTCCATGGGCCTAGCAGGATTTGAAAAAGAAACACATGGAAAAGCCACTGGGAAAGAACCTTGCACTCAACAGCAGCCTATGTGACTCTTGAGCAGCAGCTTAGCCCTGAGCTAGCCTGTCTTTGCTGGGTAGAGCCTCTCTGTGAAGAAAAGGGACAGCAAGCATTACAGAGTGTCTGGGAGCTAGAGCCCTTTGTGGTAGAGCAGTATCCAGGGCTTAGCCTTGAGCTTAGAGGGACTTAGCATAGTGACTATAGCTCCAGTGCAAGTGGCCACTCCAGGAGGTAGAAATAACACTGAGAGGAAGGAAACAAGCCCTGTGATTATGATGGAAGGCCTTACTACTTCTGGCCAGAGGTCCAGGTTAACAGACTTAGACAATTGTAGCACAAACTCTTGAGTCATTGCCCAGTCTGGATGACATCTAGAGGAGGCTGAGGGTCTAATGTGTCCACTGATGGGCACTTGAGTGACAGGCTGCTGTTTTATTGCTATTACTTTGGTCTATGTTCCTAGGTGCTGAGCAGGTTCCTGCAAGAGTCTAATGCACCAGAGAAGACCCATGTGGAAAGCTAGAGATCCCTGGTATAACTGCAGTGAGAAGGCCTACAGTTGCACCACAGCAGTGGCAGGAGTAAATAGTGGACTTGAGGGGATATAAGATAGGGCACAAGAGGTATTCCAACACAAATAGGGAATTTTCAAAATCAAATTTATAGACCAACTGCAAGTTATAAAAATGTGCTTCTTGATTTTGGCCAAAGTCCAAATATGAATAGGTATCATCAAATTTTAAGTTTGATGAAAATCATTACCTTGAGATGGAACATATTTGTTCCTTGTTGAGTCTAAAATAGTCTTTGCAAAAGAGATTGGCTGTGGGTAACTTTTGGTTGGAGACACATTCTTAAATTGCAGTGATTTTTGGCTTTAGAAGGAACAGAGACTAGTGGTAGTAGTAAGTTAATTAAGGAAATGATTATAGTAGATAGAATTTATAGGAAAGATTTGAATAGGCTTATCAGTAATAATTTTTGCATGGTTGGCAATAGACTCCAGATGAATAGAGTAGATCTTATCTCAAACTTAGGGCATTCAGAAACTGAGTCTATCAAATTATTATCAGGAGTGCTATGAGTGAGATATAAAACCATAACTATAAAGACAAAATCTTACAGTTACATTCTGAAAATTCAACTTTCAACAGGTAGAGTGCAAGAATGACAGTATTCACTTTCCAGACGGCACTTGTGATCCGAGTGAGATAGTTAAAAATGTAACTTGATGTACCACAATACCCCACCTGAGTCCTATCTAATTTAAAAGTGGTCCAGTGCAATTCATCAGGGGAGAAAAGAGAAAACAGGAAAAGAAACAAAAAAAAAAGAGCATCTTTGGCTACATTTAAATAGTGCTGAATAATGATCCTAAGTTTTGTTGCTAACCCAGCAAGTACGCTGATCAATATTGTACAGAACCAAATGTAGTAGACTCAAAGTCAAATGCTATTTCAGAATACTTCATCATTTTTTCCAGCCTTATGTAGTGCTCAAAATGGGAAATATTTCATATGATCTCAGATATAGCAACGTTCCTTGTGAGTTTTAAGTATAACTGAGAATTCCAAGAAAAGTGAGAAGTCTGGGAAATTCATTCCAAATTTAGCATCATAAAAGACAAAAGTAGGTATCTACCTTTTCATGTGTAAGTATTTCCTTTATTTCCAGTAAAGCAGATATTAAACCAATATTTAGATAATTTTTTCTTTTTATCAGTTTTAGAGGAATGATCATACACAGTCATACATTACAGCAGTCCCAGTTAAAATCTTATTATAGTAAACTTTGTATTAGATTAATCACTGACATTGCAAACATAGTGTTTAAATTATACTTGTTAAACCTTTAGTAATAAAAATGCATCGTGCCTGTGACCAAATGAATCTATTTTTAAAATGAAAACCACAGGCATTTTAGTTGATGTATTTTATCACACCAATATATGCCAGAATATACTGTGTGGGAAACAATTCTCTTCTTTTACATTATAAATAATTCTAATTATACTTTATCTCACCATCAACTCCTTTTCTTCTCCATCATGACTTTCCAACTGATTTTGAACCAAAAGCTTTGTTTTTAAGTTGATATTTAGTTTTTTAAAAAGACTTTCAGAACATTAAATAAGTGTCAGCAATCCTGAGAAACTGAAAATCTATCACAGAGATATTTTTCAAGGGAATAGCTAGTGTCAGGTAGAAATGAACTGAGTCTGAGAATTTCTCATATCTTTTCAATATGTCTTCTCTCTTTGAGCACTCCTACCCATTTAGTAGCTTCATTAATTTAGGGAATTCAACATGTTTTGCCTTCAAGGAAAATAGGCATGATTTAATTTCCAAAGGATTGAAGTAATATTATTTTATAAAAATTGGTAGATAGATTTTTGGTTTTTTTGCTTTGCTTTTATTCGGGTGTTTTATCTGAGTAGCATCCCCATTAAGTTGCTATTTGATTGGGAAATGTCAATTTTCTAGATTGCTAAAAAATCAAGAATGTCAAGATAGGACATTTAGGAAAACTGAAAATATTTTAAATAGCATAAGAGTAGAAAGAGAGCCATTCTTTCTATGTCTAATGTTTATTGAGGATTTACTACATATTAAGCATAATTCTAAGCATTCTGCATGAATTAACTTTTTCATCTTTACAAAAACCCTATTAGGTAAACACTCTTATATCCCCAATATGTAGATGATGTTCTTAAAATTAGTTGCAGCTAAAAATACTCAGATAAAAAAGATTGGTAGATAGCTATAAGATAGCTTGATAGATATTAGATACCTAGAATTAGATGGAGAGATACTGAAAGTAAACTATGCAAATGATGGCAAATAATACATCTATTTTCTAGACTATTGACCATGACAACAAAGACCCTCTAGCCATAGGCAATGCTCCTACAAAGGACTGCATTTCCATGGTATGTAGAGTGATGTAGTGGGCACTAGGGAAGATGGCTTGCAAAGCTAACAGCAGTGATTCTTAGGTGAAGCAATTTCTTTCTCTCCTTCCATTACCACCCTCCACCCACTGGACCCCTGCAGAGTCCCAAGACCCAAGACCAAAGTAAATAAACTCATAAGGCTTAGAAGACATTTGGGTTTCAAAATTAACTCCTGTGAAGATCCTCAGAAAGATTATTAAGATTTGATGGAATAAAATGTATATTTTTTTAGACTATAACAATATTTATGTTTCATAGCAGAAGATGAAACAATTTGCAAGTATACTGCATGTCAAAAAGGCATATCCCTGCATTAAAATGTAATTTAAAAAAATTTGAGAGAGGAAAATGGATGACAAATATTGATGCTTACATTATAATTCATCCATTCAGTTTGTAACTATAAAAAGAATGCTTCAACACATATATTGAAAGGTGCCTTCAAGGATAAGATGCAGTAGAGCTCTCCATTTGGATATGCATATCATAAAATACCACATGGCAAATGGCATATTGCAAAAAGACTTGACTTTCTTTGCTGACAGTTTGATCTTTCACAAAATTAACAAAAATGAGCATATTTACTATTCTAAACTTGACAGTGATCAATAATGACATAATTGGTGAACTAGCAATGTTCTTGAGAAAAAATAACCATTGTCATGGTGAAGACTGTTAGAGATACAAAAGGGAATCCGGAAGCATTCTGAGTTTGCAAAACTCATTCTAGGGATATGATATGATAGTTTCTGACCTGTGCTAGCTATTGCAGCAAGTTGTAAGTCTCACTCAGCAAATGTCATTTTTATTACATTCTGAGTGGATATGCAAGAAAAAAATAGAAGGAATATTTAATAATTGTCTTTTGAGTCTAAATTATATTTAAACTGACTCAAAAATGAAGGTGATTATACAGTCTAATTTTAAAAACCTTCTCAGATTTAATATATATTATAGTAAAAACAAGAGGACAAACCGATGGTCTCTTTCATATCAAGCAACTAACAAATCTCAAGCATTTCTCAAGTGCCTACTTTACGCTGAGAAATCAATGTAGTTGAAAACATTTATTTGATTATTTTCCATCCTTCTTTTTCCAACTGAGTAATAGTTCTTTAACTTTTCCTCATTTAAATAACTTAAAACATATACAATGAAATATTATATTCTAAATGCATATTTTCTCCCAACCCTGTGTTTTATATTTAACCATAGTTAATTATTTTGTCCTTAAATGCTTTTAGATGGTGCAATTTGTTCTTAATGCCTTCGCTTTCCTCTTGGTTCACACAGCTGGAGAGGAACATGAAGACTCCACGGAGCACGTCTCTCCGGGTGAACGTTTAAAAAAATCACAACTAGTAGGCAAAAAGCCATTTCCTCTAGTCAGGCTGTGGTTATCTTGATCTAGCATGACAAATTGGTGTTCCCAGAGTGGCTGCAAAGTAATCAGACTGTGACAAATGGTTTACTTATAGCAATTTGTTTCCATTTTACTGAAAATTTCCACAGTCTTAAAAAAATAAAAAGATTTTTAATGGTATTTGAACATTGTTGAAAGTGAACTGCTTGAAATGGCCAAAGCTGGAATCTAGAATCTCTGTGGTCTCCCATAAAATGTGACCAGAAATGTGACTTTCTGGGTTGTAGATTGTTAGAAGGAAGCTACACTTCAGTCCACTGGTGACACTACTGAGCAACCCTAAGGCAGGACTGCTGAGCTCTACTCATAAAAATTGACCAGGTAGGATATTTTAAAACCCTGTTGTCATCCTGAACTAGGAGGTCAATCCGCCATTTAGTTTGGCATAATTTATCTTTTTAAAAAATCTGCCTCAAGCATGGTAAGATTTGCCCTTGCTGCAATATAGGAACATCCACTTGAGATTGGATTCTCTACAGCCTGGCCCCTCTTTCTGGAATGATATTCCCCTATCTTTTCCCTCCTTACTCTGATCTTTCAGCAAGTTCCCCTTTTTCCCTTGGGTGGAACCTCCACAGTGACTCACAAACTCATTTGTCCTATGCTCTGACTGACCTGCTTCCTGGTCAGTACTGCCTTCTGGCTCTTTCTCACTTCAGTGAATCTGTGGATGTCCTTCAAGTGATGCCCTCCTGGTCTTAGCAGAAGAGTCCTCCTTCTTCTACCCCACTTCCATGGGGAAAAACAGAACTGGCACATAGAATGGGCAAGGCATAGTATTGAGAGTTAGCTCTGTATTAGGCAGATAACAAGCAAGGTGATTTGCCTATATTCCCTTATTTCATCAAGTAAGGTCAGTTTTATTCTACACATTTTGTAAGTATAGGTGACTCAGAATGATGGAACAGATAGTTAGAGATTAAGTTTCTGTGAAGTCTTCTTCCTGTCCACTTTCTCAATACTCTGGCTTATTTTTATCTCTCAATTCATAAATAGCATAAAGGATTTGTCTTTTCCTATTGGTTTGCATTGTGAGTTAATATAACTGACCAAAAAAAAGTGTGAAAAAAAAACTATGTGTTAGGAGAAAAATAGTTGATAATCTAGATACTCAATTAAAAAAAAAGTAATGAATTCAAGCTATTGCACTAAATTTCAATTCATACATATCCCATTCAAAATCACTTGCATTACTCTGTACCTACTTGCTATTTTTATATTATCCCTTTAATTTTGTTATTTCTTCTGTTATCTAAATATGCACTGAATAAGAATAGGTCTAGTTATAATACTTACATAGCAATTTCCAGATGCCAGTAGTATTTTCTAATAACTATTTGAAAGTCTCTGCAATATCGTAGGATTTCAACTCACCAAAGATTAAATGATTAAATGAGTCACAACTCATGATCTCCTTTCTCATGTTCTGCTGCGTTTTGCAGACTTTTCTTCTTCTCAAACTGCCCCCCCCCGTTAATGACCAGATTATTTCTTAAACATAATACATGTGACTCCTCTTGTGCTTTTTGCTCTGAATTCTAAGAAAGGACTTTGACATACATACAACTCTTTGTCAACAGAAGAAAGGTAGAAGGGTTATTTGGTTTTATTTAAATAACAAGTATATTTTATATTTTTGTCCCTTTTAAATTATGTGAAAATCAAATATAAACATTTCACACAGAAGCGGTTGTAAACAAACCATGGTCTATTTAGTCACAGCCCCTTTGCTCAAATACCATTGCTAATCTGACTGTATTTACATTTTTCCTCATGTAAGTTAAAAAGTCTTCCCAGTCTAAAATAATAAATATATTTCCATTGTTCTAAGAAAGTAGAACAAGTAATTAGAGATGTAAATTGATAAAAATGTGTAAGCAATGTGTAAAAAATAATGATTTTCTTAATCTGCCAAGACTTCAGTAACAGTCAACAGTCTTTAATGATTTGTTCTTTCCTGCTCTTTAATAGAGTATCAACTGAGTGCATTATATTTATCAGAGGGGTATGTATCTATAATCTGCTTTCATTTTGATTCATACTGTCTAATAAAATGGCCTTCGTGCTACATTATATGGCTGTGTTTTGGAGGAGTTCTCTTATTTTTCAAAAATTAGGAAGAATCTATTCTTGTTTGAAGTCATTATGTTCTTTATTGATCTAACTTGTGGTATGGTCAGAACGTTTGTCTCCTCCAAAACTCATGTTGCAATTTAACTGCCATTTTAACAGTAGTAAGTAGTGGGACTTTTAAGAGGTGATTAGGTTATAAGGGCTTTACCCTCATTGGTGAGGTTGGAGTCATTATCACAGGACAAGTTTAGCCCCCTCTTGCCCTCTCTCTTTGCCTTCTGCCATGTTATGATGCAGCAAGAAGTCCCTCAGCAAATGCCAGCACCTTGATAATTGGACCTTCCAGCCTTCAGAACTGAGTCGATCAATTGTTGTTTACTATAAATTACCCAGTTTGTGGTATTCTGTTACAGCAGCACAAAGTAAACTAAGACAACTTGATTCTGGATTTGATGACAAAGTCATGCTGGGAAAAAAATTACTGTATACACTATGTTGTCTTTCTATTTCTTTGGGGAAGTTTGACTATATGACTAGCCGATATGCTAGTAGACTGGGGGAATTTTAGTTTTGAGTCCTAATTTTAACATGATATCAGGTCACATTATCAAAATTCATAAAATTATGCAACACGTTGTGTTCTTGTTCTTTTTCTTTCTTTCTTTCTTTTTTTTTTTTGGCTTGAAAACTACACACTGGACATGATTAATGCAGGGTGATAGACATTTTTTACAGGGTGGAAAAAACTCCCTGGGCATTTTTCATTCAATACAGATTATGTGGTCATTTAGAATCTCCTCAGCTCTCTCCAAAGACCCCATAGGCCTTTTCATCATCACAATTCAACAGGATTCCTTAAGAGTTGAATATCGGCATGGGTATGTGATTGCATATACTTCTCCACATTGCTAGAATACTGGACTCAAAGGATATTCCCGTCCTCTGTCAACATGCTCCAAGTGAATCCAGGAAAAGTAGACTAATTAGCAAGAATTAGCTCCAAACTCATCAGAGTGAGCTTCTGGAGCTTTAATCTATATTTTTCTGAAACGCCTTAGGGAGAGCTCTGTTGAAAACCATCTTCTAAGCCTGACAATACTGCTTTAGGAATACTTTGGATTAAATTTTTGCTGATTCTTCCTCCCTTGGTTTCCAGAGAAAATTCTCTTGAAACATAACTGCCCAGTGTCAGTCCATTGAAATGCTCAACAAAGACTGCTCCCTACTATTTTTATTAGAGCAGTAACCTAGATAACGATAACTTCTACTGTGCTTCTCTTCCCTCTCATGGTTGGCCACCAACCCAAATTCAAGGCCCTTTGGTTAATTATCCTCTCACTGGGTATCATACTACATAATTGTTCTCTCCAGTCAGGGTCATCTTTTCACAATTGTCTTTCTCCTCCTTTCTAGTGGCTGCTAGAACCCTACACGCTCTTACAATATTCCTTTGTATCCTTAGAAAAAGTCTGCTACCTAAGTAATTTGAAACCTGGATCTTCCCTGAAAAGACCTCTTTCCTTCTATCCCAGTTGAATGAATGCTTTTTATTCTTCCACACCTTAAGAATATGATGGCCTAGAGGTAACATTGGCAATTTCTTGGCTTCTAAATATTTTTTTCTCCTAAAGCAAAAATCACTCTTTCTTTAAAATTTATGATAACTAAGTGTGCCATTATTTACTGCTCTTTATTGATGTCATCCTCTATAATCTTAACTACTCTGGTTTATTCACTGTGGACTTTGAAACAGGGCTTTTAGTCTTCTTTACTCCCACAGTGAAATCAACCAACATCAATTGGGTCATTTCAATGTATAGATGATCTTTCCAACAAATAGCCTCAAAGTGACTTGACTTTAATATCAATATCCGCACCCAATTCCAGTCTTCTAAACCACTGCCACAGAAATACTGTGGACCTCATCACTCAAATTCTTTTGCATGAAATCTTAAAATTTAAACTGTCATCATCCTACCAAATCTCCTGCTCTTTTGGGTCTTTCACTCCTGTTCTTTTTATTCATGGAGAATTCTGGATTCACTTTCACTCCACTTACTCAGTTCATCACCCTTCTCTTAGACTCATTTTATTTTGTCCTGTGCTTGACACCTTGGTAGTTCATTTCAACAGCTTTCTTGCTATTATCCTCACACTTTTGTTCCTTCTCTCACAATCATGGAAGTTTTCAGATTATATGTTTTCTTTCTCTCTGGCCATCCCTCTTATTATTTGCTATGCCCAGACTTCTGAATTCTGTTACAATAGAAAAAAAATAAAGCAATTGTATGAATTACTGACAATGATTTGGTCTCCAGATGGGTTTTTAGCAGAGCTCAGCAATTATTTTTCAATTCCCTCGTTCTATTCTATGTCCAATTTCTCATATTTACCATTTCCAAACCAAACTAATAACTTTATAACTCTTATTCCACCACTATTCTCCTCACTCTCAAGCAAAAAACTTGTAACTTACCTCTTAATTCAGGGAAATTTTTAGGTCATTTTGTATGATTCTTCCTTAACTTCACACATCCATGTTCACAAACATATGATATCATCATTTTTTTGTGATAATAAAAATTTTATTTTTCCCTTTTCTTTCTTTATTCTGCTCTACCAAAGATAATCACCTCTTTTGTATTCTCTTATCCTCAAGACTGACTTCAGTTAGGGGGCTTAAAGAAGTTGCCTTTTTTTCTTTTGCTTGACTTTATAGTTGAGATGAATGAAGGGATTATAGTAAATGTCTTTGAAAGCCACAATGAAAAAAATAGGGGTAGTGCTATACCTAGCAAAGTATCTCTCAAAAGTGAAGAGGAAGTAAAGATGTTTCAAGAGAAAACAAAAGCTGAGAGAACTTGTCATCAAAAGACCTGTCCTTCTATGAAGCGTAAAGGTTTTAGAAAAATGACCCCACATGGAAGCACAGAGCTGCAAGAAGGAAAAAAGAGCATTAGAAGTGGTACATAGGTAAATGTGATAGTTGAATATAATTCATTAATGACTGCATAAAACAACAATAAAAATATCTTGTGGGATTTGTAACATATATATAGTTGTACAATATAAAGACAATGACACAAAGGGCTGGAGAGGGTTAAATGAGTTAAACTGTTGTAAATTTTTACAGTGAAAGTACTAATTTCAGAGAGATTAGCATCAATTAAGATAGCTACTATAATTTCTAGGAAAACCACTATCACAAAAGTATAAAACTTTTAACTGAAAAGCTAATAAGAGGAGAATGTGAATAGTAATAAAACAGCACTTTGATCACCAGAAAACAAAGAGGAGAAATAAGGAAAAAAGATGGAACAAATAGAAAATAAATAAGATTTTACAGTTAGAATCCAATCAATAAAGACAGTAAATGGATTAAGGGCTGCGATGAAAGGATTAGATGATAAAACAATACCCAATGAAGGGTGGAAGAATATGCTAATCCAAAATATGCCACTGTGACATGGGATCATTTTGAGCTGAAAGCAATCGAAAACAAATAGGTTTAAGAAAAGTCCTCTGCATTTCCCCTATTTTCCTAAAAGCAGGACATAAATTTACAAAGATGTTTCATGTCCTGCTTTTATTTTCTTTACAATTTAATAATTAAGTCCCACAGAAGTTTTATTTATTTTAGTATCTAAATAATATCCATCACTCAGCTTTTCTAGAACATGTAACACCTTAGTGGTAGCTTTTATTTATATAATGTTCCCTGAAATTCAACATTTCATTTTATTTACTTATACGTGGCATTTGGCTGAATATCAACATCTGAACTATGGTGAATCCTTCATCAGTCTAATGGAAAAGTATAGATGTTAAATACCTAGACAAACAAGTTATTAATCATTTATGTAAATTCTATCCTCTGTATTTAATATCTTTCATGCTATTCACTGTTATTTTGAGTCAAATATAGTAGTTGAATTTACTGTTATAGGTCATATTGGTATGACAACTTCTCTAGTTGTGATTGATAAAACATCAGAAAACCATTTTTTTGCAAAAATAACCCTTCTTAGCTCACTTTCAACCCTTGCATATTAAATTGAACACCAAGTCTTCTCATTGCTACTTAGATACCTCCCAATCTTCTCTTCTTTCCATCCCTACTTTCATTAGTTTACCACTGCTGCTATAGCAAATTACCACGAATTTGGTGCCTTAACACGTATTTATTCTTCACAGTTCTGGAAATCAGAAGTCCAAAATGGGTCTCACGAGACCAAAAACAAGGTGTTAACATGGCTGCATTTCTCCTGGAGTTTCCAAGTGAGAAACCATTTTCTTACCTTTTCCAAGTTCTAGAGGCTTCCTGCATTTCTCAGCTCATATCCCTTTTCCTCCATCTTCAAAACCAGCAGTGTTGCATCTTCAAATCTCTGCTATAACTTCCTCTTGCCTCCCTTCCACTTTAAAAGGCTCTTGTGATTACATTGGGCCCACACAGATAATCCAAAATAATCTCTTTATTTTAAAGCCCACTGATTATTTTAAAGTCCATCTGTAACCACCATTGCCCTTGCCGTGTAACATAACATATTCACAGATTCCAGGGATTAGGATGTGGACATCTCTGAAGGGCCATTATTCTATAATACATTCCGCATGGTCATGGTTCTGGTCACTATCGGCCCTGACATGAATTTCTGCAAGTCTTTTAGCTGGCCTCCACGCTTTCATGACATTCTTCTCTGCATCCATTCAGTATACTGTGGCCAGAATGATCTGACCATGTTATGCCCCTTTTCTCCCTAACTTTGGAATAACGTTCAAATTCTTTACTATGAATTCAAAGGTCATACATGATTTGAGCTTGTTCAAGTTCCCAGCTTCCTCTCGATCACACCTCCTGCCTTTCTATCTCCTACTCCGTCCTTATGTAATGACATTTAGCTCCCTGAGTGAGCCACACTCTTGCCTTCACATACTGCTTTCTTTGCCTGGAACATGCTTCCCTCTTTTTATGTCTTGGCTAACTTTTCCTCATTCTTCAGATCTCAGCTTAGATGGCATTTCCTTCAAACATCTTTCCCCAACCACTTTCTGAACACCCAGGGCAGTGTAGGCTTTCCTCATACATGATCCTTTAAAACTCTGCACTTTTACATCAGAACACTTAACACACTCTAGTATATTGTAAACACAGTATCTTCTTTACTTGTCTGCATTCCTAACATATGGCAAACTATGAAGGCAGGGACTTATTCTCTCTACTCAAAGTAGTATCGTCATTCCCTGGACCAGTTTCTGCCATGTAGTACGTACAAAGTAACAGTTTCTTATTACATGACAAACTTTTGGAGAAACAGAGTCAACCCCACCCCTTTCACCACCACTGCTGCTACCAATCTCTAATCCTCTACATTTCCTCCCCCCCAGGGAAATGTATTTTAACTGTAGATTTTAATATTTCACTTTGGTTGTTGAGTGGTGTCCAGCACTTGTTCCTGAGATCCACATGAGTATAAGAATGTGGACTGTCTGAAGACAGTTAATGTGCCTCAGTAGTCCCTGGTCAGAAGAGTGAGATCACTGCCAAGAGGTTAGAGAGATACCATGGTTGGGTTAAAGTTTCAGTCTGCATATCTCCAAATATGGTTAAATCTGGGGCCTGAAGTTAACTCAGGTCAGAAGAGCTGCACAAAGGGGCATGTGTGTGTGTGTGTAAAGGAGAGTTGGGAGGTGATTGAATAGTGGGATAAAGAGGAAGAGGAGGAGGTAATTCTAGGAGGAAAAAAATGAACTCAATCATAAATAAAATCTCTATGGATAAGCCCCAATGTGTCAGCAGTGGTCAAGTAAAGAGATGAGTAACAGAGTCCCTTCTTTTAATATTGAAATATGTTATTTCATTGTCTCTTGAGTAAACAGAATTAATACAGACTCTCAGTTCATCACACATCATTTTTAAATAAATAACATCATTTCTAAAATAAGAATTGAAGGCTAGGCATAGTGGCTCATGCCTGTAATAACCCTAGCACTTTGGGAGGCCAAGGCAGAAGGATCACTTTAGGCTAGGAGTTTGATACCAGCCTGGGCAACATAGTGAGACTTATCTCTACAAAAAGGAGATGCACCTATAGTCCTAGCCACTTGGGAGGCTAAGGCAGAAGAATCACTTGAACCCAGGAGTTTGAGACTGCAATGTACTTCAGCCTGAGTGACAGAGTGAGACCCTTTCTTTAAATAAATAAATAAGAATTAAAAACCATATTGCAGGGTATTCTGCTCAAAATGTACAAGTCAGCATTCATCTTCTGTGTGCCAGACCCTGACTTAGGACTGCAGTGCACTTATGTAAGTGTTAGTATCTTCACTGGTCAACCATTGGAAATAGTTGTGTTGCTCAGTGCGGTTTGACAACACCATGTCCGAGAGTGTTTTGATAATAACACAAATGTTGGTGTCAGGATCCCTGTGGGAAAATGTGAACAACTGTTTCCACAATCAAGATTCAAATATATAATTGCCTTTTCCATGGGTAGCTAGCCTAGTAGGACATAAAATGAGCCCTTAAAAGAAATTCATTATGCATCGAAAAGACTAGTAGAGTGGGCAGACTGGGCAATCCTAGCCCAGGTGTTTGAGAAAGCAGTGATTCCAGGTATCATGGAAGCTCTTTCTACCTGACCATCTATAAACCTGATCCTCTGTTCTACCCACCCATAATGCTTCCTGGGAAGAAGAAAGCTGTCATTTGGAGCCTAAAGTGTCTGGTAAGGGAACCCCCTGTGTAACAGCTCACAAAAGACATTGCCTGTTAGCCAAGCAGGAAAAGTCCAGAGACGGGCGTCAGCAGGCTCACCACCAGCACTGACAGCCTCCCCCAAGCTTTATGGAGATCTGTGGCCCGGAGGTTGACAATGGAGCAAAAGGCAGCCAAGCAGGAGGACAAAGCTCAAAGGAACAAAAGGAAAGTGACAGAAAAGGACATCAGGGCAGGGAGATTACAAGGCACGGCTGGACAGCATCTGTGAGTGTGGGAACCGGATTAACCTCCACCTCCTTTTCCAACCTCTTTTCCTCCCACACACACAAACACACACTGAGCTAGAGAATTCTAAAGAGAGTAGGCAAGAAAGGGGCAATAACAATAGTAATGATAACCAATTACGTCTATTGAATACTTAAATAATATTCTCTCATTAGCTCCTCACAATAACCATATGAGGTTCATACTACTACGATGTTCATTGTTTTCCCACAAAGCAAGCAGAGGCCCAGAGCATTGAGAGTTAGGGGCGTACTCGAAATAGTCTTCTCTCTCTGTCTTTCATATATATATACTAGCAATGAAAAAGGAAATAATCAGGGCTCTTTCCACTGTATGTCTCATGAATGAGTCCAATTACTTTATCTATAACTATATCTAAATATATGAAATATACATATGAAAAAAGATGGGAAGAGAAAATAGGAAAGGGATTTTCATTATTTTATTATCACGGTGGGGCTGGGGGAGACTTGAGAATATTTTTTTTCTTTGACATTCCAGCCACCCTAACATTAGGGTTAGAAAAATGTACTGTAGACATTAACAGATATCCACACTTGTGAAAAAAAAGATGGTGAAAATTTCCCATAGAACCTTGAGCCATAGTTACTGTATGCAAGCGATTTGTCAGTTTCAGACATGAATCACTCCTGACATGGCAGGAAACTGGTCTGGCGACAACTAATGAACAGTCCTGGGGGAGGAGGTGGGCGCCGTCTCACTGCACCTGATGACTCTCCGAGGAGTCTCTGGCCATGAGCTCAGTACATGCACTCAATGTCAGCCCTTCAGCTAAGAGTCTCACTGTCTTTGCTGGTAAGAAAGGGGTTGGTGCTTCCCCAGGACCTTGCAGTCACCGTCCAAATGGGAAAAAGTGACCTCAAGATCTTGAGGCTAGCCCGTTTTCTCAGTGTGCTTTTCACATTTCCGAAAGTAGCCATAAGACCAGTTCACTCACCCCTTGAAGCTGACTGAATTTTCTTTCTCTGGGACTGCCTGGGTTTTGCCTTTGAAGTTGAAACCTGGGAGCAGTTATCTGCCAGCCGAGATAAGCATCCCCAGGGCTTTCAGAGGCAGCCGTTCCTAACAAAAGAAGGATAAGACCTCTGAGTGCGCTCTGCCATCTACCAACTCGCAGGGGGAAACGCGAGTAATCAGGGTTCTTTCCACAGGGTGCTCCAAGAGTGAATCCAATCAAATTAAAAGAAAGTCAAAGAGAAAAGATAAAATAGCTTCAAAAGAGAACCCACAGCTGTAGACATGCCTGCCAATCAGCAGGAGCCATGAGCCAATCAGAGGAAAAGTAAAAAATTGTTTGAAAGAAAATGCATTTGAATCAGTTGCATTCCACCAGGGTAGGGAAAAGAGGAAAAAGCTGGTCAACTGGCACAAGGTGCAGAAAAAGCTGATAATCAATCCATACATCTAAGCGTGTCAGTAAAGATTATACTTGCCTACTGTCCATAATCTCACAAAACCAGTATAACCAAGAGAGTCAACAAAACTATTAAACAATAAGCATGTTAGCTTATTCGTTAGGCAAATTTAATTTAGTAATTTGTGTGATTTTTTTTTTTTCCTCCCTGGTGTAGAGCTGTGCTTGCCCATCTTAAGAAAATAATTAAATCTTCATGTTCCTAAATACAAGGAATTGTTACGCTTGTTTCAGAAAACAGCACTCCAAGTAGAATTTCTCAGACAAAACCACCCAGTCTTTTTACGTTCAGGAAGATGAGGCTCATTGAATCAATGGAACTAGGTAACCTGTGAGCAGGAGGGAAATGAAGGCTCAGAGAATCCAGGAGTGGCCAAACCAGATAAAACTTCTTAACTTGCGGAAATGGGAAGATGATGAAGTTGCAGGAGCTTACACGTGTCAGAAACCCAGGACGTACTGGCATGCAGCATCACTGGCAGGGGAACGATAACAAGAAGGACGTTTTCAGAACACATGTTGAGGCCTTGACAATGCCTGCAAGAGGTCCATGCCAAGTCTGCAGTTGGTGGGGTGCACTGCCCTGTGGAGAAGCTCCCTACCCTCTTGGAGTAGCACAACCTGCCCTGAGGAGTGACAGTGAAGATGGTGACCATCAAGGGTCACAACTAGGCCCATTCCCACTTTTTATGGCATTATGGTAGGCAGAATAATATCCTTCCACAGATGCCCACATCCTAATTCCCAGAATCTGGAAATACGTCACCTTATATGACAATAGGGAACTTAGCAGCTATGATTAAGTTAAGGATCATGAAATGAGGCGATTATCCTGGATTTTCTAGGTGGGCCCAACATAATCACAAGTTTGTTATAAGAGGGAGAAAGGGGCATCAGAATCAGAGAAGGTGATCTGATGACAGCATCCAGGGTAGGAGAGAGAGATTTAAAGATGATACACCACTAGCTTTGAAGATGGAAGAAGTCCACTTCTAGAAGCTAGAAAAGGCACAGAAACAGTTTCTCCTGGAGACTCCAGGAGGAACATAACGCTGCCAACCCGTTTTGGACTTCTGAACTCCAGAACTACAAAAGAATAAATACATGTTGTTTTAAGCCACTATGTTTGTGGCTATTTGTTACAGCAGCAATGGAAACTAATATAGGCATCTTTTAAAATCAATATTCTTGTATAATCTGTGACACCATGGGATATTTTGCAGCTTTTAGAAGTCACAGACTATACATCCACTGAAAGCCATGGGGAAATCATGTGTACACACAGTTCTGAGTATTATACAATAAAAGGACAAGCCTATAACTCAATATATATTACAAAACAGTACCACGTATTTTAAAAATTTGCACACCTAACACATCAATGGAGTTTCTGTTGGTGAAGGGACAGAAATGGGAGGAGGGAGGGGAATGGGATAAAAGGGAATCAATCCACTGATCAAAAGAATATTATTATGTCTACTTTCTGCACCTCAGTTTCAAAAATTTTAAAAATTAAAAAAAACATAGTTTGCCCACTATATTTTGAAATGGGAATTTAAACTTTGTCTTTGTAGCTATATATGTGTGTGTGTGAGTGGGTGCATGCGCGTGTGTGTGTGCGTGTGTGTGTGTGTGTGTGTGTGTGTGTATGAAGAGATCTGATGCCAAATTCAAAATCTGGCAGAGATGGTGATTGATCCAAGTCAGAAGACTACCCATGGCAAATTACTGCATTTTATGGTTAAGCAAATTTAATGAAAATTTAGTTTACTATAATGGAAAATGTTGCTTGTTAATTAATCTTTACTAAGCATTCTCTGGATCATCACTGTTGAGATGATTGCTTTATGTTCTACTCTCTCACATCCTCTGATTTTCCTTCCACAAATGAAATGCATCGCTGACGATTTTGTAAAAGTAACAATGACACAGCAATAGAAATTGCCCCTTACTTTCAATGTGATTTCGACTTTAAAAAAGGAAGTCAGATTGACATTTGGGGTCTCACAATTCTGAGTCACAAATTAGCCTGATGACAATGAGTATCCCTGAATCCTCTTGCAGGTTAGACCTGTAATACTATTAATAAAACAAAAAAAGAAAGAGGGATAGACAGAGAGAAACACATCTCAAAAGTATTTTTAAAATAGCACAATAATCAGAAGAGCAAAGTGTTTTACACATCATATCTACCTGTAATTGTTAAATATAAAACTGGAGTAAACCTTGATTCACTGAGGAAAAATGTATCTTCTAGATTTCGAAAATCTTTTTTAAAATATTAGTTATGTTTTTAGGGGGTAGATGAGCCACATGAGACCTCAGACATCTGACTGAATAGAATTAATTCACTATCTTTGTGTAATTCAAAGGAAAGCTGTCTTCATGTTTGTGTGTGGGGGGGTTGTGGTTTTTTAAGGTTTTCTTTAATGCTAATTACAAAAGGGTCTCTGTAAAAGAACTGCAACAGATTTCCTAAAATAAAGTCAGTTTTATCCAAATATTACACAAATGTTGTAGATGATTCCAATGGAATTTTGAAAATATTTTCTCCTAATTTTAAAAGAAAAGAATATAGGCAATTTCTTTGAAAATATGTATAATTTGCATATTCCTTGAGAATAATTTGGAAACTTTAAATATAAAATGAATTCATGAGATAAGCTAGCTTCCCAAGCAATGAAAAGGATGAAATATAGTTTCTCTTTTTTATTTCATCTCTTATAGCTGAAATGTTGCTCTTCCACCCCAAAGAAAGTTAACACATATTCTACCTAAAAAATAATTTAAAGAGTATAGAGAAAATAAGATTCTTACCATGTTAGGAATTGATTCCTGAAACTGAAAAAATAAAGACCTCCAAGCAGAAAAATATATATATAGCTTGCTTTCATTCCATGATTATTCTAAACAAATTAAACAAATTTCTATATTCTTGATTGGCATTGGAAATAGGTAAGTCCTGGGAGAGCAATGGGTATATTACATTCAAGATTGAGGGCTTTTTATTCCTCAGTAGAGTCATAGTAATTCTTTCCAATTTTTCACAAAATATGATTGCTTTTCAGAAAGTAAATTAATTTCCCAACATAGCTGGTTTTGCTCTCTTGTGAAGATGATGGTCCTCAAATAAAATGAATCAAATTGCTCATCATCTATGAAAAATACTCACAAAAGCATTCTGACCAAAAGAGAGATAAGTTGTAAATACACTTCACTGCCCAGAGAAATGACCTCAAGGATGCTTAAGAACTAAAAAAGAAAATCCCTTTGAAATGTTTTTTGTATTTTGAAAAATAGATAATGAGCTCCTTGCTTTCTTTGTTTGGGCCAGTTTTCTAGAGGAGTATTATTTTCCTGCTATACAGATACTATTTCTTTACAGTCAAAATTCAACCTCAACAGTACCTAGCCTCTTTCAATGGTGATCGACACCATTGGTTGAAGTACTTTCCAGAATGTAACCAAATGACCTTACTAGTTCACTTAAGTCTGTGTTTCTTTTGCACTTGCGGGGGGGGAGGTTCTTACCTTATTAATGATAATAAACTATTACATTTCAATTCAAATAGATGTATCCCAAATAATACGCAATGAGTTTAAAGAAAAATGTCAGAAAATTAGAGTGAATATTTTAGTCAAAATGATGTAAAAATGAGCTTTAATGATTTTTTTTCCAAGTGGTTATGATGTCTTGGTAAGACAACTGATCTTAACAATTTGTATGATACTAATGTTTCATTGGTTTATAACTTATGCTGTCTACATCTGTTGGTAGATCAGAGCTGGGGGATGTTTAGAATCCACTACATGAATTATATCTCTTGGTTTGCCATTCAATTTAATTAACTGGATTCAAAAGACAGTAAACATAGGAGAATAAAGCATTATTTTATAAAACAGAAAAACTTATGTTTTAATTCCATGGAAAAAGCATTTCATGAAATAGTCAGGAAGCATCGTTATTTTTCTCTCTCATCGTCTTTTTCTTTTTTTTTTTTTTGAGACAGTCTTGCTCTGTTGCCCAGGCTAGAGTGAGTGCCATAGTGACAGCCTAGCTTACAGCAACCTCAAACTCCTGGGCTGAGGCGATCCTACTGCCTCAGCCTCCCAAGTAGCTGGGACTACAGGCATGCGCCACCATGCCTGGCGAATTTTTTCTATATATATTTTTAGTTGTCTATATAATTTCTTTCTATTTTTAGTAGAGATGGGGTCTCCCTCTTGCTCAGGCTGGTCTCATTGTCTTTTTAAATCTAATGTGTTGGTTACAGCTTCCCCTATCCACTCCAACAAGCCCTTTGACTTTTCAAGTCACATTTGTGTAATAAGACTTCAAGTCATGCAACATAGTTTCAATTAGTAAATAATTTTCCAATTTCAAAACATAACTGAAGTCAAAACTTTAATTTCGTTTTAAAGTTTAGGTTTCTCTTCCTTCTCCAGCTTGTGCCCTTTGCAGTCTGAATTCCGCTTCTCTGCCCTGTATATTTGCCACAGAGACACTCAATAAATCTGTAGTCACACTACTGACCTTTACATATTCAAAGACCACGCCACTTCACTTTTTGCCTCCTATATTTCATATTAAAAGTTGTAAGTACTCGCACTATTTCCCTCAACCAGAATTGTCAGACCTTTCGAAGTCCAGACACCCATTTTTCCATTTGTTCCAGGTGCTGTTCATTTTTATGAAAACCTATTTTCCATAACATAATTACTCTAGGTCAAGATGTATCCAGACGAGGGATTAAACATATTTTGCATTATCTGTTAACTTGTGCCCAAATCCTTGGGCCTCCTCATTAGTTCCTCTGAACATTCTAAAAATTACATTCTGTATTTAGTCTTTAAGACAAAATTGTCAGATATTTGTGTAACACTTTGGTATCACTATGTTCCCTCTTTATCTGCCATATAAATAACACAATAGCCATGCATAGTCTTACCTGATGATCATGCCCTCCTTTAAAAATATCTATACATTTGCAGTAACATAATAAGATAAAATGTACTTATCATGGGGAGAATAAAGGAAGGAAGTGGTAATGCGAAGATTTGGGGGCAGATGGAAGATATTGAAGTGTCTTCTTATCACCTCTGCATAGCACTAAACTGCTATCCTACTTTCTTCTTCTGTCTCATTCTTTCCTTACTCATCCCTGTCTTTCTTGGCTTTAGTGACTAAAGTCTGCCACTTGCAAGCTTAGTTCTGTCCAGTTCTTAGTAAGGCTGATGTCAGCCTCAAAACCATCAGCAAGAGGGGCCTGGAATTTGTCAACTGACAACTCTTCTGAGCTCTGGCTTCCTATTTTCCACTGAATTTCAATGGGAATCATGTTTCCCCTCCCAATCTGGGTGACCAGGTCTCAGGTGTAGGTCACTGATTTTACTCCAGTTCCTTGCTGAACTCGAAATCTCACCCTGGTCCTTAATCTTAGTCTGCTGGCTTGAGTTTGGAAAATTTTCTAGCTCTTCCAATTCCCTCTCTACTATTGAAACAAGATCCCACTCCTACACCCTTTGGCACTGACTAAGACTTAGCTCCAAACCAGAAGGACTATCCAGGACTGTTAAGAAACACTTGGCTGACTATAACTATTGTTAACTGTAACAGTATAGTGCCTCAACAATGCCCTTTTATTTAGTTCACAATTCTAGGGTTGAGCAATTTAAGCTAGGCTCAGCTTGGCAAATGCTTAGTTCTCAGCTGTTCACACATCCACAGTCAATTACATTTCAGGTTCTGGGATGGATGTACCTAAATTCCTCAGCAAGTTACCAGGGCTTGTTCTAATGGAGGATGCAGGAGTTCAAGAAAGAAAAATTCAAGGCCTCTTGAGGGCCAGACTCAGTACTGACACAATGTAACTTCCACCACATTCTTTTTAGCAACACAACTCAGAAAGCCAGCCCAGATCAAGAATAGGAAAGCAGATGCTACATTGACATGGGAGGAACTACAAAACTGCATTGAAAATTATGTACCTATAGGGAGGATTAAAAAATTGAGGACTTTTGTTGTAGTCAATGCACTATGTGTTGCTCAGAAACATTACTTGATCTCTATTCATCATGGACTGCTTTAGATAACATTAATAGTACTGGTGCGATCTCACCTAATTTCACAATATCCTCCTGGAATCCATATTTGGATTTGCTCCTTCTACTTCTTAGGGTAATGAATGGTAAAAACAACACCATCTCTGATTTATCTGGTTTCTATACTCCTAATCCCACTCACTCCTAAATTTACTATTTTCCCCAATGCAGTTTTCCTTGCACAGTGCCACTGGTTGACTGTCAACCAGTAATTAAACATGTTTATATTAATATTTGGAGGGATTGTTTTTTGGTCCTTTGGAGTACCACCTTAGGGAAATTGGATCAAAAGTGCTTATAAAAACCTGAATCAGTCAAGACAGCTATTTACCAGAACTGAAGACCCTAAGTAATTGGAATAATAGCCCTATGGC
>CM052439.1:20087736-20118899 GCA_028533085.1 Varecia variegata | reverse complement strand
AAAGAAAGGCAAGCTTCCAGACAATTTCTCTTCTGATGCACGTTTAATTATACAGTACCCATCTATACAGCTTCTTTACCTTACCAATTTGTTTCAATTGATCCAATATTGTTGGAATAGTAACCTCAAGTCTTGCTGCTAATTCACGTGTAGGTTGAGATGGATTCATTTCTACTACCGCTTTCTGCTCATCATTATCCACCTTGGTCTCAGGTTGCCCATGTGACCCATTTTCAAGATTAAAATCACCAGAATCGAACTTCTCAAACCATCAACATACTGTGCATTCATTAACCACATCCTTCCCAAACACTTCATTGATATTTCAAGCTGTCTGCACTACAATGAGTCCACGATGGAACTCACATTTGAAAATAACATGGATTTTTGACTTATCCATGGTTTCACAAAAATTGCTCTAGAAAGAAAATTTGAAAGATAATCCCAAGACAAACTATGCATTTGAAAGAAAGAGAATGTACCTTCACAATAAAAATAAAACAAGAAGTGTCAAAGTGAAATGTCAGAGATATTAACTGTCAAACTTAGTACTTAAGGAAATCGGAATTTCATACTTAATAACCTAAATAAACCCGATTCATACTTTAAGATGATTATTCTCACTGCTGTCCAAACAAACAAAATTCTTAAAGATGGGTAAGAGTGGTAGCTCAGGGTCTGGTTGTGGGAAGATGTGTTTGGGTGTGGGAGCAGGTATTTGTTAAATGTATATAAAATCAACATGTCAAATTAACGGAATCATGTTAACAATAAATGTTGGCAAATTCAACAACTGGTGGCAAGAAAATTAGTATTTATTGAGTGCAAGCTGCTTTATATGTTTATGTTTTATATGCTTCCTATGTCAAATTTACACAAGGTTATGTCAGTATAATTGAGCTCCATTTTATAGTTAAGAAAATTTAGACTCAGACAAGTTGGCTAAAGTCACACAGCAAATAGCTGAAATTCAGGTCAGACTGTGGGATTACTGAGCTTACACTGTCATATATGTAAATTAAATTAATAAAAAGGATTGTTGAGAACCTACTATGCACAAAGTTATAGCTGTTAGTCAATAAAAGGAAAACAAATGAAGACAGAAAAATTCGTAATAGGTTTTAGTTTACTGTTATGTAATAAAAAAACATGAACAAGATGTATTTATTCTATAAAAATATAAGAATATAAAATTGTGACTCAAACCATTCAAGTTTCTATTCTCTTATTATCCATGGGACTTTTAACAGGTATATTTGAGTCCTATATCTCCAAGACAGCTTCAAAACTTTATGTAAATGTAATTAAGGAAGTTACACAAATCTAGCATGTTATTGCCTTTAAATATTTCTAGCTAGGTGATTCAGGCCTCTTGAAATGGAAGAAATGGATAAGACATAGTGGAAGAAATCAAGCCATGATCTAAATAAAGTACTATTGATTTGTTAGCAGCTCTGCTAAAGCTCTTTTTTGTTGGGTGAGTAAACAACACGGGCACTAGTCAGGAAGATGAATTACTATCCTCATGGTTACACAAGTAAGTCACCTTTCAATCCAAATCAGGAATATTCACTTCCTATATACTCAGCCACTGTTATTTACCAAAGCTTCCAACCTGAATGGATGTGAGTGAGGAAGTACTCATTTTGCATCCTAATCATACTCCATTAGCACATCTTTTATGTCACATGTCCTTGTATTTTGATTGCAATTTGGTAATTCAGAACCAAATTTTTGACATCTGTACCATTTTAGTTCAAGCTAGTCATTTAACAATGAAAATTATTCTCAACATTAGACTGGAGATACAAGCATATTTTGCCTACTAAGACCTTCCACTGGAGCACTCACGTAGGGGTCATTAGCATATTAGCTATGCTCTGGGCAATTGGCTACAAAATTACCACTGTCTTAAATGGTACCTTGGGGCTGGACACGGTGGCTCATGCCTGTAATCCTAGCACTCTGGGAGGCCGAGGTGGAAGGATTGCTCAAGCTCAGGAGTTTGAGACCAGCCTGAGCAAGAGCAAGACCCCATCTCTACTAAAAATAGAAAAATTAGCCAAGGCATCCTGTAGTCTCAGCTACTCGGGAGGCTGAGGCAGGAGGATTGCTTGAGCCCAGGAGTTTGAGGTTGCTGTGAGCTAGGCTGATGCCATGGCACTCTAGCCTGGGCAACAGAGTGAGACCCTGTCTCAAAAAAAAAAAAAGAAAAGGCTTAAATGGTACCTTGGAATATGCAAACCTGCTGCTCAAAAGTACAGAAGTTTTTAGTAAACACTAGGTTTCATCCTCCTTTCCCTACTTGCTGTCCCTGCTTCACGCCCCTTTCTGAGAAGATAGCCCCAGTGGAAACGTTTTCTTTCTGCCTCAACCCCCCACTTCCATGAAATTAATTAAATGATGTCATGCTTCATTTTATCTGATTTGGAAGCAATTCATCACCCTTTTGCTGGTTGTATTAGTCCAAGCGATCAGCATATTAATTCATTTGTGAGAATAAGCTCAAGGGTAATTACAGTGAGGAAGTTTAATGCCTAAACGTGTTAATGTCTGTAATCAGAAGTATTTTCTCAGTGCGGAACAATTGTTAGACAATTACTGTTGGATATGATTGCCCTGGTAGACAACAGACGCGATGTCAAGAGGGAAATAGCAAAAGCTTGTTTTGCAAGTACTGTATTATCAGCAAGTTCTCTTTTTCCCCCCACGATATTTTCTAAGATGTTTGTCTCATGTATAGCCATCCTTATAGTACTCTGTACATTGTTTATTAAGTAAAAAAAAGTTGTATCAGTTATGTAAAAGGATCACAGGAGACAGCTTGGTTCTTCCTGAAAGTCTTATTCTTTTCTTATTTTTTTCTCTTCTGGTGCTTTGATTTTTATTTGCATAAAACTACCAACTTAATCACTTCCTTTTATTTCCCAATATGCCCCAGAGTCTTCATTACCTAATTTTTTTCCAGTAATGAGAAGATTCTTAGGTCTAACTCAATATCAAGACCCAAATATTCTTAACAGAGAGCAATCCCTCCCGATTAGCAAGTTGCAATGAATTGGATAAACACAGTGGTAGAACTTGATTATTGATTATCACTCATTACTCTGCTGGAGCAATTTTGAATGTGAATTTGAATTTAATCACCATTACATTTCTTTCTTTTTTTCCCCCTCAAAGCTTTATGATATAATTAAAAATGGAAACACAGTCATAGTTTCCTCTCTCCATGGTATTGCTTTCCAGGACCTCTTTTAGGTGTGCATAAGATTGTATCTAGTTGCAAGGCACAGAAAAACAGGCTCCAGTAGTCTTAAAGAATAACCTATGAAGAGGATATATTTCGTTGTGTAACTGACACATTTCAAAGTAAATAAGGTTTAAACATATTTATATCAGGGTTCTGGTTCCATTTACCTGCAAATCTCTGGCCTCTGCACTCTTCCCCTATGTTGGTTTTGTCCTCAGACTGGCTTCCCATATGATCCCAATTGGCTCTAATGTCTCCAGTTCTCACATTTGCATGAAGCCTTTAACTGTGCCTCCCAACCATCAAACAGAGTTAGATAGTTTGCACAACTTAGTTTAGACATATCCTCTAGCGTGGACTGTGCACAGTGACTTCTTTCCAAAGAGTACAGTATGGGCAGGGAGAAAGAAAAGAGAAAACTATACAGGGGAAAATCATTTGAGGTATAAACTGTACCTCAGCCATGTGATCAAGGTTAAAATCAACAGGAAATCAAGTTGACAGTATGCACCCTCGGTAATGATGTGATAAGAAGAGCACTTTACCTTGGTCTTCCCTCCCCAAAACTCACAATCCCCGTCTAATGAGAAAAAACATCAGACAAATCCCCACTGAGGGATAAAAACAACTAACCAATATTCCTCAAAACTGTCAAAGTCCTCAAAAATAGGGAAAGACTGAGAAATTGTCACAGCCAAAGAGGAGTCTATAGAGATGCAAGGAATAAATGTAATGTGATATCCAGGATGGAATCCTGGATCATAAAAAAAATTAGGTAAAAATTAAGGAAATACAAAAATGTATGGACTTTAGTTAATAATTACATATCAATGTTGGTTCATTAATTAATAGGTTAGACTGGATGTGGGGAATCTGAGAAATCGCTACTAATTTTTACAATATTTCTATGAATCTAAAATTGTTCTGAAGTAAAAAAAAGTTATCTTTTAAAAAGTAATAAATAGGCAAACAGTCTAAATTTATTATTATGAGGAGAATTATATGATTGAGAGAACACAACCTATGAGGAAAAGTGATTCTAAATGTGAGGCACAGTGATTCTAAATAGGTCCTACAACCATAATTCTTGTATTAGAAAGAATCTCAAAATTATTTTATCCAGTTCCTGACTTTTAATTAAAATTAAGGTATAGACTAATACCTGGAATATAGAAGTCATTCAATAAATGTTAGTTATTGTTATGATTACTAGTAGTAGCATTATTAACACCATTAAATACACCACCTATACAAATGAAATTTATTTCTACCGTGCCTCTGCTGTCAGCAGAAATGGCCCTTCCTCCCTAGGTGGTGTGGCTTCTTCTTGCCCCTGTAACAGTAGGAAATAGCATGGGGCAAGGTGTTAGGGACCACGTCTTCTGTGAGCTGATGCAGGCTAAAGCTCTTTGGTCAGCTGGCCTCCAAAAGTCATTGCTCTGCCTGGAGACTCACAGTGGCATTTGAGATTCATAGCCAGTGTCTCACAACTGATGAGAATCTGGGTATTTCAATATCACATGCACAGACACACTGGCAAATGGTCAGAGTACCCTTTGGGGAAGGGCAAGAGGAAGATGCATAGTGCACGCTCATGATGGTACCTCGGGGCTCTTCCTTCTTCAGAGCCTCCGCTTCATTCAGGGGCTGTGTCTGTGAACTGGCTCAGGGCAGGGAATTGGAGAAGAGGACATGTCTCTCCACTGTGGTGATTCTAAATCAGTCTCCATTCACCAGAAATGGATTATTATTGCTATCATTTGTTTATTTGTGTGTTCTTAACTTATATTAAGACACTTAATCAGATAGTACTCTAGCTATTTATTGCAGGTGTAGGCATATCCTGATTAATTAACATGATAAACATTTTTGTAGATCAAACCATTTTGATTACAGCTCCTGCTGTAATCATGCCCTCTTCCCTTGCCCGTGGCAATGATGTGCCTCCACCACTCTGGGATGCCATAATAAATCCCCATTGAAATCAGGGAACTCATTCTTACTGTCACAATTGGTCTGCCATGAACAGCTGCCAGGATTTTAAGATTTGGTGCTTGCCTTACTAATGTATTTCCCAGTATCGTGGTAAGGAGAATGTCCTCTGGAACTTCTTAAGAGACATGATTAGAGAAGAAGGGACAAATTATATAAATAGATGTCGACAACAGTCCTACCACCCTAAGACTTTGAATTCTTTACAATGCACAGAAGTGACTTTTTAGTTTCATCTAATATAAGGCACATCACACCCAGGATTCAGTCATCTGACTAGTAAAATGTTAGAGCCATCCCAAGAGTTTGAACTTTCACATTGAAGAGAATCCCAGGGCAATCTACCCATATCAATAAATTTGGCTCAATCTTGATTTAACAATTTTAGAATCATTTCTTTGGTCTAATAGCTTATAAGAATTTATTTCTGCACAAATCCTTCAGTTTTCTCCCAATATAAAATGATAAAATTTGCAATTTGGGGTGTGAATGGCACTTGCTTCTACACCATATTTTTTACTTGTCCCCTAGTGTCTGCTCATATTTGAGCCCAGAAGAAATGCGAGTTGCTGGGAATAGGGCTTTCAGAGAATAGGCAACAAGCCTGCAAGATATAAGAATCAGGTTACTTGACTTTGGGGATAAAACTAATTAGTCTAGTGAATGTACTCCTATTATACCTATTGCTTCCTTTATACATTCCTTAATTAGAAACAGGCAAGAACCCCCCAAAAAGCAGGCCCCAGATAACCAGCTCCTAGAGACTACCTTTTATCTAAATAGGGACTACAAAAGAATTCAGAGGATAAAAATTGCCTCCCTAGATCTAGGCATATTCAGATGACCTTTATTTGATATTTTATTATGTCTATTAACTCCTAGTTTTGCCCATTTGTTCTACATGCTTACTAATTTTCATGGAATTCTTGAATTTTAACTGGTTTACTTTTGTGCAAGGTAAATATATGAATTCCTGAACTTTGTCTAATGGTTTGACACCACCACCTATGATTTTTAGGTGTTCCTAACATTTGCCAATCCTCTCCTGACCCAATGATCTACAAAGGAATGGCATTTCATCTTGACTTAGGGAAGATCACCTGATTCACAAAACAACGTAATGCAATGAACCAATGACTAAAAATAATTTCCAGGATGCATCTGTTATTATTAGTATATTAAGATTTCTCAAATATTTATGGTAGGAAAATTTCTTGTGAAAAATTGTGGGAGCAAACAGATTATCTGAAAAGATTTCTTATTTTATTTTAAATTCTGGAGGGCTTAGGGATTTTTGTGATACGAAAGGACATCCATTTAGCTGCATGATACTGCTCTCTTGTGTTGTTTATAAAATCATGTGGCTTTGCCTTAGAGCAGCGAATGTGAAAAGCATTTGCACAGAAGGATATGAAATGTGCAAAACAAAACAGAGGTCTCAATGGTCTCTTTATTTATGTTGAAAACTTTAAATGGCTCATGCTCAGATTCTTTGAAAATATTAAATTCACATGTCAGTTCTAGGAATATAAGATTCATGACTAAGGTATAATACATATCACTACGAGCTTTTACCTAGGTATCAGAAGGCCAGCACTTTTTATCATCTCTGTGGCCTTGGGCAAATCAATTAACCACTCCATGGGCTCGGTTTCCTTATCCATCAAATGGAGGTTCATTCATTCATTCGTTCATTCAACACACATATTAAAATTTAATAGGGGCAGGCTCTGTGTTGAAGTGATAAAGATAACAACATGCAAATGAAGTCTAGCTTAAAAATTCACTATATGATAAGAGACAAATAGCATAAATAAATAATTCAGTACAATGTAATAAGGGCAATCAAAATATGGGAAAACGTTTTATGGGAAAATGGAACTAATTTATGATAATAAGATGAGAAAATTTTGTAGAAGTCATGGAAGAGTTTGGTTTTAAATTGAGAAGATGAAATTTCAAGGGGGAGAAGAGGGCCTTCAAAGGGTTGTTAAGGTTAAATGAGCCAACAGATATGTCAATGCTTTCAAAATTTTAAATTTTAAACAGAAGTTAACAAAAACAAAAAACAATTGCATCTGAAGTGAGTACTGATTAGCCTTGAAAATATAACTTATCACTTTCTATGTTGCTACCTTCCCCAAATTTCCTTCTGTATAGTTACTTAGTGACAGGAGGCCTTCTGATAATCATTTAAATAAATAATTCATAAATTTGAATTTTAAGCTACTATCTGTTCCAGGAACAGGGGTTTAACAATTTTTTAAAAGGTCCCTACTCACACATAGTGTATATTCTAAAGGAGGAGTTAGATGCAATAAACAAAGAACAAATATAAAAATAACACTAAATCATATAATGATATGAATTAAGAGGACAATAAATCATGTAAGGAGATAAAGAATAAAAGGAAAAATAATATTTTGGATAGAATCATCAGGGAAAAACTCCCTTATAAAGTGATATTTGAGAAGAGATTTCCAATGAGGTTAAAGCATAAACAAATGCAATGGTTTTAGAAAGATATTTCTTTAGTAAATGGAAGTTCTTCAATATTTGCCAGCATCTGCTATTCCCTGTCCTTCCATTATACCAATGAAGCAAAACTCCAACCCTGGGCTAGCGCAGTAGTTTGTCTCCACTCCTATACCTGAGCTGGTGGAGAATATCACACAGCTGAGCAGATGGCTCTCCCACTACTAATTCACAATCTGCTATTCAGTTGGGTCATGGACACTATCCAATATTCATTCTGATTTCTATAGTCAGATTTCTTCCCCAATATCCAACATAATTGCCCTCAACCTTCTCTATGCTCCACCAAACCCACCTCCTCCTCTCTTTTTCCTTCCTTCAAGGAAAAAAGCAACTATATAGAATACACTTGGCAGTTACTCCTGCAAAATATTGCACCAACTTTACAAAATTCTAGCATATACAACCTAACTTTCCTTCTTCTCTCCTGTTTCTAATGGAAAATGTGCTGTTTCTCCAATGTCAGCCCACTCCCTGCATCTCTGCTTTTGACAAGAATTTTACTTAGTTAAGTAAATTACTTTATTTAGTATGTGATAGCATTACACTAGGCTCTGGAGATATATTAATGTGGAAAGTATAAAATAAAATAAAGATATGGTGTACAGTGTACACTATCCAGATATATAACACTAAAAGGTACACAATTCAAAACTGTGATAAATATGTTAAAGCTGTGGTCCCCAACCTTTATGGCACCAGGGACCAGTTTTGTGGAAGACAATTTTTCCATGGATGGGGGCAGGGCATGGTTTCTGGATGGTTCAAGCACATTACATTTATTGTGTAGTCAAACCTCTCTCTTAATGTTCTGTATTCGCAGCCATTCCCCAGCGCTAGCTCCACCTGAGATTATCAGGCATTAAATTCTCATAAGGAGACCGCAACCTAGATCCCTCGCTTGCGCACTTTACATTAGGGTTTGGGCTTCCATGAGAATCTAATGCCTCTGCTGATTTGACAGGAGGCAGAGCTTATGGAGTGATGCAAGCGATGGGGAGTAGCTATAAATACAGCTGAAGCTTCTCTCTCACTTGCCTACCGCTCACCTCCTGCTATGCAGCCCCATTCCTAACCTGCCACAGACCAGTACAGGTCTAGGGGGTAGGGGGATAGTGGGGCTTGGGGACTGCAGTTTTAAAAGAAAAAGAGTGCTATGAAAAGAATACCTCTCCCTTGGGATCTGACATACTCTGGAAATTCAGGGAAAGCTTCCCTAAAGAAAGTATGCTCTGAGGCAATGAATATGAAGGCATAGTTTTTCAGGTGCAGGAAACAGCATGTGCAAAGACAACAATTTAGAATAATCCTACAACAATATAGCTGGGGTACAGAAGGCAAAGAAATATTGGAGCAAGAAGAGCTTGAGGAAGTAGGCTGTTCTTTATTCAGAGAAAAGGGAAATCATTGGATATTTTAAGCAAGGAAATGGCATAATTAGGTTTAAGTTGGGAAACATTTACTATGGAATTTTACAGGGAATGAACTGCAGAATAAGAATAGATGAAGGAAAATTGGATATTCCAGAATTCAGAAATTCGGATAGATTGATCTAAAATGGTGGCAGAGATAAAGAACCAATTATAAATTCTAGGTAAGTTTATGAAGGCAAACTGAAAATTCTTGGTATATGATTATATGTAGGAGAGAAATAGAAAGATTGATGCCTAGTTTTCTGGCATTTACCCCTAAAAGGACGGAGTTGACTGACTGAGGTACTATATACTGGGGAGGACCAGGATGATAAGGGTAGATGGTCACTGTTGGAGTTTCAGATCCATGAGTTTGATTTCTACCACCTTAGCTGTCCTCCCCTTCTCTGCCAGAAATCCTCCCCAGAATCCTGACACCAAGTAGCATTTGAGGAAAGTATGAAAACATGCTTAATTTTTAAGTTAAATTTTGTTTACACTTTCCAATAATATATGCACATTTTAAGACATTTTAAAAGAAATTTCATCTTTTAGAAAGTTCTTTTCTTTCTAAACAACTGTATGGAATGTTGATGAAATTAAAAGTTCCCTTCACTCAGATCTGTTTCCATACATATCCTGGTTGGTTTATTTGTTTTTACATCATTCTTTGCCTGTATTTGAAAAAGGAATAATAAAGTAATTTCAAAAAATTTTAAGCTAATTCTTGATGAAAACACTTTAATTTTTATAAGATAGTGTGCCCTGCAGAGAAGAAAAGAAAAATACCATATAGATAAGAACTTTGCCGAAAAGAGAATTAAGAGATTATGAGGGAGCTTTTGTTTCCATGGTGACAACTACATTTCTATTACTTCTTTCAAGAAGAGAGGTATATTTTGACAAGATAGAAATTAGTGCTAGCATAATATATGAAATTATCGAAAAGTATACCATTTCTATCCTGCAAGCTGTAATGCAAATATTTATAGGCTATTTTGTAAGTTTTAACTCAATCTGTTTTTGCCCAGTGCAAACATAACTTTCATTAATAGGAGGAAACTTATGAAAAAATTTTAAGACATGTTAGAATTTTATACAATAAAAAATGTCATTGCTGTGATTTGAATGTTTGTCCCCTCTAAAATGCATGTTGCAATTTAATTGCCAGTGTAATTATATTGGGAGGTGGGGACTTTAAGAGGTGATTAGGCTATGGGGGCGGAACTGCTTATATCCAAGGGTGCTTCCTTTTATCAGTGAGTAACTTGCATGCTGCATTTAAAAAAAGGTATTATGTGTCATCTAGAAAAAGTTGACAAAAAAGAGACAGCTATTTCAGGTTATCTTTCACATTTAATCACATGTTAAAAAGTCAACTCTTGCATTAAAAATTAATCTCATATACCACTAAATGAGGCCATGGAGAAAACAGGAAGCCCAATGTAGTCTAGCATACTCTTCCTGGCTTATTTTAATGTGACTATTGATAATAACATATTGTTAAAAATTTTTAAAGATTTTACAATTGTACAAGACATCAGGACCACAGGCATTAGCAGGGACTATCTCAACAAAACTAAGCTCTACAATTGTCTAGTTATAGCACATATCACAATTTATTAATAAAAAACAAAAATCTTGTTTATCTAAATTGTTCTTGCTGCTATGGACTGAATTTTTTTGTCTTCCCCCTCCCAAAAAAAAGTTGATATTTTGAAGCCTAATCCTCAATATGATGATATTTGGAGGTAGGGTCTTTGGGAGGTAATTAGCTCATGAGGGGGGAGCTCTCACTCATGAGATTAACACCCTTACAAGAAGAGGATACAAGGAAAAAATAGCCATCTGCAAACCAGGAGGCAGACCCCCTCACCAGACACCAAATCTGCCAGCAGCTTGATCTTGGACTTCCCAGCCCTCCGAACTGTAAGAAACAATTGTTGTTTAAACCATCCAGTCTACAATATTCTGTAATAGCAGCCTAAACTAAGGCTTATTGTCTACATTTCTCCTTTTGAAATTACTAATGTTCCTGGAACAATATCTACAACAATGCCTGGCACAATAAGGATTCACAATATTCTTAATAAATATTTCTTCAATGAGTGAATAAACCTCAACTGGATGAACCCTCAACACAGCTTGAAAATACCAATCTGTTCACTTTCTCATCTTCCCAGTAAAGGTATAAAAACTTCTCAGTCTCTTCAAACCTCCGGTATTTAACACCACCCCTACCTCCCTCTTCACTCTCAGGAGACCTTGGCTTCTACTTCACAAAGGAAAATAAAAGTTATCATATGGGGACTCCACCAACTCTACACTCCATCCTTTCTCCCACCTTTCTATTTTGAGCAGATTCAGCTCTTATGAAAGTCACCCCCCAAGCCATCTACTTCCATGTTCTCAGAGTCATAATTCAATTTATTGTATCACCAACCTTTCCCTCTCTGCTGGCTATTTCTCATCATCATTGAAATATATTCAAAACCTACCTATTAAAAATTTTTAAAATACTTCACTCCAGTTGGTCTTTAGGAGGCTATTAAATTCTCTTCCTGTTTATGTTAAACTTCCCAGAAAATTGTGTCATGCTTTTACAATTGGTACATTCTAAAGAGTGTAATGATCGCCTATAATGTCCCCTGTAGAAACAGAAATCAACCCCCGAGCCTCAAACATAGCGGTCTCCTCTTACATTCTTTTCAGAGATTACAAAGCATATTGGAAAGTGACAGAGTCACCCATTGTCCATTGTGCAGGCTAAATAGCTTCCAGCTGCACCCAGTTCTCTCCATCCCATTGGCACTACTTAAGTCCCGGCTCTTCTAATCTGTTTAAAGAAGTATTACAACAGCCCTTCTAGTTGCTCTGCTTTTCTCCTCTCATTGCCTCACTCAGTTATCCTCCTGCAGTCAGAGTAGTATCTCTGAAACTACTACTCACCACTTTGCTTAGAGTAGTGTCTCAAAAAGGCTACCTGAATACAAATACTGACCACAGTGCTTGAAACACTCAACTTGCCTCACTCCTGCTTCAAGTAAAATCTTAGATGGAACTTCCTCTAAGTCTTCTTTGAACGCCTAAATTAGGGTAGAATCCTCTCTGTTCCTATTGCCCCCTTTTATGACACACTTCCCTCAGTATTGCTCATGTCTCTTTACATGTGTGTAGTAGACATACAGCCATATTACTTTCTGCAAAGTATTCTTTCCTAGAAAGTAGTTCTCCCCTCCTATCATCACCCATAGTTTCAGTGGGAATAGGTTATTATGACATGTCCTCCTCAATTCCCTGTACCCAAACCCCATCCCACTGAAAAAAAAAAAAAAAAATCTTGTGCTGATATGTCAGAGAGAGGGTATTTGAATCAAGGTCAGTACTAGTCTTTCTCCAGACTTCACAGAAATCTTGGAGCTGAAACTAAGAAATAGATGTCATGTCCTTTGAAATGCTTACAGTGAAAGGAATAAAACATGGGAAATGTAGAAGTCATTTTCTAATCTGATTGTTTGTGTCCCCCAAAATTCACATGTTGAAACCTGATCCCCCATGCAATATTATTAGGAGATGAAGTCTTTAGGGATGGGCCTGGTGGCTCATGACTATAATATTAGTATTTTGGGAGGACGAGGTGGCAGGATCACTTGAGGCCAGGAGTTTAAGACCAGCCTGAGCAACATAGCGAGATTTTGTCTCTACAAAAAATAGAGAAATTAGCATGGTATGGTGGCATGCACCTGTAGTCCTAGCTAATCAGAAGGCTGAGGTGGAAAGATTGCTTGAGCCCAGGAGTTTGAGGCTACAGTGAGCTATGGTGATGCCACTGCTCTCTAGCCTGGGCAACAGAATGAGACCCTGTCTCAAAAAAAAAGGCAGTGAAGTCTTTAGAAAGTGATTAGATCATCAGGGCAGAGCCTTAATAAGTGGAATTAGTGACCTTATAAAAGATTCTCAAGGGAGCTTGCTTATCCCTTCCTCCATGTGAGGACCCATAGGAGGTATTACCTATGAGGCACAGGCCCTCACCAGACACCACATATGCTGGCAACTTGACCTTAGACTTCCCAGCCTCAGAACTCTGAGCAATAAATTTGTTGTTTCTACATTATCCAGTCTAAGGTATTTTATTATAGCAGCCCTAATGGACTAAGATGCTGTCATTTGGAGTCAAAAACCTGAGGAAGCTGGTTTGTTAAAATATAAATAAATGAATCAACTCTTTCTCTCTCTCTGAGGAGAACATGCTTGGTGTACTATTGGTAACATCACTGAATTTATCCATGAGACTCACCCACATTTCTAAACTTGGATTATCTGAGGTTCTTCCATGTCAGTATAACTCATAGCACTGTGTTTAACCTAAATCAAATTGGATTTCTGGGTCTTGAAATCAAAGAGATATTAATTTATATATGCTCTGTCTCTGTCATTGAAGTATCAGCTCTTGACCAGGACAGGTAGCCCCAGTGTCTAGTAATATACCTGGTACATAAGAGGTTATCAATAAACCATTTGTTAAGTGAATAAACACTATGATGAATATGGCAAGCACACTATCCAGCCAAGGGGACCTTAGTACTGTGGTAGAAATCCCAGCTGCCTAATGCCCTCGGAATCTATTTTCCAGAGGATCTTTGGGTATTAGAACTGCTAGGCTAGGCTAATATACCATACAGATCCATTTTAAAGACAATATGTTTAACTAAATACATATCATTGAAGTCTGAGCTTAACTCTGATAGCAGTTTGATAACAAGGATACAAAAAACCCCAAAGACTTTCCACTGATGAAATTTCCGGGATGATGGTGAGAAATAGGGATGAACCTGGAGAATATTTTGCCACAAATTGGAAAAAGAAACAAGATACATTGCCCTCAATAACTATTATGTGGAATACATGATTACAGTAAAATAAAATGACTCTAAGTACAGAAAAGAGCTTGGTATGGGAAGACAAGGGAGAGGTTCAGAACCCACTACTCACTAAAAAAAGAAAAGTTGAACAATAATGGCTCTTGATTAGATAGTAACTACAGTTTTTAATCAGAAAATTTACAGAAAGAAGCATATAAGAATACAGATGGAAAAGGGTGAGAGAAAGAAAGAGGAAGGAGAAAGAAAGGGAAAATATGGAGGAATAAAAATCTGGTGGGACCCAATAAAAAGAATGCACTAGTGAGAATAATAAACTCAAAATCTAATATTGTGTACTTAGCACAGATGAACTAGTCACTTCAAGTGATTTCAATATGCATTTAAATAATCCAACATACCCTAACAGTGTCTTTAGGATTAATTTTCATTTAAATTATTTAGTATTATCATTATAGTTGGATAATATAGCCATTTATGCTCAAAAGCATGTAATAAAGCTGCTTTATTCAGTTTCTTTCTTTCTTTTTTTTTTTTTTTCTGAGACAGAGTCTCACTCTGTTGCCCGGGCTAGAGTGAGTGCCGTGGCGTCAGCCTAGCTCACAGCAACCTCAAACTCCTGGGCTTAAGCGATCCTACTGCCTCAGCCTCCCAAGTAGCTGGGACTACAGGCATGCGCCACCATGCCCGGCTAATTTTTTCTTTATATATTTTTAGTTGGCCAGATAATTTCTTTCTATATTTAGTAGAAACAGGGTCTCGCTCTTGCTCAGGCTGGTCTCGAACTCCTGACCTCGAGCAATTCACCCGCCTCGGCCTCCCAGAGTGCTAGGATTACAGGCATGAGCCACCTCGCCCGGCCAAGTTTATTTCTTATGATCAGCTTGAAGAGCTGATCGTAACTTGAAATCAATTGATTTCACACAAGAGATATACTTTCTTTGCCTTTTCATATCTTTACCTTCTTCAATATTATTGGGCTTTTTTCTGTTTGAGTTTGCATCCACATGTGCTACCATTTTCAAACGGCTTCTCTATTTTAATATTATAATGTTGGTTACCTCTGGATAATTATTGCAAGCAGCATGTATGAGTAAGAAAGACAATTTTGTATTTACCATTTGAATCAGTGAGAACTTCTACTATTTTAAAGGAAATAAACCAGAGGGGAGAATCAACAGCTTTCATACAACATAGAGTGAATAAACACAGAAACAGAAACAAGAACAGAGGCTAAATTAAATCCATACCTAAAAATAAATAAGCAAAACACTAAGCAATTTCAAGGGGAAAGTAACTGTCCATTGGCTAAGTAGAGCCAAGAAAAAATTAAAAAGTATGATCTGGTATGTTGAATCTGTCCTAATACCTCATTAATACATAGAATGAAATTTCCAAAGACGGAGTAAAATTACCCAGTAGGGTGCACTGACATTACTTTAAGAGTTTGAACTCATATAACAAGACTGGTAAGCCTATTCAATTCCATAGCAAGGTTCCTTGATTCTTTTTATACTCCTTGATAGTACTATACTAACCTATCTTGAGATTTATAGTTCCATATTCCTTTGGTATTACTGAAATGAGTTCAATTTATAATAAAAATCATACAACTTAAGTTAAAAAAAAGAAACAGAAAAAAACCTTCGTTATCTCTTGTACGTATGCCGACCAGATGGGTGAGATGTCTTTAAACCAAAATCTGACATGTTAGTGTTTTCAACTAATGTTTCTTAAATCTCAAAAATAAATTCATGACTGCACTTCAAATGCATCTTTGCAACATTCACAGAGGCCATCTCTATTAAAACATTATTTCTGAATTTTTCATTTGCTGCCATGGGCTGTTCAGATTTTCTCCACTCATTTATTACTCCCAGTTTATTTCAGTAAATTGAAATGGTTGTATAGGGAAAAAAAAAAAAAAATCTCCCTAGTCAGCTTTGCTGTTACCTAAACTTTTCTGAAGAGCTAGGAAAATAAGGAAAGGATATAGAATTTTTCTCCAGGAATGACATTGAAGGTACAAACTGGTTTTTACATGCTAGCTAGTCAATGCTTTCATGCCTCAGTGTTAAGATGTCAAAGCAATTTATAAGAGTTATCACAGAATCCTCCTAGATTCTAGCCAAACTGACCTTTAAAATTTTTTCTTTTACCCACTTGTTCCCTAATCATAGGCAGAGCAACTACCCAGTCAAGAAATGTTGCTTTGGAAGATGTGCAAGGTATTTAGAGCCCTGGGAATGGCTGAGAGAATAATCATGTCTTTGTTGGCACATCTACTTTTCCTCTCAAGCACACTCACTTTCCTCACATTTTTTCTCATCCATCTTAGATTTCACAGTCATGTCAAAAACTCTTTGCCAACCTTGTAAACTCTCTTATTACATTATGGGTTTTTTTTTCCAATTTGTCTGGAAAAAAGCACATCTTCGAGGGGCTCCAATGATTCTTTTTCTCCATACTTACACCTGAGTAGGCATCACCTCTGGAAATAGGTCAGAATGATTCTGCTGTGAATTCAGTATCCCCCATCTGTACTGGGACCTCCACAAGGCTCATTCCTAGGTCCCCCATTCCTGTCATTCTGTAACTTCTCATCAGGTAATTCCATCCCTGCCTATCACTCCAACTGCCATCTATCAACAAATTGTTCTTACATTAATTAATATGTCCTGCTCAGGCTCATCCTCCAGGCACTAAACCGGCATATTGAACTGCATGAGGCAAGGTCTCAAGGGTACTGCCAAAGTGTAACGTATAACACTGAACACATGGTTCTCTCTCCCAATGGATAAAGTGCTTCATTTTTCTCTATTTCATATAACTGTCACATCACCTCTTCAGTTATAATAATCATAAATTCATGGGTTATCTTTAATACCTCTTTTCCATCATCAAGTCCAGTTGCAAGAATATGTTTGTATCTATGTAGACACACTTAGTCCTGGCCTCTGCTCTGGCACCCTCTAAACTGTTCTTCTCACTGCATACAAAGTGATAATTCCCAAACACAAATTTAATCATTTAAGTTATTTGCTTAAATCTCTTCAATAACTTCCCATTGTTCTTAGCAGAAAGATCAAAATCCCTAACACAATCTCTAATGGTTTGCATGGTCTAAGCTTTATTTTCTAGCATCATCTCAATCTTTTCTCTGCTTCTTCTCATTGGTCAAAACCTATACTTTGTCTGCCAGGAGTTCCTTAGCCTTATTCTTGATAAACTCTGTTCCTTCTCACTGGAATGCCCTTTACTCTCCTCTCCACCAAATAATTACAACTTACCACTCTATTTTAGCTCAAGTGGTAAGTTGAGCTAAAGGATTTGAGCTAAAGGATTCCTTGAGATCCTTTCCAGACCATCCCAATTGGCTTTAACTCCTCTACATGAGCTTTCATAACACCAGATAACTCTCTTTATCATGCTTACAACTCTTGTAAGTTGAATTTTATTTGTCTGTCTCCCCATTAGACTATAAACTCACCGTATCAGGAGACATGTCTGTTTCTACACAGTTTTGATTTTATCCCTAGTCCCTAATATAATGTTTAGTTAACATGCCTGCAAGTTATGTGAGCGAGTGAATGTGTGTGTGTGTGTGTGTGTGTGTGTGTAGATGAGTAAGAAATCGTTGTAGCTAAAGGCAGAGATGGAATAAGAATGCATCTTTATGCTTCAAAATCATTATCCGGCCGGGTGCAGTGGCTCACACCTGTAATTCTAGCACTCTGGGAGGCCGAGGCGGGTGGATCATTTGAGCTCAGGAGTTCGACACCAGCCTGAGCAAGAGCGAGGCCCCATCTCTACTAAAACAATAGAAAGAAAATATATGGACAACTAAAAACATATATAGAAAAAATTAGCCGGACATGGTGGCGCATGCCTGTAGTCCTAGCTACTTGAGAGGCTGAGGCAGGAGGATTGCTTGAGCCCAGGAGTTTGAGGTTGCTGTGAGCTAGGCTGACGCCACAGAACTCTAGCCCAGGCAACAGAGTGAGACTCTGTCTCAAAAAAAAAAAAAAAAAAAAAAAAAAAATCATTATCCACTTATATTTGCTGAATACTTGCTTTGTGCCAGGAATTCATCTAAAGATTTTACGTGCATTAATTATCTTATTTGTCCCATTTTTCATAGGAGAAAATGAATCTCCACCCAAAGAAGGATTGTAAATTCAGGTTCAAGGTTGTCTGATTCCTGAGCCCAAGGCTGCATTGCCTCCCAATTTCACAGGCCAGCTTAACTTGATCTTCTCTAGGGAGCTATTTCTGTTTATACCATAAGAATTAGTAATTGTTTATCTTCACTCTTATACCACAAGCTATTACTTTTGTATAAGATTTATTTTTCACTTTTATTATGCTTGATAAACAACTACATGACAACAAATTCGAAAACGTAGAGGAAATGAATTAATTCCTGGACACATACAACCCACCAAGATTGAACCAGGAGGAAATAGAAAATGTGAATAGACGAATAGTGAGTAATGAGATTGAGTCAATAATAAAAAGTCTGCCAACAAAGAAAAGCCCAGAACTGGATAGCTTCACTGCTGAATTCTACCAAACCTTTAAGAAGAACATCAGTTTTTCTCAAACTATTCCAAAAGAATTAAAAAGGAGGGAATTCTAACTACTTCTACAAGGTCAGCATTACTCTGATACCAAAACCAAACAAGGACACAACCAAAAAAAAAAAAAAAAGAAAAGAAAAAACTATTGGCCAAATCCCTAATGAACATAGATGCAAAAAGTCCTCAAAAAAATACTAGAAAACCAAATCCAATAGCACATCATAAAGATAATGCACCATAATAAAGTGAGGTTTATCCCAGGGATGCAAGGAGGATAAAACATATGTAAAGTAATAAATGTGATACATCACATCAACAGAATGAAGAACAAAAACCATATCATCACCTCAATTTATACAGAAAAAGCATTTGATAAAATTCAGAATCTCTTCATGATAAAAATACTCAACAAATTAGGTTAAAAACAAAGTACTTCAACACAATAAAGGCCATATATGACAGACCCACAGCTAACATTATACTGAATGGGGAAAAGCTGAAAGCCTTCCTTCCAAGAACAAGACAATGATTCCCACTTTTACCATTCTTATTCAACTTACAAAAATCAACTTAAGTCTACGGCCATACCACCCTGAATGTGCCCAATCTCATCTGATCTTGGAAGCTAAGCGGGGTTGGGCCTGGTTAGTATTTGGATGGGATACCACCTGGGAATACTGGGTGCTGTAGACTTGTTTTTTATACAAAATTTTAAAAAAAAGAAAAAATCAACTCAAAATGGGTTAAAGACTTAAATGTAAGACCCAAAACTATAAAACTGGTAGAAGAAAACAGGGGAAATGCTCAGGACATTGGTCTGAGTAAAGATTTTGTGGCTAAGACTTCAAAAGTACAGGCAACAAAACCAAAAATAGACATATGGGACAAATTAACTAAAAGGCTTCTTCACAGCAAAGGATACAATCAACAGAGTGAAGAGACAGCTTATTGAATGTGAGAAAATATTTACTAACTGTTCATCTAATATCTAGAATATATAAGAAACTAACAACAGCAAAAAAAACCCAAAAAATCCAAATAATCTGATTTTAAAATGAGCCAAGGATATGAACAATATGAACAATCATTTCTCAAAAGACATACGAATGGCCAACACGTATATGAAAAAATGCTCAGTATCACTAATTAGAGAAATGCAAATCAAAACCACCATGAGATAGATTTTCACTCCAATTAGAATGGCTATTACCAAAAAGACAAAAAAATAACAAATGCCATTGAGAATATAGAGAAAAGGGAACGCTTACATACTGTTGGTGGGAATGCAAATTAGAATAGCTATTATGGAAAAAAGTATGAATGTTCCTCAAAAAACTGAAAATAGAAATACCATATGATCCAGCAATTCCACTGCTGGGTATTTATCCAAAGGAAAGGAAATCAGTGTATTGAAGTGATATCTGTACTGCCATGTTTATTGCAGCACTATTTACAATACCCAATATTGAAATCAACCTAAGTGTCCATTGACAGATGAATGGATAAAGAAAATTTGAAATACACACACACACACACACACACACACACACGCACACACACACACACACACACACACACACTAGAATACAATTCAGCCATAAAAAATAATGACATCCTGTCATTTGTGGCAACGTGGATGATCCTGGAGGACGTTGTGTTTAAGTGAAATAAGTTAGGCACAGAAAGATAAATACCACGTGTTCTCACTCATATGCAGGAGCTAAAAAAATTTGAGCTTATAGAAGTAGAGAGTAGAATTGTGCTTATTATAGGCTGGGAAGTGTAAGGGGGAGAATAGGATAGGGAGAGGTTGGTTAATGGATACAAAATTACAGCTAGATCAGAGGAATAAGTTCTAGTGATCCATAGCACTAGAACTATTGTGACTATGGTCAATAATAATTTATTGTATAATTTCTAATAACTAGAAGAGAGGATGTTGAATATTCCAAATACAAAGAAATTATAAATATTTAAAGTGATAGATATGCTAATTACCCTGAATTGATCATTACTCATTGTATGCATGTACTGAAATATCATACCATATCACATAAATATGTACAACTATTACATGTCAATTAATAAAAAATAAAGTGAAATTCAAAGGCTCATTTGCACTAGTTAGCACCTACAATTCTAACTTTAGGTAATGTTCTGCAACATCTGCTTCAGTTGTCAGTGTCTCTTTATCAGAGTCCATCCATCTTAGTGAGACTCATTTTTCTCTAAGGACTGTGTTCCATTATAATATAAAACTAGGAAATGATTCCCCTAACGTTCTTAGAAGTAAACCCTATGAATAATGTATTAGTTTTCTATCGCTGCTGTAAAAATTACCACAAATGTAATGGCTTAAATAAAGAACATATTTATTATCTTAAAGTTCTGGATGTGAGAAGTCCCACAACAAGTCTCTTGGGACTAAAATCAAGGTGTCAGTAGGGCTGTTCAGGCAGGATGCTGTAAGGGAGAATCGATTCCTTGCCTTTTTCAACTTCTAAAAGGCACCTGCACTCCTTGGCTCATGTCCCCTTCCAGAAATGGCATCATTCTCATCTTTGCTTCAGTCATCACCTTCTCTGACTCTAAATTTTGTTGTTTTTCCCTTATGAAGACTTTTGTGATTACACTGAGCCTATTTGGACAATCCAGGATAATCACCTCATCTCAAAGTTCTTTAACTTAATCATATCTGCAAAGTCCCTTTTACCCTTTAAGGTAATGTATTCACAGATTCTGGAGATTAGGACATGGACATCTTTGGGGCCATTATTCAGCCTACCACAAATAGTATTTCAATTATAGGCTCTTTGATGCCTGATACATCCAATAGAACATGAGAAAATATGGTTTTTAAGTAGTTGCATTCAACGATCTTTTTAAAAATATGTATATATACTGTATAGATAGGTAAATGATGGATGGATACATACATACATATATTCATAGAGTTTATAAATACCCCAGATCAACTGGAACTATTAAATCACATAGAACTCTGAAGGTCTATAAAAGTCTCAACTGAGCTGATTTAAAAAGCCGTTAGACTTAAGAAACCTTAAGAAAGAGCTTCTCTTTGTGAATAGAGTACTTCTTTCTGCAAAGGCAGGGACTGCTAATTCCATACATATACACTCTAATTTCATAACATTAAGAAATTAACTCTTTTATAGATACCTGCTTTTTATTATCTAACACACAGTTTCTTTGAGAACAAGTGTGAAGGACAGTAACACGTCTCCCAATCTGTCAGGTAATTAAAGATCATTAAAAAAAAATCAAGAGTCATTAAAAAAAATCAAGAGTCATTGAGAAAAATATTTTTTTCTTTGCATTCTCTATTTGCTGTGACTAGAATTTTAGACTTGAAGGGATATTTTTGTAAATTTATTTTCATGTTTAAATGTCAAGGATTTCTACATTTAGTGCAACCCCAAAAACCCTCCAAGGTTAAAAACCAAACACTGAGGGTAGATATGAAAAGCCTAGGTCAAGATTTCCACATTTTTCGTTTTCTTCCCTTTTATGTCAGCTTCCTTTTCGTTTATTTTTTAGAAAATAGTATGTGTGAGAGGTGGTGGGGCAGAGTTATCCTCTACTCTACATACAAATTTTAGTAAACATGAGTTTTTAAACAAGGCCCTTAATGTCTTAAAATTCAGACCCAACTATGTACAACAGCACTCATTGAGGTTGACTTGATTTAACTGAAATAAGAAACTGTTTATTTGCTTGATTACTTACCCATTTTATTATAAGAGACTGAGGTTGAATTTTTCTCTCTACCAAAGCTTGTTGTGAAAATTTACAGAACAGCCTCTGAAAAGCAGAGTATCCATCATCGTGACAAGTTCTAACTCCATGGCCTGTTTTCTGGTGAACATTTAAAGATCACCCTGTCAGTAAGAGTTAACAATTCTATAATGTTTCTTTCTAAAAGAATATGCTTATTAAATTTATAATGGAGAGTAATCGCATTTTAAATCAGTCTATTTTCCTCTCTGGCTTCATCAGAGTACCTCTCACCTCTCCCACCTCTGTCCCCAGCTCTGGGCAACCCCACCACCTTATCCTCATTAATTTTGGTCCAGTATTATTAATGTTAACTGACCCCTAGTTTTCACCCTTGCAGCAAACTGAAAATGCAAATTGAACCCCATATTTCAACAAACTGGTAACTGTAGAAGCTATTTATTGGCAATTTCAAAATTATATCTGTTACTCCACAATTGGAATCTCCTGTGATTAAAAAAAAATACATTTGTAGATTGATGGATATAAGGAAAGAAAACAAGATCATGAGTTGTATTTGTAGCATTGCTTCTGTATGATGACAGTTAGCAAGCAAAATTTGTAGAAAGAAAATAACCTAAAGTGGGTCTGTGCTTAGTACCTCACTTTTGCTGATCTGTCACACACTGCTTTCTTTCAAACCATCACTTTCCTGTGTTTTTTAGATTATTATTGCATTTTGAAAGAATCAACACAGCTTTTTCTTCCCTAATCAGAACTAATACCTATCTTGTTCACCCGCAATTCCAGAATTTATAAATGTATGCTAAGAATTCATTGTATTTTACCCAAAATTGGAACTCCCACTTAAAATATTCTGGCCTTTGGGAAATGTAATTTTTTTCAGGGAGTCACATTAATAAAGCATTACTTGAAATTCTTCTAAGAACAAGAAAAAAAATATTTCATCATTTCCATAGTCATATCTAAAACTTTACCTCTAAAGATCATAACTGCAAAATACAAAGGGGCCTGGGTGATAGTGTTCAATCTCTTTGCACCATGACACATAGGAAAAGGCAGGGTATGGCAAAAATCAACTATGAGTGCCCTGGAGCTGAGTTCAACCAGAAGTTATAGGAAAAAATCAGTTTTCACAAAGATTTTTTAAATTGTTTTTACACACAATTACAAATGTAGTAGGATCAATGCACAACAGAGTATTGAAGATATCTGGTATGAAATGCACCACATATTGGCTTCTACTGAAGGTGCATAATGGCTCAGGGACTCAACTCCCAAGGGAAAAGAACATGGTCTATAGTGCTATCAGGATAAACTTTTTATCTTTTATATTTTAGCAAATTATCACACATGATAGACAGGGGTAAGAGAGGGTTCTCTTTTCTTAGGGAATAAATCTGCCCACCCAAGTTATTGCAATCTGCTAAGCTCTAGGACTTACTTTTGAATTGTCAGGTGTAACATGTGGCTGAATATTAATTAGTCATACAGCATTCTTGTTATTTAAGTCCAGATAAAATATTTTGCAAGGTAATTCACAGCCTACCACTCTTTCTGGGTTTTTGTTTTTTTGGTTTTTGTCTGTTTGTTTGTTTGTTTTTGAGAATCTGATTATTCATTTTATTTTATGCAGCTACATCTAGAGATTTGAGGATATCTATTCCTTCAAAGATAACAAAAACAAAATTTAAATCTAGGATTGTTGGTTACCTGAGATTTGAGCAGTGGAGTAAATATGGTGCCAAAATTTGTCAATGAAATATGTGGTTACATAGGATGTGTAACAACACAGAATTGTTACAAATTCTACTCATTTCTTATCACAAAAAAGAAACATAATCCAACATCAACAGCGGTATGTATGTACATATTTAGATGTGTCTATGCATATGTACACACACTTACATACTTGTGTATTTCTGCATTTAATTATTTCTATTTAAACATGTTGAATTGCAGTATAAACACAGCACTCAATAGACACACCAAATGTAATTTCCAGAAGTCTGATGTCAACATTTGCCACGTGTCAACAAAGCAGTATTCTTTAGTTCTGTGTTCTAAAACTTCACACCTATTCATATATTTCTCTGTCTTTATTAAATATAAGTTAATAAGGAATATCCCTCTTGATTATTACTAACAGTGGGTAGTTTCCAAGTAATCTATGAAATCTCAGAGCATCTTGGGAGGAGAGTCAGTAACAATAAAGCCATCAACTGATTCAAAGTCCAATCATGAGTCAGTGACAAGAGTCACAAACAACAGCAAAAATTCAAACTTCTGAACTTTCAGTTCAACATAAACACAAAACCTTCTCAAAAGGGATAACAAAGACTAAAACTGCACAAATCTATCAATTTTGGATAATGACCAAAAAATCATTAAATGTTAGTAGAGTTTACCATTTTTTGAGGTGGGAGTCAAAGGCTGACTATGATAATCTCTTGAAGTTAGCTATAAAGATAAACTTCTCTTATTTCACAAGTTATATAGTTTCTACCTATTAGCCATCTCAAAAGGAATTAGAGCACCTGAGTCTGTTTTAAAAGCTAGATCCTTTCCTCTTAGAAATTCAGAATAGAAATCAACATGTTTTACATGAGTATGATGGCAATTTCTGGAGAAGTAAATCAACATTTTTCCCCAGAATACATACTCTTTCAAATAAACAAATATTCTTACCTCGAAAGATTCACTTGGTAGGCATAACAGTTCCATGTTCCGATATAGAATGTAGAGATAGTTCAAGAAGTTTTTTTAGCAACTACCAAAGGAAAACTTGCATGGACAAAGTTAAAGATGTCGGGGTGGCAGTGTGCCCTCAATCTTTGGTGTACTCTTGGCTGAGGAATGACCAGACACACCAAAGTGTCAAGTCCAGACTATTTTCCCGTTCCTCTCACTCTTTTCTTGGAAACATCACCAGCAGGGCCAATGCGAGGGAGGAACCTCAGGCAGGGAGCAGTTTCACATGAGCAGCTTCTTACTGTTGAACCAAACGAGTCTGTCTCCGAGAGTGGAGGGAGACAGATGGACGGACAGACAGACGGACGGACGGACGGACGGACGGACGGATGGACTCTCTCTCTCTCTCTCTCTCTCTCTTCTTGGATTGTTTCTTTTTATTACCCCAGTCTATGGGGCGGGCTCTAGGGAAGAGTGGATAGTAGCAAATGATCAACAGGTGTTGTCAATATTCCATCTGGCTATAGGAGCTCCCTCTCTGAAAGACCATCTAGGGGGTGAACCACGATGCAGATTTAAGCTAATGGCATAATAATTACCGTTAGGTTACTCTACATCACTTTCCTGGGCTGGAGAATTCCCAGATTGATAAAGCAGCCCCTCCTTCCCCAGGTGCAGCAGTTGCTCGGGACAGGATGGATAGGATTAAGGGTGGGGCAGCACCAAAACCAAGTGTCAGCCCTTATCCTTCTTCCCAAGTGAAGCAAATGCTCCAGACAGCACCAAAGCAGGGGACCCTTATCCCTAGAAGACCCAGAAATTCTAACTATCTACCTAACAAAGAGGCTAGGGGGACTTTATTCAAGGCTATTGCAACAGGGCAGATAGGTGAGAACTCAGTCTGAGCTCAAGTCCATTGAAACAAAGGGCTGGAGAGTTTTTAAGAGCTGAGGTGGAGTGAGAGAGGGGAGAAAAGAGGCCATCTGTGTTTGCTAATTGGCCCTAGCTAAAGGAAAAGTCAACTTTCTCCTCTCTTGACCTGAAAGAGGTAGTTATACAGCTTGGAACAAGGGCACCCACTGAAGTTAGGCTCCTACCCTCCCACAGAGGATCGGGGCTGGGAGATAGGGATACTGTCTTCTGTGATGTTTACATTTCAAAGGGATAGCTTCCATCTCAAAGGGGCAAAGAAAGAATTTGCAATAACAAGTTTTCTAAAGTAAAGGCTCTAAAGAAAGGGAAGTTAGGGGCCTAGAGGCAGAAGCCTGTCTAAAGTGTGGCCAAGCAAAGGAAAATGTTAAGGTTTGTCTTGGACACATGTCACCAAGAGTGCCCATCGCTCCCCTGTATAAAAAAATGTACAGGATTTCACAATTTTAGTGTAAACACTAAAAAACCAGGAAAAGTCTAATGCTAATAAACACTTTATCATTTTATTATATTTTTAAAACACCAGTGATTAATTTTTTTCCCCTAAGTTCTACACTGGCCCAAACTTTCTCAATGACGTAATAACTGGTTTGTGAGAATGTAGGAACTAGAATGAAAGAATAATAAAATACTGGGATGGCAAAGGTCCTTAAATTTTCTTCAGTTCGCTCAACTTAATGAGCCACAGAAAAATCTTGTCCTTCATCCCCTGTGTCTCCTAGTAAAATAACTGTACTAAAATGGTAATTATTATCTTCTTAAAATAACAACCACGACCACCTGGAAATGTTCGCACTGTCATTTACACCTTAAGATGACTTATTTGAAGAGAGTCTTTTCTCCTAGCAGCTTACTAGAATCTTATAAATAAAATAATAGCATTTATAATAAAGGAGGAGTAGTGAAGAGGAAAATGCATGCAGCATTGCGACCTGGGGCAGATTTAAATGGAATACCATAGCTGAAACATTTGCTTGCCTGGGGGTGAGAAACAGGAATTAGAAAGTGAGAGAGAAATAGAGAAAAGAGAAATAGGAGGGAATAAAGTCATATTTTTTTTCCCATTTTCCCCAGCTCCAGCTCTTCTCCTATGAGGTTTAGCTTACAAAATACTTACTGGGAAATTTTTCTATTCAAAATGACTCTCTCTATATAAAAATTAGTTATTTTATTGAGGGAAAAAAGAAAATAATTTGTTATTTACAGTAAAAAGAGCTGCCATCACAATATAATAGGACAATGGACATGATCAGCAGTGAAAGCAACTCAGTAAATGCATGACACAATTTTATTGACATTTAATCAAAAGTCTCTGTTTTCCTGACAGTATACACTAGTAAATTGGGTAGTGAAACCCTTTGTGCGTCATGTTTTAGAATTTTCACATACATTAGGTATCTCCTTCATGTTTTTTTTTTTTTACTTGCAAAATGTGTATTTGTAAGGTTACTTTTGACTTCAAGTGATAGAAACATAACTTGACCCGTTTAAGAAGAAGAGCGAGAGGCATGCAACAAAAAACATCTACTAAGGGTGGCCCATGGGAAGGAGAAAGTGGTTTCCCTGGTGAGACCGAGTTTGGGGTAATTTTAACAAATAATCTTGGTTAACTTTCACAGCAGTCTTGTGAGGCAAAATAAAAATGCTCTTTGTTAATAAATGAAGAAACTTAGCAACAAGGAGCTAGCACACTTTTTAGCAGTGGAGTGGACATTGGAATGGAGCCTTTTGACAGCAGAGTCTGTCTTCTCAACCACCCCAATTCCTTGGGACCTGGAAGATTTTGTAAACATCCTTGGAAGAGATTATAAATTAGTTTGAGGAAGATTACATGAACAGCTCAGTGAGAAATACCCAGATCATCTCTTTGAGGAAGTGAGAAGGAAACATTTGCCTCTTTTTGGATTTTCTAGTCTTGTCCTAACAGAAGGCACCAACAAAATGAAGCACAATTCTGTCTTTTTCCTCAGCATATAGTGTAAAAAAGTCACACAGCAGGCATTGATTTAGCCTTCAACCAGCATCTTCTAAACTAGAATTGAAAAAAAGGCTTAAATTCTTTGGGAAAGCTGGCAAGACCCTAACTCCTTGCTTATTGATTTTTATGTTATTGCTCCTGGTTATGAATTGTAGATTTAAAAAAAAAAAAAAAAAAAAAACCTTTTATGATGGCTAATAAAAAGAGAAAGCCAGGAGACAAATGCCCCTCCCCAATGTGCCCTATCCTGTTACTTTCTTTTTCTTTTTTATATTAATCTATAAACAGAATTTGGGGAAAAAATATATAAAAATCCAATTTGTGTCACAGAAAAGCATGGAGAGATTCCAGTACGTACACACTCTGTATGATAAAGTAAAAAAGAAGCCTCTATTTCTCCTGTAGACAGAGACAAGTGAAAAAAAGCATTAACCTTTTGCTTGCCAAAAAAAAAAAAAAATGTGCTTAATGATCAATGGTAAATTTCAATCAGCAGTCACTAAAGAGGAAGAACTAGTGGTTTTGATTTCATATATCCAGCCCATTACAGAACATTAGGTTTCACAGTTTGATTTTGTAATATCATTGTAGGCAGCTGTGATATAAGGTGTTGAATTGCTTCTCCTTCACAAAGAACTACAGCTCAGGTGTTGTTTTATTATGGCTCACTGGTGATCTAAGTCAATCTGAATACATAGCTTTAGTATTCTCAAATTCCAATTTGACAGATAGTTTCCTGATAGGGAGAAATCAATTTCTCTATATATATACATTAAATATTGGGAAGGTTTTATGCATCATAGGAAATGCTGACTTTTAAAAACATTCTCTACTAATAATTGGTAGTGCCATTTAATTCAAAACTTCAGGGCCAGTCCCCTTAGGGTAATAAGGTCTTAAGAACAAACACCACTGCTCCTGGGACTTAACTTATGATTGTAAGGAAAGATTTTTCTAGCCTCCTTTCAATCAGTACATTAAAGTTTTCAGAGATGATTTGTCTGGTCTCATAGGCAGCAGGAATGAAGTGGAAAGCAATCAAAATGTACAAGATTGAAAAACGTCAGGAACACAAGGGATAGTGGAATTACCAGCCATGTGATCTAGAAATTGAGGCACTAATAATGACCATTTGCTATTAAAAAAAAAATGGGGAGCATTAGAATTTCAGAATAAGCCCTGTCAAATTCCTTTGAGAAAGTGCTTTTTATTGCAAATATTTTACACAGTGAAGTGAATATATTAATTTAAACAATTCTATGCATTTGTTCAATAGGTCTAGAATATAAATCAGAATTCCACAATCACATGTAGACCTAGATGAAAGGTATGAAAGGTGGTGGGAGGAGTTCATGGGCCTCCACTGATATGAATGCCCGGGTGCCGAGCACCATGCAAGGCCCCTTCCATATGCTAATCTTTATACATTTATCCTGGAAGGAAAGTGTTATTCTTCATGTTTAAAATACACAACTGTAATTCATACAAATTAATTAACTTCTCTAATCCCATACAGCCACTAAGTGGCAAAACTGAAATTCAAACCAGTTTGAACCAGTTTGTTAAACTCCAGTACCCATGCTTTTTCTCTCATCTGTTGCTACTCAATTTGACAGACTTAAAGAAAAATTAATCTCTGGCATTCTTCTAATTTTTTTTTAAGCATTCTTCAACAATTTCCAGTTTTGCACTACCAGCCCAGGAGTTTGAGGTTGTAGTGAGCTATGGTGATGCCACTACACAATAGCCCTAGCGACAGACAGAGACCCTGTCTAAAAAAAAAAAAAAGAAAAAGGTAATCCTATGTTGAAACCTTCTAAGTCTAAAAACGGTAATCAGGAGATAGAACAATTTGAATGGAGGAGGAAAAGGCAGAGGAGAAGTTAAACACAAATCTCAGGTTTGCAACCTCAGACCCTCACTGGTATCATTAACCCCAAAATAAGACATAAGAGGGAGAAGCACCTGAGTCCAGATTTGTACATGTTCTGTTTCACAGTCATGGAGATGGGCCTCCTGATGGAGACATGCAGGAAGAAGGCATTTCTCTCAGCCTTGAGACATTTTGAAACTCTGCTCATATTGTAAAACTTACCTCAGATGCTACTTTCTCTATGAACACTTTCATATCTCCAATACCAGACATCATATTTCTTTCTTTGGGTCCCTGTAGCATTTAATTTCTTCTTCAGAGCTATTTCACTCGGTTTTATATTAACTATGCAGCCTAGCTTTATTCGGGTACAATCTGCTCAATACAATTGGGCTATAAGTTCTTTGAGGGCATAAGCATGTCAATGCATCGCTGAACACCCTTTAGTTTAGTTAAGCACTCAGCATATAACAGCCTTCCAGTGAATATTTGTGGAGTAGAATTAAAAATGTCATCTCAATGAAGTCTTTATTTGGATAATTTCAAGCACCATAACTTCTGCTAAGAAGACATCGTTTACTAAAGTGGTGGTGATGATGGTAGTGTAATTTGGGAAGGAGGAGTTCCTTGGGGTATATTCACAACATACAGGGTGCATAATGCTTTCTCACAGGGTAGTCTGCAGAAAGCTATCCCCAAAACAATTGCCAAGAATGCATGAACATCCCAACCATGTTCCAGGTCTATGAATGATTTTCAATTATTCTGTGACTTTGTACCTTACATCTAACTTTTTGCATCTTGGTATGTCAAAATTTGATACATTCCTTTGAATTACAGTGTAATTTAAATTATTTTTGCTGTGATTCACCTTTTAGATGGCACAATTAATAAGTGAATTTGGAAGATAGGGCAAAGGAAATCAATTGTTTACCTGTGTTTTCACATTCCTGGACCAATGATAGAGACACAAAGTGAGAATCTAAAAGCTAGCTCTGTCCTTCAGCAGGAGGGTAATTTGAAGATAGTAAATTAAGCTCTTAGGATGCCCATTTCTTATCTATAAAATGAGGAGAAAGTGCAAACTCATCTCTGAGTTCTCTCCCAGTCTATGTTTCCTTTAACGGAAGGGCAGACTTTCCACAGTCCAAGCTTGTTTGTTGCTTTGAAACATGAAAACTTAAAACAAACTTTTTTAATCTTATAAACATTGTTAATCCTAAAAATAGGAGCATAAAGGCAAAATGTCATCTAACTAGTAGAAGCAATCTTCACCTCCTTTCTTC
>CM052439.1:20028408-20078067 GCA_028533085.1 Varecia variegata | reverse complement strand
TCAGTGCCTCACCCCATCCTCTGGGTCTACCTAATAGGTCACCTGTAGGCATGTTCCAGGCCCGTGACAGGGGCGGTCAGGAGAGCTGGAGGGTTAATACAACTTTCTCCTTGATCTTATATAACCTACCCTAGAGGTGGCTTAGATATGGGAACTTGTAAGTACCATAATGAGTTATTGAGATCCATGTTCTTAAAGTGTAGATGTCTTTCCAGGGATGTAGAATCAGAATAATTTATTCATTGTCCCAGAAAATCAATTATCTCTGTCTAGAATATGCACAAAAAGACACTGACTCTTGACTGTTAATACAACAACCACTTCTTGGTAACCTCTTTATTAGGCATTGAGTTAGATGCTGAGAATTCAAAGATGAACAAGCTACACTGTCCTTAGTCTCAAGTATATCATAGTACACAGAGATAGAAATATAAATAAATAGTTCCAGAGGAAGGAGTACTTGTTCTGAATATCCAGTACCATGTGGGGGCAGGGGCAGTTGCCATGGGAATTAAAGTATCACAAGAATGAAAAACAAGCACCACATGTACTCACCATCAAATTGGTACTAATTGATCAACACTTATGTGCACATATGGAAGTAACATTTATCTGTTGTTGCCCAGTGGGGGTGATGGGATGGGTATATTCACACCTAATGGGTGCCGTGCACACTGTCTGGGGGATGGACATGCTTGAAGCTCTGCCTTGGGTGGGGCAAAGGCAATATATGTAACCTAAATATTTGTACCCCTGTAATATTCTGAAATTAAAAAAAAAAGACTGATGATCCTGATGATGCAAGTTAGTCCAGTCTGAGGAGTTGAGGCCTTATTCTGTAGGCAATGGTAAACACTGAGCAGAAAAACTAAACAGATACAATACCCTGTGGTCTTGTCCTTTCTTTGAAACCTCGGTTAGCCTGTAATGCTATGAATTCCTGTGTCTGGCTATATAGTATTATTGCTCACAATTGAATATTCTCTGTCTCTCTCACACACACACACACACAGACCAGAGACCATGGATGATCATTGTACATACTGAAAATATTCCCCAGCATGAGGCCTCAGAATCAGTTAGGCAGTTTTTTGTCCACATGATTGGAATGTGATCAGTCAGCTCTCCTTGGGTAAATGCTGTCGTCTGTCCGCCCTAAGTCAGGCACTGGTGAGCAAATACAAGAAGTCACATGGCAGCCTTCACTTACAGACCTCAAACTTGATCATTTTAGCATCCTTGAATTTAGAAAGACACTTGTCATTGACAGGTCTTGTTGATTGTGAAAATTGCCCTCTCCTTTTGAGGACTTAAGAAAAATCAGACATAGCCTGACATAATGAGCAAAGTCTTTAAAAAGATTTTACTTTTTAAGATGAATTCTTAAGGACATAGAATGAATTTTTTTCCCTGGGTAGTAAAATAACACATAGACCTTGAAGTCAAAAAGATCTAAAGTCAGCTTCCAACATTTAGTTGTTGGGTGTCCTTATAAAAACATATTTTACTGCCTTAAGACAGTAACTATAATGACAAATTCTGTATAGTAATAACTGCATAATAATCTGGTAGGCATTTAATAATCTGATATCTATAAATAGTAACTGTTATGGTTATCTATGGCTGTGTAATAAATAATCCCAAAATTTAGTGGCTTAAAGCAACTATTTTATCATGCTCCTGGATTCCGTGAGTCAGGAATCTCTGTAGCAGGGATGACCAGCCCCATTATGTTGGAGCCTCAGCAAGGAGGACTCGAACACTAGGGGTGACTGGACCTCTTGAAGCAGGTATGTCATCTGGAATTGTCTGCATGTGAATCACATGTGTCAGACTATCATGTCTGACACGTACATCTGACAGTTGATCTGACAGTGGACAGGGACCTCCACTGGGGCCAGAAGGCTCATGTGGCTCCTCCATGTGGCCTCAGACTTCTTACATGATGGCTCAAACCTCCAAAAATGAGTGTCCTGAGAGATCCAGACAGAAGCAGTGTTACCATTTATAACCTAGGCTAAGAAGTCACAGAGCTTCACCCTGCTCTGGTCAGTAGGGAACACAGGACCTACCTCCCAAAGGAAAGAGTGTTAAAGTCACGTTGTCAGAAAAGCACATGGGATTGGAGACATTGTTGTGGCTAATTTGAGAAAATACACTCTGCTACAATACCTGACACATTGTAGCTCTTAATAAATACAATTTTCTAGCTTCTTCACTCCTCAGTGCTATTTGGCCATGTTTCTGTTCAAGGGCTATAATGCCATGGATTCCTATGTCTGGCTACATGGTATTATTGCTCATAATAGAACATTATTTCTCTCTCTCTCTCTCTCTCTCTCTCTCACACACACACACACACAGAGGTTCCTTAATTCAACCAACAGGTAATTATTAGTATCAATTATGAAGATCTTTACTATAAGACATTAGTATTTGTTGAGTATGTAACATATATCGGGCACTGATTTGAGCACTTTAACTGCATTACTAATTTGATGCTCCTAACACACGTATGAGCCAGGTATTATAAATGAATCTGTCTCAGAGAGGAGCAAACTGAAGTATAGAGAAACTAAGTAACTTTCCTATGTAAGCTGCTAGGCCAGAATTGGAATCTGCATAGTGTGGTTCTGGAGAACACAATTTTAACCACTCACTAAACTGTCCTGTTTTGCCAATGTCCACATCAATATTGTAATGCAAGAATTTATTGACATGATATGTATACAAAAGTGGAAAAATATTTTACACGTAATAACTGATTTTGTTTAAAAAATAAAACTAGTCTAAAATGTACCTCTTCTGGAAAGTCTTCGAAGTGTAAGCACCATATTCATACATTATTACTGGAGAAAGATGACTAATATTTTTTGGATGTCTTAAACACAACCAAAGCCATGATGGATTCTTAGAAATAATGATGTATGGTAGGTATTGCTATTCCCATTTCACTGGATGCAATATTCTCTCTCGCACACTCTCTCTCTCATCTCTCTCCCCTTCTATTCAATCACTAATCCCTATTCCAGTATTTATTGTGCTTCTTTTCTGTACCAGGCACTCAATAAAAGTTACAGACTAAATATTTTGGGTCCCAGCATATATATGTTTCCTATCCTTAAGAATCTTACAGTTTATCAAAGAAGATAGACAATTAATTAAAGAAGCAATTACACACAATAACCTGTGTAAAAAATACCATGCCATTTAACAGTGGAATTACCAGGAACCAAGGAGCCCATTGCAGGAGACCTGGCCTTGTCCTGGGATGATCAGAAAGGCAACCCAGTGCCAGGAATATTGAAGCTTGACTATGAATAAGGGAAGGAAATTAAAGATTAACAGAACCTTATGTCCATTTTCATTCATTTCTCTCCCACATACTAAAAGATATCAAGATCTTTATTTTATTGATGAAGTAACAATGGAAAGGGAAAATAACTGGTCCATGGTTACCTTGGAATAACATGAGAAACTGGGGATTCAAGCTCATACTTTTATAACTCTAAAGCTTAGAGTTTTTACTAGACAGCACTGTCCACAAAATTCAATCCTTCAACCAGGAGCATTCCCAGCACTGTCAGGTTGTAGAAGTACAGACTGATGGGCCCTATCTGACCAGCAGAATAAGAATCTTGGTGGGTGGGGCCCAGAAATCTGCATTTTATTTATTCTCCTGGTGATTCTGAAATCTGAGAACTGCTGCTCTAAATATAGTGAGGTGGAGGGAGTAACAGCGGGTTGGACAGGGTAGCAATTCCCAAGGAATTTGAAATCAAATACAGAAATAAGCTCACAAAAAAACAAAATGAAAGCAGAAAATGTGCCAGGTAAGTGATTCTGTGACTGCACAAGAGTTCGCTGTAAGGGAACTGAACGTACTTTTTGGATGATCAGTAAGAGGATCAGGAGAGTCATCGTGAAGAAGACAGCATTGAACTGGGACCTGAAGGCTGGCAAACTACAGGGAAAAGGGGAGCAAAAAGCAAGGAGGCAGAGGTGGCTTCATACGATGGCTCTGCAGAAAACAGTCACTAAACCTGAGGAGAAATCAGACTCTGACGATGAAACAGGAGGAAAAGCAGCCACACATACTTGTCTATTCATGTTCCCTGTACCTCACTTCTTGTAGAATCTGAGGAATTTCATCAAGGATTTTGTAAACACAAGTTTTTAATAGCTTTGGAAAGCATTTTTAAGGAGTGAATCCCACCTCATTCCATTTTAAACACGTTTTAAAAAACATAGTGTAAATACTTTAAGAGGTAAAATCTTGTACTGATTGTTTATTTTTCGTATATCAAAACGATATTGGGATATGGAATTAATGGAGGTTTGGTCTTGTATGTCAACTTGATATACTATTGTTCAATGACTAAACTACAAAGTTTGAAAAACAGTATTTAACAACAGGAAAGAACTATAAAGTCTTGTAAAAGCAGGCATAAATTCTGTCTAACACACAAGTCAGAGCTGTGAACTTCATGTAAATTAGTACACATGTCTATTTCTGGCATGTTATGTGCAAGATAACACATTTTATATTCCAAACAAACAATGAGAAACATAGACATTTTCAGTTAAGAGAATTAAATTTCTAGGAAATGACCTTTCCAGGCTAGTGAGTGTAAAATATCAAAATTGTTCAAAAATAAAAAAACTTGGCACCTAGGGAAATTGGAATATTTAAAAATACACCATGAAGAGCTAAATGACCTTTACTTTTTCTCACTAAATATAAAATGCTTACCTGCATCCAGATTACACATTTATAGAGAGAGTTTGATTTGAGGTGTCCAAGCATTTAGATTTAGGGCATTTGACTTGCCAAAACTCATAGCATTAAAATGAAAGAGAGTTTGCCTGGGCAGATTTTTTAGATTTTTATCCCTGCAGCTAATTCCCCCAGAGAAAAACAAGTGAAAAATTACTGTAATCTAAGACACTTACATAAAACACAAAGCAACCACCATGTTCACACGCAAAAGAACTTTGTAGTTAAAAGATGCAGTTTCCCTTTTTCTCTACTCTGGCCAAATAACTAAGGGGTTACATTAAGCTGAAGAGCTATCGTAGAGTTTCTGTCTTGTTAACACCATATTTTCATAATCACAAAATTAATGGTGCTTCCCTAGTACTTCTATCCTTGAGTCTGATAGGGGAGGAAAGCCTTTTTTCCTCTACTCTCTTAAATTCAGTGCCTGAAGCTTGCAAATCAAACTAACAAAAGACAGATTAACAGGAGAAAAAGGTTTATTCATATGCACAGGCACATGCCAGTCAATAAAAAAAGTAGCTGGCTTGTTAAAGGTGAAAGTTAAGACTTACATACCTAACTTAATAGGGGCAACAACAGAGGGTGGGGGCAACAGCCTATGGGAGAAAAAAAAGAAAAACAGATTTCATTTGGAAAGACAAATGGACTTGTTAGGAAAACAAAAGTGACAGCAAAGCAGTCCCAACCTTTCTGGCACCAGGGACCCATTTCTTGGTGGGGCAGGGGTAGTGGGGGGCATGGGGGGTGGAGGTGGCGAAGCCCAGTGGGGCGGAGGAAGCTCTGTGAGCCCCCTGGGGTCCCTAACAGGCCACGACTGGTATCCGGTGGAGGCCCGGGGACTGCAGAAATGTGAGATAAGAGAGTTAGTGACAATGTTTGTCTGTGCAGGTAGGAGGAGTCTTCCCAGCTTCTTCATAAAGCTCCCCTAAGAGAGGGGATTTCTGGTAGATTTACTCTTGGTCCCTCTCCTGGGATTAGAAGCCTCCCCAAAGAGGGAATTTATGGCAGTTCTCATTTCTCAGAAGTTTCTGCTTTCAGTCAGATAAGGGAAAGTTCAAGAAGGCTTCTTTTTTCATGTGTTTCATCTTAAGTATCTTCAGCCTAAATTAATCTTTATACCAGCTCTGGGGTTCCATGTGGTTTCTCATAGTCTCAGATTGTTTTCAAGCATTTACTCTCCAAAGTTATAAAATTATTATCTCTCATTTATAGGTTAAAAATAAATAATACCTGTCAGAATCCTGGGTGTCTGCCCTCAGTTCTTGGTGTGCTCTTTTGGCGGAAGAAAGACCTGGCACACCAAAGTGTCCTGGTCCTCTGACTCCTTTCTTGGAAACATCACCTGTAGGCCAATACGAGGAAGTAACCTCAGGCAGAGAGCAGTTTCACAAAAGCAGCTCTCTATTGTAGAGTAAAAATGGGTCTGTCTCCACGAGTGGAGAGAGACAGACCGACTCACTCCCTGACTGACCCACTGGCTCCTCACTGCTCGGATTGTTTCCTTTCATTAGCCCAATCTGGAGGAGGGTTCTTGGCAGGTGTAGTATGTTATCACATCATCAGCAGGGGTCCTCAAAAATTCCATCTGCCTATGGGGAACTCCAAGAAAGCCCACGTAGGGGGAGGTGAACCACAATGCAGATTCAAGTTAATGGCATATTAATTACCCTTCGGTTACTCTAGGTCACTTTCTAAATCCTATCATGCCTGGGCTGGGGAATTCCTAGATTGATAAAGCAGCCCCTCCTGCCCCAGGTGTAGCAGTTGCTCAGGGTAGGCTCAAGGTGGGGCAGCACCAAACTGGTGTCACCCTTACCCTTCCCAGGTGGAGCAATAGCTCGAAACAGCACTGAAACAAGGAACCCTTGTCCCAAGAAGAGCCGGAGATCCTAACTATCTACCTAACATACCTACTCAGTATCTAGAAAAAAGTTTATGAAGTCATCACTATAAAAACCAAATTTCTCTCTTTTCCCTCTCATAAAAGGGCCCCAAGAAGAGTTTGAGTAGCTCCCCCATTAGTCAAGGTCTTGCTTTATCTCAGGGTTTTCTCAAATCTCTTTTGGTACAGAGTATTAGTGGAAATGCCCATATGATTTAGATCATTTGGAAGTTTTTCAGCTCAAATCCTTCAACTGATGTTTCTTTTATTGCGCTCAAAGCATGATTAATCAACGTGAAAAATAAATACAATAGAAAAATAGTAACAGTAGCTTCTATTGGAAAAGGGTAGATCATGGAGTGGAAGCAGACCTAGTGATAGTTTGAAAGGCTGGCAAGTTCAATTCCAACTTCTCTCAAATGGGCAGTAAAGGAAACTAGAATATTTCACCCCAAATATAATTCTTTGCCATATTTTGAGATGGCTGTTCAGAGGGGCTGCAAACCACAGGAATAGTTTAAAAGCTATCCTTTGTGGGGGAGATTTGCATCTGTAACAGAAATCTATATTAGTGAAATAAACAGCAGGTACAAACAGGCTTTCTCTGACACTTCCTTCCCACCCACCCTCCAGATCTAGAAAAGATTAACTCACAGGAAAATAAGACTAAAGATCTGACACTTTTGAAGATCTGACAGAAAAACTCTTAACACCGGCTACCATTTATTCTTTCGGAAACTGCTACCTGTGAGACACCACCTTTCTGCCCCCGACAAGAAGTCCTGTTAGGTGGACTTTGAGTTTGAGTTTGCGGCTCTACTAGGAACAAAAGCGGGTGCCCTACCTTGGTGCTGCCTCCAGCAATGGCCACACCAGGGGGAAGGAGGACGCCCACCCACCCACCTTGCCAATCTGCAAAAGAATTCAGAGAATTACCCAGCCCTGGGGCGGGGAGGCGGGGAGGTTGGGGGGCGGAGGAGGAGAAGACGCCCAGGCAAAATAGGGGCTGGAAAATGACCTAGAGTAACCTAAGGCTAATTATCATGTCATTAACTGTCCATCAGATTGATTCAATGGTGACATTTGAACCATGAGGAGGGCCCAATCCAGACAATATAAAACAGAACCCCAGCCCGTAACCAGGGCCTCTTGTTATGAGAGAGGCCCGTTCTTCATCTGTGGTGAATGTTTCTTGCTCTTGCTCTATAAACCTATCTTGTTCTTCCTCAATAAACTTTGTTTCATGCTTAGCTTGCATTTGGTGTCTCTGGGCATTCTCTGGCCAAGAGCAGATCAAGAAGCGAGAACAGACTGCCAACCTGACAGTCCCAAGCCCGTATTCTTTCTGTAACCACAGGATGGCATAAAAACTTCAGTCATTCAGATTTTTTTTTTTTTTTTGAGTCAACACATACTTTGTGTTTTTGCACATTAATAAATTTGTGTCCCTTTTTTTCCAGTTAAACTATGGACAGTTTTTTTTATAGACACAAATTATCAACCATTCAGACAGAGAAGGAAATTCTCTCTACCCCTACACTAGCAAAGTCTCATTGGTATTTTGAAGATACATTGTAATTTTTTGTGTGGATTTGATTTTTCTGTTGAGAATGAGTGATGTTACTTCTCAAAGAGCTCTAACCAACTAAGACTATTAGAGGAATAATGAAGATATTTCCATAATCTGTATAGTTTTATTTTAAAAATGTATACGTACATGTCAATGTAAGGGTCTGAAAGTGCAGCTGGTCATTACAGCGCTGCTATCAAATCCTAGTGCTTTTTAAAACAGAAAATTAAGTATAATCTGCTCTTTTTTCACTTACAGCATCAGCAATGGCATCACCAGCACCATTTTTCAGAAATAAATAAATAAATAAATAAAAGAACAGATCCCAACATAAAGCAGCATCAGTGCTACCTGGCCTTTTGAAGAGATACAAAAAGAATGAGGAAGAGGCTGGTTCAGTGGCTCACACCTGTAATCCTAGCACTCTGGGAGGCCAAGGAGGGAGGATCACTTGAGCTCAGGAGTTTGAGACCAGCCTGAGCAAGAGTGAGACCCCATCTCTACTAAAAATAGAAAAATTAGTCAGGCATCCTGGCTGGAGCCTGTAGTCCCAGCTACTCGGGAGGCTGAAGCAGGAGGATCGCTTGAGCCCAGGAGTTTGAGGTTGCAGTGAGCTACAATGATGCCACTGCACTCTATCCAGGGTGACAGAGTGAGACTCTGTATCAAAAAAAAAAAAAAAAAAAAAAAATATGGAAGGAATGTGTTTTAAATCCCCCCAGGGAGGACCACAAGGTCCTAACACAAAACTAATGCAATCTGGAGCTACTCTTTGTGGGTGAGGATGAAATAATGCAAATAAGGAAAAGACATTTCTATAGCCTCATAGTTGGTGTCACTGCACAATGGGCTCCTGCATTAAAGAGGACTTTACATGCAGCAGCATCTTGGCCTCAGATCTCAGATCAATTTTTTCTTGCCTAATAATCCATCCGTTGCTCACTTGTGCTAGGAGAAAAAAAAAAATCAAAATCGATATCACTAGCATAAAATGTTGCCAGTGAGGATGAGGAAGTTCCCTGTGATAAGGAGATTGTCCTGGTCCCAACTTATATAAAAACATTGTCTCTGTGAGAAGGGAGCTCAAAGTCAACATCCTTAGCAACACTGAGAACTGAACTGGCAAAATAGGTCCCCTGTGCATTTGCAGTTTGTTTTGAATAACTCTAAGTTTCTCCACAAAGATCTTCCAAAGGCAGATATGTAAATCGAGGTAAATGAAACATTCTTTCAGCATCACTTAAACATGTGCACTCTGATTGACTCCAATATTCTGTTTGTAGGAATTTGTCCTAAAGAAATAATGTATGATGTACATGAGAGGCAAGAGCAACATACAGGTCCTCAATAAAAAATTTGGATGAAAATATAAATACTTTCACATAATAGGAAAATAAATTTTAAACAAACTTTAAAAGAGTATCTGTGGAAGAGAATAATGTTCCCAACATGTTTTAAGGGCAGAAAGGCAATTAATAAAACATACATAGCAAATGATGCCATATTTGCAAAATACTCTGGGTGGGTTTAGGATTTGTATATGATATGATATCATATGATCATTATTTTTTATTTTTATTCTTTGTTTCTGTACTTTCTCATTTTCTTCAATTAATATGTATTATTTATGGCATAAAAACTAAACTAATTTTAAAAAGAATATTACTGAGGTTGCCAAAGTATTGAATTCATGCTCTACCTGCAGACTTTCTGGGCATCCCTATCAAGCCTGGACAGGGCAACTTGTCTGGATCCCCCTTCATTAAGGACCTCAGTACAAGTTAAGCCTTCTGGCTTCAATCAACCATTGGGGAAAAGACAAAGGGCCAATAAACTGGAAGAAGCTGCCCTGAGCAGCAGAAGAAAGACTCCCTAGATGTCAGACCTGGCACGTTTTAGAACATCAAGAGATAATGCTTACACACTATCCCTTAAGCCTTGGGTTGGAGGTGGGAAGTACAATCATTGGGTTGCATTTCATCCTACTCCCAAACATGTTGACATAGGTATGGGGAAAAAGTTAGCATACCAGGGGAGTCTGGAGACATGATTGACCCTTGGCCTGGGAACGTGGCCCTTGGAATTCTTTCCATATTACTACTTAAGAATGTTAGGTACATCTGGAGCAATGGGGTATGCTGTACCAACTTGTTAGGGCTTGTCAGGATTGATTTACACAAATTCAGGATTGACAACATTCCTGGTTTCACTACTGCAGCCTTGAATTTCTGTTACCATGGTTGGCTATGTAGAAAGGTGTGTCTACATGATCAGTCCTCCACAGCAATCTTGGATCCTGAGACTTGAGAAAGCTTTCCTGGGCAGAGATACCTTATTACATGCATCTCTGCTGCTCCCAGCTGGAGGCAAAAGCATTTTCTGTGCAACTGCAGAAGGTGAAGGACTTGGAAGTCTGCCCCTGACTTGACTTCTCCAGACTCTTTCTATTGCATAGCTTTTTCCTATGGCTCTTGCTCCTTTGCTGTAATAAAGCTTAGATGTGACTATTACCTGTGACTGTGTCTTGTGAGTCTTTCTGGTGAATCAGAAAACAAGGGCGGTAGTCAGAACCCGGAAACAGGCTCTTCATTTTGCCCACAACTCCCAGGGCATCCCGTCTGTGTTGCCATTTGTGTTTCATATCAGGATGGCGTTTGATATTTGTCAGGAATTTATCTATTTCACGGTCTTGCTGAACAAGGGAAACTAAGTGGCTCCCCCAAGTGGCCTTGTCTCCCTCTGGGCTTGTGAGTTTGTATCTAGACACTCTGAGAGAAGAAACCTCACTGAGACACTTGTGAAGCAAAATCTACTTTTGAGAACTAGCGAGCAGTATAAACAGTGGTGAGATTTCCATCCTGGATGCAGGGGAGAATGCCAGAGGGGCCAGGGCAGGAGACTGTGAACATGGTAGCTGCAGAGAAAAGGAACAGAAAGAAGCCAAAGTGCGTAGGCTCCGGGCAGCTGCCTTGGTTCTTTCGGTCATTTGGTGTCAATTGCTTTGGGACAATTATTCAGGGGGTATAGGTACTGATGCTCAGTGTCACTCGCCCATGGCTTCTCATACCCAAAGAGTTATTAATTCCCTCTTCAGCATTTGTCTCTGGTTCTCTGCACTTTGTTCCTTCAGCTTTTCTTCCTAAGAAACAATTTCTAGATCAATTATTCATTGAACCTAGCTATTGCTATGGATCTATCCATTAGAAAATCAACAACTTTCATTCTGTATGTTCGTCTTTTGCACACAGGCCATTCTTGTGTTCCCTATGTAGGACCACGTCTATAGTTGAGAGAACAGACAAAATTTCCCAAGTATTTGGATTTTTGTGAATTTCAATAGTATAATGAGGATGGGTGACCACATAGTACAGTTTTGTTTTGTAGACTGTTGGAATTTGAAATCTATGAATCAGATTATAATAATGAACTTTCACTATAAAATGGTGAATTAGATCAATAATAATTGTTTTAAATAAATTTGATACATTTTAGAAGATTAAAACTGAAAAAAAAGAAAAGAACTCTAACATGGTTTTAAAAGGAGTATCTTCAAGCACGTGAATTCATTTGGAGCTATTTTATTTTAACTGGTTTTAATATTTTCTGGTGACCTAACATCCTCATTCCAAGTAAGTTTATTTATTTCATTGTTTTATTTTTGGAGACAGAGTCTCACTCTTTTGCCCTGGCTAGAGTGCCGTGGTGTCAGCCTAGCTCACAGCAACCTCAAACTCCTGGGCTCAAGCAATCCTTCTGCCTCAGCCTCCTGAGTAGCTGGGACTACAGGCATGCACCACCATGCCCGCTAATTTTTTCTGTATATTTTCAGTTGTCCAGCTAATTTCTTTCTATTTTTAGTAGAGACGGGGTCTCGCTCTTGCTCAGGCTGGTCTCGAACTCCCGATCTTGAGCGATCCTCCTGCCTCGGCCTCCCAGAGTGCTAGGATTACAGGCGTGAGCCACCGTACCTGGCCCCAAGTAACTTTAAATTATCTTCATCTTATTCTCTGATCAATACTCTCAGACTTTATCTTCCAATATTTTCTCTTCTCCCTTTACCATAAAAATCAAGCTGAGCATTTGACTAGTACTACAGAGTATCTGATTAGTACTTTGTTATCAGTTCTTCGACAACGTCAAGACTGTTACTAAATTTAGTGCGAATTCTAGTTCAATCAAGATCAATGTTAAAATCTTTCTTGCAATGTCCCTTCTATGCTCTGAAAGAAAGATGTCAATATTTTTTATTATATAATTTTCAACCTATACAATCTTTGAATTAGCTCGTAAAATTAGATAACACTGGAAGAAAAAGTTGTATTTGTCACACAATAGTAAAATTGATCCATCTCTGTACTGTAGTATGAAATGCCTTAGGATGATCACTATTTGATCTGTCATTCACTGAGGGAGGGGATCTAGCATAAACTGGAGTGAGGCTAATCTTTTCTTTTTTTTTTTTTTTTGTAGAATGTTAAGTAATTATATTCCTATTGTTAACAGTAAAATACTTTTAAAATTTCTCCACAAGGTAGTCCATTATATCTAATACATTGGCTATTCAAATGCTGTTTTAGCAGAATTATAATGTCAAAAAGTATAATAATTTTATTACTAATGTAAAGATTTTAAAAATATCTTTCATTTGTTTTTGAAATAATGTAAGTACAATCATTCTCCTTCCACCCCAGACACTTCCTTCCCCATTCCCGAAACTGCAGGGGACAAGTGGTTACCAAGCAGCAGGAGTTTAAAAAGCAGAATGAACCAAGATAAAGTGTGGGTGACGGGGCCAGGAGAGGTGAATGCCCAGAGCCTCAACACACAAGAATTCCCAGCAGTCATGCAGACGACACAGCGTGCAGGACAAGAGAGAGAAAAGAAACAAACTGAATAGTGAGGAACGCCTACTACAGCCCTGCTAGAGCGGGACTATAAGAGAATGAATGGGTCCATTTAGAGAGGCAGTACAGCCAAGATTCAGGTGGCCCTTGGGTCAGAATTCTAACCACATGACCTCCTAGCTGTGTAACTTTGGTCGAGTAACTTAATACTTTTACATTTCACTTACTTTAACTGAAAAGGAGGAACCATGACAGCTTGTAATATAATATTTTAAAAGTGCTGTCTTGATCCAGTCACTTGATCGTGGCTAAAAAGCTCTCAATACCTTTCATGGGCAGTTTGCTAAGGCTGTAACCCAACCCCTTCTGCCTTATAAAGCTCTACCACTCCTGGATTACAGCACACACCCTCAACTGCCGGAAGCCCAGATATCAAACACCTAAAGATGGCTCCTTGTTCCTTGGGCCCACAGATTATACAAAATTCTCAATCGACAGGGAGCCCCTGGAAACATAGCTAACTCTACCTGGCTTGCCATACATAGACTGCCTCCTACAATTCCAGCTTGCTGTTACCTTGTCCCCAGATGCAACCTCCCATGTGGCCCTGTGTGTCAGTCTTCTCTCTGTCCAATCCATAAGTAATAAAGAGGCCTTTCATCTATCCTGGGGTGTTTCATTGTGCCCCGCCATCGTTAGACTTCGACAGAGCATGCAATTTGTTTAGATTTAGCACACTGCCTAGTACAGAGTTGGTCCCCCCCCCCGTGCCCCCCCACAAGTCTTTTACCCACGAGGAACTCCTCTTCAGGCTACAAGATAAGAGGCTTCCATGGCACCACGGGGAGCAGAGCTAGAAAAGAAAAAACAATACAATTGTGGCTTTTAAATTTACTGTTTGGACAAATAGTGTTTGGATAGAACTCATTCTTCTCAGTGCTTCTCTTACCCCACCAATCCCACTTTCCAATCCCTCTGGCCTGTGGAGGAAGAATGAAGACGAAGAGGAAAATGACAGACTCTGGTGTCTACGAATATATGATTTTTTTTTTCCTGCTCCTTCCCCTAGGTTAAGTTTGGGAATGCAAACTATTACCCCTTTCTGCTGGAACACTGAAAAGTAGCCTGGCAGAGTTCACTTGCCCTTAGATGGGGAGTAACAGGGTTGATGGGGAGTCGCAGGTAGCAGGAGCAAGTTTTCAGAGCTTGGAAGGCATTTGAGCAAGAAAATTTTACTGTTTCCTCTATAAAGGTCCCATGGTTTTTAGAAGGACCTCAGGAGCACGGTCACATTAAGGCCACATGGGAGTAGAATGTGCACTAGAACAAATGGCTAGGTACCAGATGGAAATGTGAACAGCTGAAATGAAGATAGAGTAAACGAGTGAATATGACCATCAAACAGAGCTAGAGTACGTATTCTAATAGATGTCACCATCAGATGTCAGCCAGGAACTAGACATTTCCCTTTGTTGTCATAATGCTACATCAGCCACGTGTCAGACAAATGTATGTTCTCTCATTATATCTATGTTCCCACAGTGCCCTTGAGCTTGGGCAGGGCCAGGTGGCTTGTTTCAACCAATGGACTATGAACAGGAATGATGTGTCACTTCTGGGCTGTGGCAATGAAAAGTCCCTATTTGACCCTCCAACATTCTTCTTTCTGTTACAGTGATCATGGAGATAACATGTTAAGATAGATGCGCCATGGGATGCAGTCTCCTAAGGCATCATTTGGAAGAAAGCTGTCCGAGCCACAGCAGAAATAAGCTTTGATATAAGCCAATGATATTTCATGGTTAATTTGTCATCACTGCAGAACCTTGGGAATTCTTAATAATATAGGCCCCAGAACTTAGATGCCACCTCTGAGAGAGAGTGATGAGGAAAAACCGTTAATTGGCTGAATATATTCTAAAATGATTCTGAAAAATCCTAATTGCTAATCCTTCTGGATAAACTGGAACTTTGGGAAAGGCACTAAGTTTTGTTACAGAAAAAATAAAGTAAGATTACATTTATTGCAAGTCTGAATCTAAATGTGTGAGGGGAAAAATTGCAACTTCCACATAATTATTGATACTATATGGTAATTGCAATATAGCATAAAGAATAAAGTATTTTGATGCAAAGTAGATTTGTGTTCCAGCCCTGCCACTTTTTGTGTGACTTTGGACAAGTTTTTTAATCTTTCTAAAATGTTACTTTTCTCATTTATGAAAAAAGGGAAATAATAGTACCTAACTAATAAGGTTGTGATGAATATTAAATGAGACAATGCATCCAAAGTTCTTAACAGAGGATCAACATATGGAAAGCATCCAATCAATGTCTGTTATTTTAATATTTTTGTTGTTGTGATGGCTGGAGATCTACACATATAATAGTTTCATACTAATAAGTGATGGCAGGATGATTCCATAAATCCCTAAATACATGGAAAAGGATGATATAAAGAGATGATGTTTAAGGTAACTCAACTGAGATATTAAGATTCGATCAGGGTATTTTGTGATATATATATATGCCTCTTGCAATAGGAATCACTGGGCCGCTAATAGGATACGTCTTTAATGCTTAGAAACTTGTTTTTCCTGTTTCTTAAAGAGGCAGAAATATTTGATTATATCATTTTTTTAGAACTCTCTACTTATCTTGGAAAGATAAGTAATTAGACACAGGTCAAATATTTTGCAAGATGGGTATTTGTCTTTTAAAAACCTCTGGGTAACTCGCAAGAGCAAGTATTCCAATGTTCATTCACGTATCTCCTGTGTACCATTTGATTTATAGTCTCCTGATTGCTATCTTGTGGTGAATTGTTCTGTTTATAGCTTTAAAATTGGTATCTGGGTGACAGTCTTCTGTTTCTAATCTTAAGATGGTTGTCTAGTGGCTTTGCTCCCCATGGTTTATCATGCAGCTTGATAATACTGTGGAGGGAAATACAATTAGCTAACTATGCACCTGCTCTGTTTACAGTTTTATGAGTGTAACTTGTAGGATGATATACATTATGAAGCTTGTGGTAAAGTGCTTGAAAAATAGAGATTCTGTATGACATTCTGCAATATGTGAGTACATCTTTAAATATTTTATATATTTCTTTATATATTCTGTATGTGTACGCATGTATGTGTATCTGTGTTTCCCCATAGGGTTGTTAAAGTTAAACAATTGTTAATTCAGGATCATGGAGTATAAAGCAGCAGAAAGTAGCTAGAATCTGAATTTTGATGTTCATTTTAGCCTCTAACCTCTTACATACCTCCTTATTTACCTCATAGCTTCTCCATCATTTTTTTCCCCTGTCATCATCATTATTTTACATGAAGTTTTGACCTTGGATCAGGATCAGATTCTATGCTGTGTTTCAGAAGAAGTTTCCAGTGACCATTTAGCCTGTAGTAAACCCTGGAAAACGTATTAAGTTATTTATAAATTAGATACTTTATGTGAAGTTTCACCTCTATTAACATTAATGTATGTAATAACATTGCTAGAGGTAGGTGTAGTTATCTGCAATATTCTCTGATATATATTGGGGACAAATGATGTCTTTACCAAGCAGATTTATAACACCCTGGGAAAGGCATACAATCATTAGGCTGATTTTATTTTTTTTGTATCTTTTTGCTTGTGATTATGTTGCATTTATCTTTCTTGAATGAAAGGAACCTGATTCTCCATTATAGATAAGTTGCTCCCAGGTATTTTGAGAATGTGGAGTGAAGTTTTCAGTTGTACTGGAGGAGCTGTTGTCAAGGGACTGATGAAGACCACTGGTACTTTGGACCTGGGTCAGTGTGTCAGCTTTAAGTATGCTCCCATCAGAATGACATTCTTCTTTAGCAGAAAGAGAAAGAGGAGTGGTTGGCTAAGTAAAGAAACACTTAAGTCAAAAGATGCGGCTTTGAGGGTGAGTACCACCACTTAGCAATGGTCGCATGACTCTAGCTCGATTTGTTGTTTTAATTTTAATTTCCTTATATGGATGACCAGGACTATTCCAATAATACTTAGCTCAAAATGGTGTAGTGAGCCAAATGAACCAACATATGCAGAATAAGTTTATGCATTCTAATGCACTATGTAATTAGTAGGTACCGTAACTGCTATGAGCTAGCATGGCGCCACTGGAAATTTCAACTGTACCTTAAAACGTTAGGAACACAAGTTGTTTCTCTCTCTTCCTCATTCTGTTACTTGTTTAAAATGCATAGTGCCCTGACATATCTCACCCTAAATACTACAAAATGACAGTGATTTCAGATGAAAGGGTTAAAATATCCAAGGGAGGGTATGTGTACATGTCCATGCAAATAGCAGAAGGTGTCATTAACCAGACCTTTAAAGTCCCATAACTGGACAAATTTAAGAGAACTTACTCCAATATACCATGTTGAAAATATGGTTTTTGTCCACTGACTCAGTGGACATCATATGGAATCAAATAAACACAGTAGTTTGAAATAATAGAATCTCCAATGAGAAGTTATTGGAATCTTAAAATTCTTACACTTTGGATGTATGAAAGGGTAATAAATAATATTTAAAATAGAAAATTCATAATAAAATTTTGAGAGAGGATCTTGTTCATGGCATCAATGTCACTGAAATCACTCTCATGCTGTTCAGTGGACTTGTCTTCAGTCATTAGTCAGTTGATTGACTATTTAAGGCCTCATTCCCACTCCCCCAATGTAAGCATAGTGCTAACGTTTGATATTTTTTATAACAAAAGGTTTGCCAGGAGCCATTTGGTAAACTGCAATGAGGGCAGAAAGAAAAAAATTATAAAAATATTAATGGTATTTGGATACAACCTACAAAATATTTTATAATTTTTTTTATTCCCAAAGAAACCAACCAACCACTGTTAATTAAGCATAGTCTGCACAGATGAGTAAGTCTGTACACATCACTAGGCATATGAGCTGAATGGTAAAAACCATATGGAATGTATCACATTCCAAACAATCAAAGAGTTCTGACGAATAATTAATGATATTCATAAATATGAACAAAAATAAGCGCATTTTTACATCTTCAGATTATTAAACCCAGAAAAAAAATTCTTCCTCTTCCCCAATTGGTTTTTCTTATAACAAATTTCTGACACAGAAGAGAACATTTGTTTCATATTTTATTGAATTTCATTTATATTAAATTAAAAATATATTTCTGACAGATTCATGTAACAAAAAGGCAGAACAGTTTTCAAATTGTTCAGCTGGGATGATCAGTGTGGAATGAGGCAAAGCAGTTCGCATTCTATAATTGCCTTGTACAGGTACAATTCTTTCCCAAGAGCCAAAAGAGGATCCTTGAGAACTAACTGAAAAGCCTAATTACAGAAATTTAAAATACTGTTTCTCCCTCATTCTCAAAGAATAACATAAATTGGGAAAAGGAAAGAGAATGGGAGAATGGGTACAGGATTGGAGGGAAAGGAACAATAAGGGAAATTATACTAAAAATATACCTAACATTAAAAAAGTTAGTATGTGTTAAGTGCATAATCCTTCATAGATAAAATAGAAAAAAATTAAAATAACATCACACCACACACAATTGGCATATCCTATTGTGTAAGCGAGTGCAGAGGTTGAACACGTCACAATAGTGCTGAACACAGAATCACAAGTAATGTCAAAATGATAACTTCCAACCAAAAAAGAAATAATCACAAGCCAATTACTTATATACAAATCAACCCTAAAGACAATTATGTTCCAAACAAAGATGCCCACAAAAGAAAATCAAAGCAACATTATCCTTATTTACAAATGCAACTAGCCATGTCTTTAACAAGCTATAAAAATACTATTCACATTTTCAAACATACAGTAGTATTTTTTGTTTGTTTATTTCAAGAAGGCAGCTAACTTTGAATGCTTGGATTTAAATGAAACATTGATGGCTTACCAGCAAAGTATTTTTGCACCCCTGTCCTTTGAAAATACTTCACAAGAGAGAGGGCTTGTTTTCTGTTTATGCGTTAGGAAAATAAGGAAATGGATACAAAGGTTTATAATACCTTAAGCCTCTGCCTTTTCAGTAAAGTGTCTCCCTTTCTCACCCAAACTGACATTGGTAAACTACTTTGATGTATGAGATGAGTGCTTAAGAGAAGATTTAACATGACTTTTTTTGTGCTATGAATTGTCTTGCATGTTGATCTCATTTTCATTTGATCTTGTTACAATGGTGCTCAAGAAAGAGATGAACTAGTCATACCATGTGAAAATGCAGTTTCAACATGCAGCAATGCAATCCCTGGTGCTCCCAACATGAGAAGTAGACACACCAGCCAGTCAGATGTGCATTCAAAGTTAGCTGCCCTCACACAGCTGCTCAGTTTAATAATCGACCCATTTAACAGCAGTACCAGTTTATGCTACATATTTCAAAGTACCTTACTTTAAAAGAACAGCTTACATATCTACATTTAGAAAATAACTTCCGTAGTTGATTACTGAAGTAATCCCAAAAGGGTTCTTGGAGTGCTATGGTTGTAATCCCCTCACTCCCCCCTCCCAGCCCCTGAGAGATCCAGAAATATACAGGAAAATGACTCTCATGTTAAGGGAAAAGGTAAAACCCCCCATTAACTGAAAAATCTGGAAATGATACTTGAAAACCAGGTTTATGTCAATATATAGGAGGTATGATTTGATTTCCTTCAAAAGGACTACAGGCCTGGGGGAAACATCTACACATTAGGGATAAAAACAGCAGTAAAGGCAAAGTGGTTTGGACAAGTTAGACTATTGCCTACAGGGATGAAACTTTGTTTTCCTATATTTGTATATTTGTACAAATAAAACCACTTCTCATGATATGGGGAATGCTCACTAGAGCATTAAAAGAAAAATGTCCTTAAAGAGCAAAAGTAGAGAAAGAATGGCATTCTATTAGACAACATGGATTTTCATTAAAGTGAAACTGCACTCATTATATGTTTGTTAGATGGATGAATGATGCAAAAAGAATTGCAGGTGGTTCTCAAAGCTGAACAGCCTTCACCTTCGTGATAATAAGACTCCTCATTTAGAAAAAAAAATACGGCAGCTGTAAAATATATGCTATCAGGAATAAAATAAGATGAATAAAGTAAATAAATTAATTTGCTGACAAAAATAACTTCTCACTTATATGTAGAGTTTTTATGGAACGATTAAATCTGAGATCTACCAAGGGTATGTGCACATATGTGAGTTTCAATATTCATCACAGGGCTAGCTTGTCTCAAATTCTTATAGAGATGGACATAGAGAATTTATCTTCAGGGAAAAACATAATTTTAGTATCATAAATTATTTTCTGTGCAGTGATTTATTAGATAAATATTTGAAATAATGTCCAAATTGCTAGGATCTTTTATGAAAAAAATCAGGCATTTGAGGACAAAGGCCAAGTCAATATTTCGCAAATCAGGGTGTGAGGCCTCAGAGATTCACTATGGCTTAAGAGAGGGCCACTTTGAACTAGGGTGGTAGAAAGTGAAGAAAACAGGGGCAGTTTTGTCAAAGAGGAAAAAAGGAATGGTGCTATTTCTCTCTAAAGGTCAGAGAGAAATGAATTTTTCTGTGATTCCTAACAAGGTAATCACTTACTTGAAAAGCTGACTGTCAAACAGTATTTTCCAGGGGAACCATGTGAATACCCCCATGAAATTGGAGCTTAGAGTCTTTTTAGCTTATGACTATAGAAGCATTTTCTTCTGCCCAAAATATCACCTGGCTGGGAATGATATGAGGCAGGGGTCTGCAAAAGTGACATATCCCACATTTTTCAGTGGGACTTGAACAAAGTGGGATTTGAACAGAGTGTCTGAAATTTCTATTTTAGAGAGACTTTTAATAAGCAGCCCGTGGTGCTCAAAGATATTTGCCTATATAAACACAAGTGTCCCTTGGCCTAACACAATGCCCACAACAGTTTCATGTTTGCGACTACAGAGAGAACTCCTCTTGCAAAGACCTCTGGGATCAGAACAATTATATTCAGTCTACCCAGAAATATAAAAGCTGGCCCCATTGTAGTATCAGTAATAATATAAGTCTCTGCTGATAATGATCTTTAAAAATGATACCTGATCTACACCTGTATGATGTCATTTGTCCTTAAGCAAGTGGCAACCAGGAGACACCAATCTGCCTTTATATGCCTGCATGGGTACAAGGCTGTCCCCCAAATGGATACACATCAAAGTCCATGTATACAAAGAGAGGCACAGTGGATTCCCTCTGTCCATAGCACATATAGCAGAATTTAGTTTACCTGGCTTTTTAACAATTAGAAACCTGTATACCTAGATTTCTCATTTGCCCCATAACAAATCATCAGTCTACTAACTAGAGTCCAAATGAATGGTAATACAGTAGTTTGAAATTCTTGGTTTAGCATTTATTTGTCAGAAAATTGTTATTTCTTGTTGTTGATTTTTTGGAGGCAAGAGGGCATTGTGGGAAAAGAAAGGACATACCACAAATTAAATGTATTTTTGTTTACTTAATGACACCACTCATTTTTTTGTCTCTGCATAAGGTAATAGAACATTTACACTTCCTTTACTTCATTTTGAAGACCTCTTACTTAAAGTCATATGTAACATGTTTGCCTGTTAAATTCTACAAGGTGGTGTTTGCAAAACAAACTCAAAAAAAAAATAAAATTCCCTTTACATTTAGTACATTTAAAAAGTGATAAAGGAATAAGAGAATGAGATAAAATTTTAACTGTAATGATTTAAAGTAAGTTTTCACAAGCGGAACCATTATGCCTACTTTCAGCTAAACTCAACGATAACAATCGTAAATGGCAAACTAATTTTTTTGCTATGCAAAATCCATCCTACGTTTTCATATCCTGCATTTCATTTTGTTACATTATACTTGTGGTTAGCTTTCTAGTTTGATTTATTTAATAATATTAAAATCAGTTAACATTTGATAACCTAACTAAGTCTACGTCTTACAGTATTATCACGGTTCTGTCCAGTTATATACATGCTTTCATGATCACCTTTTCTATTACCTTATGAACTACATATACTAGTTAAATAATCAACAATCACAGATGGATGAATAATCCAAGTTTTGAAATAAAAGTTAGCTAGCTCTAGAGAAACTTATATTTACATCCTTCCCTGTCAGGCTTAAACAATTTTAATTGTCTTTTCCTTTTTGCCACTTGAAGAAGCACATTGATCATTTCTCCAACTTCATCTAGCACCAGAGCCTCACATTCCTGGTAGTGATTTTTCCTTAGCATTGGAAATGTGCGTAATCTTCATGCCATGTCCTTCCTTCAGAAGGTATTAGCACACGCATTATAACACCTAGAAGAATACTGAACACTATTTTTTTCTCTCGAGTTACAGATCTTCATTCTTCCCAATCTACAAAGAATCTCTTGTTTTTAGTTTGTACGTTTTAATAGAATTTGAATTTTGCATTGTTTTTCATGTTATTGTAAGACTGTTACTGAAGAAAGGACTGTCATCCTAACCCGTACTACTAATATAATTCAGAAAACCAAGAGATGCTGTGTAGTCCTCTTTGTGGTACAGATGATTTGTGGTTCTGGACCTACCCTGGTTGAGAGGACACCTTTTCTCACCTGTTTACGGACTACTTCTTTAAACAACTTTTAGCTACAGAGTTTTTCCATGCTTGAAAATAGGATTCTCCAAGACAGGATGCACCTAATTGGGCGATTTAAAAAATGTAGTCAGCGTAATTTTAATTTTCTCAAATTTACATAATTGATTCTGCTTATTTCCATTGATACAACTGGCCTCTGGAATCTGATATTCCAAAGCACTTTGAAGGCTTTAATTGGCATTTGTAAAATTGTACTCTACTGGGTTAAATAAATTATTCTCTGCAACAAATGAAACTCTTTTTCCTTTCTCCCTCTTAAACACACTGAAATATGTTTTCTGAGGAGAACCAAAATAAAGCCAAAAAAACCCCAAAAAACAAAAACAAAACCCAAACAACTGAAATCAAGTATATACTAGAGAAATCATTCACAAGGAATGATGAAGTGGTGCTATTGTGAAGCATTTTGGGTCATTTTGGATTATACTTGCAAAAGTGGGAGATTACTTGACATGTAAGAGTCTTATGTTCTTAGGAGGAAGGAGATTATATTCACTAAATGTATTTCTGTTACATTGACAGTTAAAAGTTGTTTTTTTTTCCTTCTCCAAAATAAATGATTCTGTTTTCCATATCCCAGTAGAAACCACATGAATGTTGTAAATCAGAAAAAAAAAAAAAAAGAAAAGTCAAGGCACAGTATCCAAAAGGGGGCTATCAGTGATGCCTCAGTGTGGATTTATCTAGAAAGGGAGGCCTATATTCAATTTTTCATAAGTACTGATATGAAGTCTCTTTCCCCGAGACTTTTCTGAGTGGGTGAAAGAGCTCTGAGCTATTAGGTTGTGGCCCCTGAATCATTTAACCCTGGGAAGCCTGTGGTTGAACTTCACTAGACAGGATCTCACAAACCCCTTCCCTGCTCTACCACACTCATCTTGTCTTGCTTCTCATAGCTGGGGGGGAAATAAAAAAAAAGCAACCCAAATACCTCCAAGGTGTTTGGCCAAAGACCACCATCTGCTGTTGATTTAATGGTGAAATTAGACTCCAGATAAGCCAATTAGCTGGTGATACAATATCCTTCTAGACCAGTTTATATTTTGATGATAACATTGAAACTACCGTATTTGTCAACTTCAATATCTTGAAGGATGTTTAATTCATGTCCCAAATGAGTTCACAGGAGATCTCTTACTAAACAACAGATTATATGATAGATAGCTACTCACAAAATAGTCCATGCCATCTGATTCCTTGAACTCATGGAGAAATTAAAATGTCATTCCAATTAAATCTTCTAGACTGTCAAATTCTGAAGTGAGAAAAAAATGTTCCTTTTATTTAAGTGTTGCCCATACAATGCAGTGCTTTTAGTATACTCTAAATAAATATTAGTTGAATAAATGAGATTTGGATGGATGGATGGTTTACTTTTTCAAAACAGGCAGAAACATAGATTTTGGAGTTTTCTTTTCCCTCTAAACTCTCTCTGCTTTGCCAATAGAGATTTTTAGTTTGCTTGCTTTCATTTTTACTATTGACTAATTTGGTCCCAATATTTTAACATTAGAAAAAAATATTTTTAAAAATATATAAATGACTTGGGGCAGGAAATCCTAGAAAAAAGACTTAAATCCAATTTTCCTTATTCTTGATATGAAGCCTCCTTTTCCTGGAGACTCATCCCTGTAATTTGTTCCCATTATTCATCTTAACTCAGTAGGTATTCTTTAAAAATGATACATAGTAAAGATGTTTCTAGAACTAGGATGCTCTATGTGAGGAAAGGAGCTATTATATGAAGTATCAAAAGATTAGTATGTTGGATAATAAAATAATTGCATGAGAAGATTTTTTCACATTTATTTACAACTTTTGACCCAAGGACCTATCCATAATCCTTGAATGTTTGCGTTTTTCTTTTTATTATACCAATTTATGTGCAAAGAGTTACCTTCTACTTAATATAAATAGAGTCTCATACTAGAAATTCCATAGAATTCAAGCCAATCCTTACTTGTATTCCTTCTTATGGAGTATACAAACGGAACAAATTGCCTTGTTTAGCAAATGTGATATCATATGTAGATAATGTGCTGGCCTCTCACCATAATCCCTAGATACCATTCCAAGGTCCTAATTTGCTTGGTTTGGCATTTCCAGTCTTTATCTTAGCTCTTTTTTTAAAAAGTACTTAAATTAGTTAATTTGCTGGTTGCTTCCATATTGCTTCATTCAAAATCCAAAATGAAGTTCAGAAAATGAACCAAAAAATATTACAGCTTAAGTGCAAACTACATTTCTGAGTATCTGCCAGGTAGACATACCCAATCCAGTGTGTTTCTTTCAGTTCAATGGATTCCCCACTTGTACCACCTCTGAAAGTATCAGTAGTTTTCTTGAACCACACAGAACTGTCCCTCAGTTTCCCTTCTACTCTTAAGATTACCAACTGCTTGTCAAGTACTGTCATTTATAGAGGAGAAGAAAATATTGATGAATGTAAAAAAAGAGAGAGGATATATCTAATAGTGTGAAACATGAAAGCTAGACTTGACGTTGTATTTGACTAATATCTTGGCCTCCCCTTCTAATTTTAAAGACTGTATATTTAAAATAGTGGCCATTTCACCATATTAAAATATTTCTTGTTTAAATTCTGTCAAGAAGCTTTGATGTAAACATTTTGCAATTAAAAATTAAAGCCAAAAATAGGGGAGAGACTAATATAAAGGAACAGGCCAAAGCAAAACAAAATGAAAGAACAAAAAAGCATTCCAAACATAATTAGCAGTTATAACTTTAAAGTTTATGGGAGCTGGGTTGCCCATTCTCACTTGCTAAGATAGAAGCTGTTGAGGAAAGAAACTGGATTCTCAATCTCAGATGGTTATTCTTTTGTTCTAACGGCAATTGTATTATGACTTCCAGGGATGCTGAATATGCACACATCAGTTCCCACAGATAGGAACAGATAGCATGGGTGTTTCAACCATGTGCATTAAAAAAAAAAAAAAAAGAAGAAGAAGAAGAAGAAGAAAGAAGGAAGGAAGGAAGGAAAGAAAGAAAGAAAGAAAGAAAGAAAGAAAGAAAGAAAGAAAGAAGGAAGGAGAGAAAAAGGTGAGAACTAGTTTGACAGCAGGTAGTATTGCCTTATATTTTCTGGTCCTTCTCTAGCTGTTCCATTTTCCTGACCACTCTATGCAGAGAAATGAAGAAACAATGTGGTTCCTCCTGTCTTTCTCTTTCAGTCTTTCCTTCTAATGTTCAAGTTAGATAAGCACATAACTGTCATTGCATCTCTATATCTTCCTCCTGGAAGTGTCAAAACTACTGGCCTTGGGGGTAGAAGGAAGACCACCAGAGAAAGAGAGGGGGTGGGGAAATTGGAGCGGGCGTGTCTCTCCGCCTGAAAACCACAGCTGAGTTTACACCACAGTATTCCGGTGTCTGTAGGGTGGAGGAGGCAGCACAGTGCCTGGCTTCAGCGAGAACTCAGAGAGGTATTCAGGATTCTCTGCCACAATAGGCCGGATCCGTCCATTCTGTTTATAAAAATATTTTGTGCTGTACTCCTGCAGGTAGTCTGGGTGCTGAAGGGTGCTCCTAGGTGGCAGGCTGTGATTCCAGTAGTCAGGGTTGTCAAACGCTTTCTTGGCCTTCTCTGGCACAGACAGTACGTTGTTCTTCAGGTACTCGGCATTTCCCAAGGCGTTGGCAAAGGTGTTGAGGTACAGTGGCTCATTCACATACTCATCCTCTGCCTTGGGTGGACCATTGGAAGCATTGTGATATTCCGGATTATCCAAAGCTTGAAGGTCTCCATTTTTTCTCCGAGAAACAAAAGGGTTCTCCTCCACAGGATTTAGGTATTCTGAAGGAATACAAAAGTATCAGCCAACATCTACTTTCTACAAAATGTTAATCAAACTTAAGTTATATACAATAGTTAGCTTCTTTGTCTAGAACAAGAAAGCCACAGACTTGTTTTCATGAATTCTCACAACTATTTATGGATTACTATTGCCATATGAATAAAAGGGTAAGTGGACCAAAAATGTTAATGATAAAACAAGGCACCAACAAGGCCAGGATCAGAAAGACTGTTCTTTCCTTCCAAATGCATTTTTCTCTTCTCCATATTGATTGGGCCAGTTATTTAAATGTTTTTGTTTCCTAAAAATCAGTAATTTCTTCTTTCATGCCAAGATGAAAAGGTGAAGTAAAGGAATAGTATTTTTTAGTCTGTATGGTGTGCTATGAATGCCTATACAAGTAACAAGGTTTTGATTGGAGATGCTTTACAGAAAGCCTTGACACATGGGAAAGGAAGCATCTAAGGAAAAAACTCAACTCATAAAACAAATCTGACAGATATCTAATATGCCTCCAGTTGATTTGCTTAACATCACATATACTTCTGCTGAACAACAAAGCATAATCATAACAGTTATTTCCATGGGCCAATCATAATCACAAAATAGCAAACTATATGAAATAGCTACTTTGTACATTGAAACCAATTAGTGCCTATTTTATATGGTCTACTCTAATAAATCCATCTAGTATAGGTATCGGCTTAAAATATAAAAAAAATAATGCTGATAGTTAATGCTGCTCTCTTCAAGCTTAATTCTACCTCCATGTCTATAATATAGACTGCATATACATGTATACATACACACATATATTATAGACCCTCTTTTTGTCCTCTCTTTCACTATATATACAAAACCTAAGCTATGGCTAGTTTAGACTCAGAGCATAAATTCAGCATAAAGGCAGCATAATTCTCTACTGAGATGCCACCATTCTGAAACTCACTGTCTATCCCCTATACTTAGCCCAAGATACAGAAAGAAAAATTCTATCAAGCCAAGGTTATTTTTCCCTGAATGTAACTATACTGGATATAATTAAGTAACGAATATTCTACTATCATATATATGAATTACAGTTCAATAATTTAAAAGACACTATCATTTCATCCCTACAATTCTGTGAAAAAGGAAACACAAGCCTTATTTTTCCTGCTTCATAAACAGAAAAATTACAGTAAATGATGTATGCAGGATACAATTTGTGTTGGATTAGAATTCAGGTCTTCTAACTCCTACTACATAATCTTCTTGTTCTACTGCACTATTTTTATTATTGTCCCTATAGGAGTAGGGTCAACTTTACTCTTAGTAACAAGCTTTAATTTGAAAAATATATGAAAGAACTTATAAGAAAGGCAGAATTAGACTACAACATCTTCCATAGAAATGGATCTCACTATTCAGAGATAAAACTCTGAGAATATTACAACGAGACTATATAGACTGACTTGCTCTTAGAAGGCTTATATTACCTTTTCTCCATGCAATCTACTTATTATTGTCCTGATGCAAACTTGTATGGCTGCGAAGTTATATGTGGAGTAGTAACTTTATGGTTGAGTTGACAATCTTTCCAGAGAGGATTCTGCTTTGGGGGGAACCTGCCAAATCTTCACAAAACCTACGTCTGTGTCACTACTGGGCTACTATAAACATCCAAATCTTCATTCCATTAAAATTTTTATATATAAGTATATATTTATTTATCTGTGTGTCTAGACAGATATATTTTAATAGGTTATTTACAATATGTACTAAGGGATCTATAAATTGTATTTTACAGGAGTAAAAATAACCATATAGAAAAGGACATAACAGGCTCTAATGTGCAGTCTTAAAATATAGTTTGCTGTTGACACTGAAGACTCTGAGAGACATGATCATCATTTTTTAATAACAATCATCCATCTTCTCTGTTTTGTGATACTGTTAGCTTAGAAGGAAAAAGCCTTTTTTTCCAAAATTGAAACATTATTTGATTTGTGTGTTTAACATTTCTACTACTATACAAAATCATTGTTGTACTTTGTAAAACCACAAATTATTATTTTCAAAACTTGGTGATAGGCTTAAAAGTATATAGAAGGTCAAACTTTTTAGTTTTGAAGAATAAAAGTCCAATAAAGCAATGGTTCTGATATCTTGTGATAGGCTACTTCATTCAAATATTCCAATCAGGATATGTTTATGTTATGCTTTTCAAGCTTGATTGTGTATACAGATATCCTGGGCATCTTGTTAAAATCCAGATTCCTATGCAGGTTGGGCCTGAGATTCTGATTTCTAAAAAATAGCTAAATAATGTGGATGCTGCTGATTCGGGGACCATACTATGAGTAGCAGTAGCCTAGGCCTTTTCTGGGTCACAAATGTTATCTAGTGCAGCTGTTCAGCAATTTCTATTCTGCAACTTTGTTTTATCTTGATGGAAGCAAACATCAAATGGCAAACATTTCTGAATATTCAGTGCGTACCTTGTTTGGGTTTGTCTCGCATAGGAGTCATGTAGCCTTCTTCATCCAGCTCCCCTCGTGGGCTCCGTTCTGGGGCAAACACTGTGGGGTCAGCACTGTACCTCTGGGTGCTACTGTCCTCTTGGACACGGGGCGCCGCTGGCTTGCGTAGGGTGCCGTTACAGCAGGAGTCATCAAAAATCTCAGCTGTAGCACCCTGAGCAACTGGAGCTTCTGGGATTGTGCTGGTCGTGGCTCTATAGGGCACGGTCACTCCTTGTTCTGCAGCAAAACCCCCGTCTCGGTATACGAACTGGTTCTGTTAATAGCAGAAACACATTTGGAGAGAAGCTGTTAGGAATAGTTGCGGAAAAAGAATGTTCATAACCAAAAGGATATCAAAGCTAGTCTTTCAGAGAATAGTCATAGTATTTATTGATTTTTTTCCCTAGTGGCTAATGAATTTGAGTTTCAGACCAGAAACACCTAAAATTTCGATTTTTCTTAAAAGGTAAATTGTGGGAAAATAATTTGAAAGCATATATTTTAATTTTGCTAGCCAACTAAAACATAACCTAATAAAAAGTATTTGATTTCGTTTTCCCACAACTGCCTATATTTAATATAAAATTCAAAGTGAATTCTTATGACAAATGGCAGTGTCACTCACTGTAGACAGTTGTCTTTAAGAATAGAAGTACATTGATATATAATATTTTGAATGGTGCTATTTTCATATTACCTTCTATTCTGGGATTATTATGAGTTTTTGAGTACCTAACTAGAGAATCATCACTGAAATTCTGACTTTTTAGTACATAACCTATAATCAAGGAAGTAAAGATAACCTTCCTCCACTAAGAAATGTAATTTATGAGCCCACGTAAATCCTTCAGATAAAAATTGAAAGTTACAGTTGATGCCTGACATCTGAACTTTGGATTATCTACTGAGATAAAACACATCTACAAAGGCAGCTACATGATCTATAGCAAATTCTTAACTCACTGTTGGCAAAGGCAAAATGAAAAAATTATGTGGAGACAAGAGAAGAAACATGGTAAGCAAAGACCAAAAATCCTAAAAGATGAAGGTTGTTTGTGAAATACTTACTCCCGACATGGGGGTGTAGGCAGGAGGAGGGCTGTGTCCAATTTCACTCTAATAGGAAAGAAAAATGGAATGATGGATATAATAAGAGGCAATATGAATGAAAAAAATTAAAAAGAAAAGAAAAGAAAAGCCACGAGTTGTATGAACCAAAGGGGAAAACGTGCACAACAGTGAAGTTTCCTAAACAGTAAAACTGTATGCATTCTGACTGCAAGCAAGTTTATGTGTTTTGAGGAAATTAAATCATTTAATTCAATCCCTGAAAAGAAAAATCATACAGAAAAAGTAAAATTTTTCAAAAGATTAAAAAAAAATCAATAATAAGCATTTTTCTGATTAACGCTGAGGAAAGGAAAAGCAATAAATAACCATAGTTGTAAATGAAAAAGTTTCTTTCTTTACATGTCAAATGACTGAAATGACCATAATACCATAGTATTAACTTTTCTCTTATATGAAGAAATGTGTCTAAAAGGAGATAGAAGTAGATTTCAATTTGCCTGAAATGATTTTTGCAATTAAGCTACATTTATTTTTCACTATTTCAGCAAAGGGTCAACTTTGTACCACTCTTTATAAAAAGGTACATACTATTTTATTTTCAGCCTTACTTTTTTCTTTTTAAGTTAAGAAACAGCAGAAAATTTGGAAAATCAATTTCTTTCCTGGAAACATGTTTTAGATTCCTTTTATGTATTAACATTGACAATCAGTCAAAACAAGATTTCAGTTAAAGAAAAAACAAAAAAGACATCTATATTTTTATAGCTTAACACTCCATCCTATGGACTAAGTGAAAGTGGATATAAAAATACCATAAAATATTAACAACAACATTCCTTAGGGTAAGGAGAAAGGGTTGTATGAATAACAACTCTGTTTCTTAATAAAAAATTCATTAAATACATTTCTTGAGAAACTACTGGCTATGTGCCAGGCACTTTTCTAGGCACTGGGGATAATGAATAATGCAGGTCAAATAGCTGATATTAGGAAGCTTGCATTCTGTACATTCCAGCTTTAAGTGAACAGAGATGACTGAAATAAACTTCTAAGATGTCTACATCTTTTATATGAAACATAGCTAAATATTATTTCAGGTGAAGGTTTAGATAATTTAGATTCATAAAGCAATCTAAGAAGAATATGGTCCCAGGGCGATTAACTATTTAATGTAAAAAACTGGATCATGTAATTGCCCTTAACTAACAGTCTGTTGGACTAATCAAGGGACAAGTTCCGAACCCCTATGGTGAGTTTACATCTTAATTTCCGCCACAACCATGATGGCATAAAAAATATTTATCTTTTTTCTTCTCTAATAACCTAACAACACATAGAAGATTATAACAACAAAAAGTTAGAGATATATTTAATATGCAATGCATAGGAGGTAGTATTGTACAACAGATTGTTTTGCAACCTGTTAGAAGCCCTGGGCTCCACAAGTGGTGTGAATTTGCTCAATCATGAAACATCTGAGACCCTTATCTTCATTCTTGGCCTCTCTACTTTATTCTTAGAGAAGATAAAGTAAGATAATATATAGAGATGAACTTTGTTAAGTTCTGCACTATTATGTAAATGTAAAGGCTATATCAAATTTAAATATTCACATCTCCTAAATTGAATTTGTAAAGTCAAGCAATGAAGATGCCAAAGCTACTCATCAAAGAGGTATTTTTAAATGTTTACTTGTTCTCTAATCATCTTAAATATGGGCGTATTCTGCTATCTTTTAGAAATACATGAAATCAAATACACTTGTTCATAAAATTTGAGAAAGGGATTTTTCTATATAGTCCAGTGAGTTGTAAAACAGATGGTTCAAGAGAGATAGCAACTGCCTGGTAGAACTTTATCATATTACAAACACTGGCCTTACCTTCATCATTAAACACCAATTATCTAGCAAATATTTATTAAATCTCTACAATGAACCACAAGCACTGTGGTAGATGCTGGAGACAGCACAACACACTAGGAAAGACATGGCCACTGACCTTTTAGAATTTACACTGTACTATCAAATATTACCCGAGATTATTAGAAGAAAAGGAAAGAGTGGAATGAGGCCAGAGTGAATTTATTTCAGTTCTATGATTATATATCAGAAGGCAAGGTATTCCAAAATATTCATGATTACCAGTGTCCCTTTCACCCCTTACCTTGCAAGTGTCACTCTACTAGGTAACATTTGACTAGAATGTTCAGCTAAGGAACCAGTATTGATTACGCAGTTTGCGTTTTATAAACCTTGAGAGTTAAATGATCAAAGGAATAACTCACAAGTCATTCTTCATCAGGAAACAGTTTATTATCTGTATTCATTATGTAAGCTAGAATGCCTTCAATTGTAAAGGCGTTGTATTAAAGTAACTGGACCTCCTGCAGTTAGTCTGTACCGAGACATAAAGCAAGGCCATGCCCTATTAGAATGCATCCACTGTTCCTGCGTTTGGCAAGTCTGTCAGTTAGCAACCTGCCAACTCTGTATCTGAACATACAGCCAAATAGCATCACAGTAATAGGAGCATCGTCATGCTTTTCCCTGTTTCCAGCATTAAAATGGAAAAGATGCAAAGCAAACCCCTTTAGCATTCATTGTTTTTAGGGTTACTGGCTGCTTTTTATGTTTCTGTTTCCATTTTTTCAGTTTGCTTTTTTATCTATTTTCCATGATAAAAAGCACCTCATTCATTTCCCCCTGGAAGGGCAATACAGCTCCAAGGGAACATCTGTGAGGCCAATTAGCTGGGCTGGAAATGTGATATAATTGTTGTTTAAATATATTTAAATTACATGTTAATCACTATGTCATAATTTATAAGCTTTGAAAATAACTTTTTATACTTCAGAGCCAAGCCAGATTTTACTTGTTTTTGCTGTTTTTAGTTTGTAACAAGCTCTTCTCATTTTTCTCCCTCTCAATTCCCCATACTTGAAGAGCTGAACTTTTAATATTGGAAAGAATGACAGCTGCAAGCAAATTGGTGGAGTAAAAATTAAGATCCGCACAGCAGTCAAAATGAGCTGGAGTGACCTTAAAGTTCTAAGCAGAACAAAGCACTGCTCTCAGTTAAAAAGCTTTTGTTTTCTCATCATGCCACTTTCTGCTGTCCATCAAAGTCCAGCTCTGTGGATCTTTAGGAAGACGCACTGGGTGCATCTGTTCAATTAGCTGGCGGTTTACTGTCAGCAGGACAGAGACAGAAAGCAGAGGGTTATGAACTGACAGGTGATATGGACTTTGCTCTGGTGGGGGGATTTGTAAGGGTGGTAGATAGAATTGAATTTAATTCTTTGGCCATAACACCGGGACACTGTATGATTACCCTGGACTCAAATACCAGAGGTTATAGAGGAGGCAAGTGTCAGCAAATAAATCAAATACAGTGTTAAATGCATGTTTAAATACATCATGCCCTAAAATGTACTTTTTAGTTGAATGATAAATAGTTGAACATTTATCTCATTATATACACAGTATTTCTTATATTTGTATTGTTTAATATTGTTCTTGAGAAATTTTAAATTGTTAACTAAATAGACTGTGTCCTGTCATATTTTTAAGAATAATTATAGAAATCTATTTTCTTTCTTTTTTTTTTTTTTGAGACAGAGTCTCACTCTGTTGCCCAGGCTAGAGTGAGTGCCGTGGCGTCTGCCTAGCTCACAGCAACCTCAAACTCCTGGGCTCAAGCAATCCTCCTGCCTCAGCCTCCCGAGTAGCTGGGACTACAGGCATGCGCCACCATGCCCGGCTAATTTTTCTATATATATTTTAGCTGTCCAGATAATTTCTTTCTATTTTTAGTAGAGACGGGGTCTCGCTCTTGCTCAGGCTGGTCTCGAACTCCTGAGCTCAAACAATCCGCCCGCCTCGGCCTCCCAGAGTGCTAGGATTACAGGCGTGAGCCACCGTGCCCGGCCTAGAAATCTATTTTCTTAGGAAACAAAACTACATGCCTAATTCCTAACTTCTATCTAAATTAAGCATGTGTTTATCAAGAGAGAGTTGTTTTTTAATTTTTAAATAATTATTACTTTCAATAGTAACTACGGGATTACAGTTTCTAGGGTCAAGGAATACTCTAAATCCTTTTAACTAAAATAGAATGTGTCTCTGTAAGACATTGCTAACCTATCAGCACTAATTTATTATCTAGATACTTAACATAGTAACTGTTAAGGGTTCTCAACCTTTTATCCTCCCTAACATACGTGCTTAACACTCTGATGGGCACTTCCACACTTTCACAGGTCACATAGCAGCGCACAGAAAATGTTTTTTGCATTACATGTAATTCCTCATGCATGGCGGTAACTCTGTGTCTCTCTCACAACTGAGTGCAACATCCCAGTGTTTTGAGACAGTTAGATTTAGAACCTTCATTTTTCATAAGGCAAACCAGAAGAAAACAAAAAGTGTCCATACGTGCCCCAAACCAAGAAAGACTGGCCTGAGCTTATTGAGATTTCAGCAGCTGAGTGAAATTTATATATGTTACATATAATATCTTTTGTCTATTTATGTATTTATTTATTAATTAACTCATATGTCTATTTGGTTCGATTATGTGGGACACTGCTTTTTTGAAGAAAATGTTTTACTTTATGTGTGTGTGCACACACACATGCACACAAACAAACACAAAATAATAATGACCCTATAATTTAGGCAAAGGGATGGATACTGACTTGGGCTCTTTATCCACTTTTCGCTAACCTTGGTAACTTTAATCTTTGTTTTTTTTAATTCTTTTTCAGACAGATAATTTGGTGGCAATTTAATCTTTCTCATATGTATCATCTACTCAATTACTTAAAAAAATTTAATGGAGGGGAGCTATAAATGGTATCAGTAAATATGAGTGAGAACAAATATAAAATTTACAAAGTCTATGGAAATAGTGTCTTTTGTAAACATTAGTAAATCTACTTTTCTTAAGTAAGTCCAAAGTCTGCTTAATTACAATGTCTATTCTGTTTCATAGATGATTATATGACTACTCTCAGGCAAATTGAAAAATAGGAAAGGAAACTAATATATAACATGTACCTACCCTATGCCATGGACTATTTTAGATTTTATTTATTCTTATACCTTGCAAGGTAAATATCTGTATTAAAAATCATAACTTCCATTTTACAGATGAGAAAACTGAGGATCAGGGAAGTTAAAGTATCTGTCCACGTGCACATAGCCATTGTTGGCTATCTATGAAGCTCATCACTCTATTATCTTTTCAGTATGTCACACATACATTTTTGACACGAGCATATCTATCTATTCTTTCTCATCTTTGCCCTTGCTCTTCCTCTGCATTGTACCTTAACTCTTTTCTCAAATAATTTCTCATGGTTTCTCTTTCTAGTTTTTGTGAAAAACTACTCTTACAGAGGCATTTGAAATGCATCAGCCTTAGGTATAAAATACTGATAAAGCTTTACAGTATTGCCCCACCCAGCAGATTTGCACTCAAATTAGTTACAAGGACCTAAACTGAAAGAAGGAAACTTTAACTAGAGTATTAAGAGTTAATAGCACACACACATATATATGCATGTATATATATATATATTTCATTCTTTCCTAAAAGTCCTTTTTTGCTGATCTAAAATTGTATGTGTGAATACAAACACACATACATTTACCTACCTTGCCAAGAGCAAAGCCAGCCCCAAAGCAGGAGGAGATAGTTTTAAATAACTGGAGAGCACAAAGATTTTTCATGACAGCACTCTTGCTTATGGATTTATTGTTCCTGGTACAAGGCTTAGTCAATAAATACCTCTTCCTGCTTGACTGGGGGTAAGTAAGCTATTGCATCCCCAGGCAGCAATTCCTATACCCTTTCCATGTATCAGTAGAACAAGAGAAAATTTCCCCGTAAAATATTCATGGCTAGATGAGTCAATAAAATGAAGCTGAAAATTCCTCACTTTACACCTTTCTGCTTTAAGTTGCTGCTCTGAGCAGTATTATATGATGGAATCAAAGGATGTTATTAGCACAGTCAAAAAAGAAAGGACATAAAGAAACACAATTTTACATTAATGCCAACATTCTTTAGCTTCATTCAAGACAAGCAGTAAGAATTTTGTCACCCTTCTTGAGATTAGTAATCACACAGAATTGATCTCTTTGTCCTGGTGCAAGTTCTAAATGTCTTTCTTTTGTTTGGTTGGTTCTGGTAACATTCTCTTTTTTTGCCTGTTTCTATTTCTTTTCACAAGCATGTTGTGATAATTGAAACTTCTCCCAATTATTACATAGCTACTTGCTAATGCATGTAGCTAGAAATCTAAAGAGAACATCTACGACTTTCTCAAAGACCTACCAATAATTCTTTTCTGTTAGGAAGGGTATGTCATTTTTCGTAATTTTTTGAACACATGTTTAAGAACATCTAGTTCTTATTGCAATGTCTTTAAGAGCAGAAATGAAATCATCAAGCCTTTACTATGTCCAAATTCTAGAGTAGCCTAACTGATTCTTCAAATGAATCCTAAAGTTATCTCTGTTTGAGTGTTTTTTATTCCAACATCATAAGGAGTATTTGATGAAGATTTTTTGTATTCATACACAAACTAAGAAAATTAATAGCTTAAAACAAAATAACGGATGCTCATTTAACCCACTCAATCTAACACATTGCCTTTTGCAGGCTATTAGCTCATTTGTGGGCTTCCTTTTGTTTTGTTTTTCCCATTTTTCACATATGGATATTGTTTAACAGCAAATGAATCTTGTTCACCAAGATACTATGTACAAGAGGTCTACTTAGATGCCAAGATATGCACCTGAAAAAGGAAAAAAGGTCCACTTAGAAATGTTTGTTAATGCTTATTTAGAGTTATTTTATTTATTTGCAAATAATAAGGCAACAGTGAAATTGTCAACCTTCTCTTTAGCAATAATCCAAGCTCAGGAAGTTTTATTATATATTCAAAATAACAATGACAGCATTTAGAGCAATCTGTGCATGAGAAGGTAAAAATATGAAGGGCACAGTTGTGAACTGGGGGATAGAAAACAAATAACATAGGAAATAGAATTGCAAATTTTAGGAACCTAATTTTGGCATGTCGATTTTACTCAGTGTTTTAAATGATAGGAGCTGGCAACAAGCACACAATTTAACATAACACAGATAAAGCCTTTCAGTGCTCATATCATTTCAATGTGGACCAAGTTGGAAATATCTTCAGTTATGCTAGTTTATGCAAACTGTGTACCAGATAAAAAGTGAATTTGTAACAATGGTTTATTCATCCAACTACTGCTCTTTAAGCAGCCAGGTGGCACAGCTGTTGCTGTAAGTAAAAAGATTTCTAACAGTCCACCTGGAGTTAGGACAGCTGGTTCGTGTGAGCTGATCTGAATAATGTACTGTGGATACTCGGGTACAGCAACTGACAGAACAAACAGCACATGACTGTCCCATCAGCCCAGAGCAAACACTGGTTACATTTCGCAGAAACAGGCTGGTATTTACAACTGATCTGGGCAAAAATGAGTATCAGATTGAAGGCAGCACCCCAAGAGAAAAAGCTCTCCCCAAGAGGTACTTATTGACCACAGTCTAAGCAGATTTTACCATTTTTGAAAAGACCCCAAATCTGATTTTGCTACATATAAAAAAGAAGAAAAATATACAAAGCATTCCTACATCTATTTGTGAACCACTCTGGAATTTCCTAAACTAAAAAAATGACCAATACTTCTTTAGTTTTCCATTTACACTGCTTGTTGCCAAAGTCAATCTAGATTAGCCAAGATCACGGCCATAATAATTTTCTTTCAAGTTCTAAAATGGTTAGCATTTTACTAAAAAAAAAAAAAAAAATGCAGGAAGCAAAAATTAATAGAACTGAAGCCAGAGAATTTATTTTAAATCTGACATGAATACCAGAGATGACCAATTCACATTCTCTCTATTTTACGCCTAAGTGACAGAGACGGCAAACAGCTTTCCTCAAGACACAGCTAAATACTAACAAGGAAAAATCAACAGTCCTAATTAAAAATATCTTTATAGTTTGCTATGAGGAGAAAAAACTCCTCTGGGGATCCTTAAGATTATGAGTCAAGAGCAGCCCAGGTGAACCTCTAAAACAGGTGAAGTCTGATCCCAGTGTTTCCTCACCAAGGATACGTCTCACTCTCAAGCCCATGATTCTTTACTCCTTCCTCACAGATTCCTGGGCCCATTTATTCCTGCCCTGGTTCTACAGGAAATATAACTATATTATCCTCCCGTTTCAGGTGTCCCATTCTGGGTCACTACCTCATATCAAAACATTTTTTTTTTTTTTGTCTATACTCTTATGCTCTCCTCAGGGATGTGGCTTTAGCTAAGCCAGAGGGCATCTATTTGGTCTGATAAATTAATTTGGAGAATTTTCTCAAATTGGTGTTAGTGGATCATGATGGGCCTACCTCAAGAAACACTGACTATTGAAGACCAATCCACACTCTTATAATTAACTGCTGGTTTGATATCTCTACTGGAATGTTTCATGGCACTTCAAATGTCACATTTCCTAAACTGAAATGACTGTCTCCTCTCCCTAACTCACTGGTCTCAGCTTGGAGAATGGTATCAATAATCTATCTACTTGCGTAAGTCAAATATCTTACTGTTATCTTTTTTTTTTTTTCCTACTGAAAATATATTTTATTTTATTTTTTTAATTTATTATAGCTTATTATGGGGGTACAACAGTTCTGGTTAAGTATGATATCTCCTCTATCTCACTCCTCGTATCTAAGCATCCAAGGTCAACTCTTTCAAACAGCTTAATATCTCCAGAATCCAACCATTGTCTCCATCCTCATTGCTATTATCTTAGTTTTGTTAAGGTGACATACAGTTTATTATTCCCAGTGGGATACATTGAGGGTAAAAGAAAGTGCTATTAATAATTATGCCAGGATAACAGGAGTAAAGTAGGACTTGCTAGGGAAAACAGGCACTCATGATAATCTCAATTATAGTTTAATTTCTTGACTAGAATACTGGAAAAACCTTCTAACTGGTCTCCTTGATCTTGGTCCTTCCCTTCACTCCAATCTAACATTCACACTTCATTCCCCCACTTTAAAAACTTCAAGACCTATTGCCCTTCAGCTAAATAAAGTCAATTTCTTGTGGCATTGGAGGCCTTGGTAACTATGATCCTTGCCAATTTCTCCAGCTTCATGTCCTTGCTCTCTCCACATAGGCCTCCCTCCAGTCAAAACAAATCACCAGCAGCTCCTATAACAAGCCATTTCCTCTCTCACCCTCATGCCACTTCCCAATTTCTTATCATTTCTTTAATGCTCTTTCTGGCTTCTTTCCCTTGATTGTATGTTAACTCCATGAAAAATTATCAGTACCCTGATTACATTTCATTATTGATTCAACAAATATTTATCAAGAACCCATTATGTGCCCCACAATTTATCAACTGTATTTCAATTATTTATTTATTTCATTAGTATGTCCTCTTTCTTAGACTTTGAGTCTATTTGGAAGAGGACTTACTCTAACTCACTATTATATTTTTCATACCTAGCACAGTGCTGGGGCATGGCCATGGTGGATGTTCAGTAAAGTTATGTCGAATCAAAGGATGGATAGACAGAAAGATGTCTTAAACCCAAAGAGAGGCTCTATTAATGATAATTTCAGAGATCCATCCAGTCAGTCAGATATGTTTTGAAGAATGTAGAATTTCAGCATTCTTAAAATTATATATTACTCAAATCTTACTCTGCAGATAAGGTGAAATTGAATCCAGATACAAGTATCTGAATATTATATTTTATCTAATACACTCACTTGTCAATATCAGTTACTATTTCTGAAGACATTGTTTGAACTCTTAATTCTAATGGCAAAATTTTTAAAAAAGTATTCTAACAAATGGTGAGTGGTTCTGAATGCAATGGACATTTCACATCCAGCTATAAAACTTCAGGATTCCATCACTAGTATACAACACTCCCTTGAGACATCAATATATTTTCCTAATGCTTTGGAGGCCTAGGAAACTAAGTTTTAGCTTTATCCCTGAAGAATATAAATATTTAAGTAAGAACGATAAGGAAGACAGACTTTGTGAATAGAGAAACTATAGGCAGATGCAAAATGTATCCTTTCTCTACAAGTGGTAGATACTCCCTACCTGTGTTTCCGCATTGTGGTGCACAGAACAGACACATAGGGAAGGACTATTTTAAATTTTTCAAAAAATATTTTTAAGATAATCATGGCTAAGTAGTACAGAAAAATCAAAATTATAAGTCAATGAAATTCTAAATCAAAATTATAGAGGACATGTCTGGGGCAAAGGAAGTAGCTGCCGAAGAGTGCTTGACTAGAGAAAAGCCTGGCACACAACACTCTGCTGCCATAGATAAGTATTTCTCCAAGCTTTGTGTCCTCATCTGTAAAATGGGAATAATAATGCCTATCCTAACTGCTTTATCAGTTTTATGTGCTCATGTTCATGCCAAATATCTTTGAATAAAATAATATAGTTTATAAATGAGCAACATATTTTCTTTCTCTAGTAGGTTAAAGAAAATATAGCAGAATGCTGAATTCTCCAAGTATCACTCACACAAAATGAACTAAAATGCTACAAACCAAATAAGCATATACTTCCTGTATACCAGCTAAATGATTATCTGTGGGATGGTAGAGGTTATTCTGCAAATTTTGTATCACAAATTTTATTTGAAACAACTGTAAAAAATGATTTCTGTTATTAATGTAAATAAAATAGTGAAAAATAATTTACAAATTTTATCTGAAGGTATATTGATTAATACATCATTTATAGCCATTTTAAAACATAGCTTTGAAAATTAAAAATGCTATGGTTTTCTTAGTGCAGCAGTAATCAAAGCAAGATTTCTTAGAACTCTTTCACCACTTAGACATAGAAAGGTAAATATTAAATATCCAATAATACAATCCTTAACCAGCTAAAAAATAAATTAACTGAATGACCTAATGGTATAGATTATGAGAAACTGAAATAAAATCTTTATTATTTTTATTTTCTTTAGATGACAAGGGTGAGAGAGTTGATGAAACACAAACACTAGAAATTCACATTTTGGTAGAGTATGTATTGGCCTTGAATTTTTTTGAATCACTACTACTGAACAATTGAAAGCATCCAGACAGACTCCTAATAAGATATGTTGCAGAATTCACTCCGCAGCATTGTCAATAGACCAAGGAGAAGTCCTCAGTTCTTCAGTTGCATTTTTTCTTCCCTGTGATTGCTGATCTTTTCAGGGAAAGTTGATAAACTAAACAAGGCACATAGTCATGGAGGAAGTGTTTGAACTCTCATTCCTTGTTTGGTGGAGACAGAATTCCCCTGTGTCACCTTTTTAATGAATTGGGATCCGAAGCATTTTATAGATTTTAAAAACATAAAAAACATTTTCAAGAAAGACACACCTTGGAAAGCCAAATTACAGAAGAGTGCTTAGATTTGCAACTTTAGAGTAATTTGATAAATAAATTGGAGCTGGGAGAAAATAAAATAGATTAGACTTTTCCACATATTCTGTATCCCAGCTATTCTACCGATGAATGCCAAATAAACAAACAAAAAAGTACTAGAGAGATGAGAGAAACATCAGCTGTATTTCCTAGGCCACTTTGTCATTTATTATATTACCAGCACAATTATTATTTACCATATCTAAAGAAAGATATTAAGCCAAGGTGCAGCTATGTTCTGATGAAAGAAAATAGTAATACTTGGTCTTATGAAAGTATTTACAAGGACGAGTCTGGTTGTCTCTTTTGCCGTTAAGTCCTAAATATTAGGCACCCCAAGCTCTCTTAGGAACCTTTACTGTTTTTATCCTTTATAAATACATCAAAGACTTTTAGAAACTGTATCTAATTCATCAGTATCATCTTTTAGGATAACAACATCCTTAAATAGACAACCAACCAATTTTATTAGTACCCTACCTCTTTTATTTCTCCCAGCTTTACTTACCTAAGTATTAAAAATATACCTAGTAGCTCAGATTTTGATGAACAAATTTAGATCTAGATATCCTTGTCAAGAGCAATTGACAGGAGGACATTTTGATCATTCCTTGTACTGACCTTAAATTCTTATTGGAAAGTGACCAAAAGCTGAGGTGAAAGCAATTAGAAGTAATATCATAATACTGGCAGCAATTCTGTAATTTTTATTCAGTCTGTTGCCATATGAAAACACATTGAATGTCAATTACGCAGGAGGAGAAGATATTTCCAAGAGAGCTTGACACAAGCCCAGGCTGTGAATTATTTGCTTTGAAATGCCTTCATATTCTCCTGCTTGGAAATTCTGGTCAAGAGAAGAGCAAAAACAAGTAACAAGCTCATCCTAAGTCTATAGACAGGTGAACATTCATAAAACGTTTATCAGCCTACAAATAAAATTTTAAACGTGCTGGACCATCCTCCGACAGAAGAGAGGAAGGAAGTACAATAAATAAAGTGTGCTTCGTTATATATTAAACTTCCAGGGTACAGCTCACTCATCTCGAGGTTCTAAATACCACAAGGCCCAAAGGAAGCTATCACTAACATGCTATTTGAAACCAGAAGCACATTAATTCTTGACAGCAATTCCTCCTATATGTTTTCTAATCTCCTCTATCCAGAGGTGGATTTACCTTGAAGCAATGAAGCATAAGCCTCAGAACCTTCAATTATAGCCCCCTTCCAAGGCCTGGTGAAGAACTCAAGTCATAGATTCACATGATGTGGGGATTTTATAAAATTTGCAAAAGTGAAATTTTTATTTTTGCATTCTTTTCCTTAAATGTGCTCTATCTCTACTCTCAATTATAAATGTCTGGCTCCACCAAACCTGGATCTGTCCCTACTCAACCTTCCCTGTTTCTGAAAGTGTTCTCTACGGTATGTTTTTGTCAAAATTACATTTTATCAAAAATGTGGCATCCACAAGAAGCCACCGTGCACATCCAGAAGACTTTCTTGGAATATCTTCTGTAGTAGAGCATGTTTATTCCACGATTTAACTGAGGCATCTGAGCCAAGGTTAATATGCCATAAGATTCCGGATCATAACACTTCAAAATTCATTCAAACCCCTTCTCCTTTGGAGACTCACGCTAAATGATTATATCTTTGCGACTCTCATCTACAGTCTTTGAAGGTACTTTCCAGCACTCAGAGACTGTTCATGTTCATTGGTGTCACTCAGATTGCTCAGTCATTCCTGGCTCAGTTCCAACACCTTTCACCATGAATCCCACTGAATACATTACATATGAAGCATAATGATTCCTAAGCTTCTTCCTTGCCTACAATCTTATCTCTTCTGTACTTTATCTACCATGTGGCTACACCTGAACATCACTGGGAAAAACTCTCATTACCAATTAAAAAAAAAAATCTCTTTCTCTGACTACAGCCTTTTATTCTTTTAATTAATTGATTTCCTTTCTCCGATTCAAGCAGTTCTTCTGCCTTTTTTGTGCTCCTCAATTAATTTTATTTATTTATTTTATTTTTCCAGGAAGGGTCTTGAAGTATGTTAGATATGGCTTTGACTCTTACATCACTTACTAGATATGTCACAAGCTACTCAACCTGAGTCCCAGGTTCCTTAGCTTAAAATGGGGAAAGAATGCTCTCTCCTTTTTGTTAGTACTATATTTTGTAAGACTGTATGTAAAGAAGCTAGCATAACGGTCAATTGACAGTAGATACACTATGTTAGTATTTACATAATTATATATCATTAGGCCGGGTGTGGTAGTTCACTGTTGTAATCCTAGCACTCTAGGAGGCTGAGGTGGGAGGATTGCTTGAGCTCAAGAATTCGAGACCAGCCTGAGCAAGAGCGAGACCTCGTCTCTACTAAAAATAGAAAAATTGGACAGGCATTGTAGCGTGTGCCTGTAGTCCCAGCTACTCGGGAGGCTGAGCCAGGAAGATCACTTGAGCCCAGGAGTTTGAGGTTGCTGTGAGCTATGATGATGAGCCACTGCATTCTACCCAGGGTGACAGAGACTGTCTCAAAAGAAAGGAAGAGAGATAGAGTGAGAGACAGAGAGATAAAGAGAGGAAATTTGGGAGTCCCCTATCAATCTGTTAGGAAACAGAGCTAAGAACGGCGGAGAGAGAAAAGGATTAGGTCGTAGGCAACTGTACTCTCTATGACACGAACCTTCAACCGAGTCCACCAGTTCTGTTTTCTATATAATCTACCAAATTCACAAAGTCTTGGTGTGAATTATTTTTGTTGTTGGAGAAATGAAAGAAGGGACTGAGTTGTGGAAATTAAAGAAAGGGTGAGAACCAATGAAGTGTGGGGGAGCAGCACCACATGAGGAACTTGGAACCTGGGAGGAGAGAAGAGCTAACAGTTATTGCATAGTTTGAAGAGCTTTACCTATTATTGCACTAAATCTTCATATACACCTATGGTAGATATTATTTTTATCTTCATTTTAGAGCAGAGTAAACCAAGAGGTTAAGTAAGTGGCCAAGTTTACACAACTAGTAAGTACAGGAGCTTGGATTCAAGTACAGGCAGTCAGATCCCATGGTATACTATGTTGTCAGATTACTAAATGGCTTCATTCAGCACTTTATCCCCAGTAGATTAAAAGAAAAAATAGGGAAGCGGTTTGGATGTCTTCCATCTGTGAATTTAGATTCAATAAAATTCTATCTAGTGCTCAAGGGACAGAGAAACTCCCATCTGACATATGTGTTAAAATTTCATTCTTAAGTTTCCTCATGCCAAAATTACTTCTTGCCTAAGATGAACTTTTCTACAAACGTATGGGGACTTATCTTCCCCTAACTTCTGGACTTTTCTCCACCTATTCCCTTTCCTATTATCTTCTGTCATATTTCACTAGTTCACTCATCTCTAAGAATGTTCAGATGTTCATTATTCTAGAAACTTCCTCTGACCCATCTTCCTCACTGAACTCACATTCTGTCTCCTGTCTTCCCTTCACATAGAAGAGTTTTCCAAAGAGATTCACACCTCCTGCCTTACTCCTCAATCAATTGTACTCTGCTCCTTACAAGTTCTACATTCTACTGAAACTACACTTAAAGATAATAGTAATATGTCATGAATATAGCATAATAGTGGCTTCCAAATCATAACTTCATTTGAGCTCTAGACACATACTCCTCACTATTTAATGACTATATCTACTAATATTCCAAAATATTAATTGCATTTCCTTATTTTACTCCATTTTCATACACTAATAGTAATGTTAACATCTTCCTATTTGCCAAATTAGAAAACTTGGTGTCACCCTTGAATTAACTCCATCTCACTCTGCAACATCCAACTGGCATCCAAATCCTGTTGTTTCCATCTCAAAATCATCACTTACATCAAACTTTCCATTCTATTTTCTCTGACTCTGGAAATAAATTAATCTCTCTTTGTTTTAGCTCACATATCAAAAAGCTGCCATAATTTTCTTACTAGAAGCCAAATCTGACCTTTCCATGCCCCTGCTTAAGCACCCTTATTTGCTCAAATGATCCCTTATGCATTCTCTCTGTCCCTATTATTACACTTTCTCATTGTATTTTATTGGCTAGTTACTTATTTGTAAGTTTCTTGAGGGCAGGATTGGATATGGCCCTAGTAAGCAATCAGTTAGATCACATACATAGTAGACACCTAAATAAATGTTTGATGAATGAATAAGGTATTGAAAGAAGAGATGCTCTTTGCTACTTGCCTGAATTAATCATTATTTGATGGAGGTAAGTGGAAATTTCTAAATCTGAATTAGTGGATAAGCAGCTACTAGTAAGACCATTCAGACAGTCCCTTAAAGATCAAAATTAACATTTATGAGGAATCTGATGGTAACAAAATTCTGAAAGTCAAAATTCTTTACTGATATACTCATCTTAAAGTAGTGAGTACTGACCTTGATTAAAGTGAGTACTGAGCTATGATTAAACAGCAAAGAAATGTCAGAGGCAGAGAGAGAGGCAGTGCATCATTGTGGTGAAGAGTGCAGCCTCTAGGACTCTAAAGCCAGGCTGTTGGGTTCTGTCATCTTATAGCTGTGCCTCAGTTTCCTCACAAACTAAATAGGTGATAAAACAGTGAATACATAATAATAGTAACAACAGTAAATACTAAAATTATAAAAATACATAGAAAAAACTAAACTCAAAGGGTTTTCATGAGATTTAATAAACTAATATATATCAGATGGGCACAGATAAGGGATAATAGATATCACCTATTATTATTTACTCTTTGAATAATCTAATACTTTTATAAATATGTATAATTACTAGGAGTAAATGGATGAATTTAATCCTTTCAACACAGGAATATTCAGTAGCATGGTCTCTTTAACATAGAACTACAAAGAGACTCTAAAAAGAGACGATACTAGGCTCGAAATGAATATGAATTATGTATACCTCAATATCTCTACTATGCTAAGAATTTTAAACATTTTTTCTCCCAGGGAGAGAAACAAGTATAAATGTTACTAAACAATGTCTGTGATTATTGCTGGAAAAAGCAAACCAAATTGGTTGTAGATTAAACTTCCAATTTATTTCCCTTTCTGATTTCCACCATGTCTTTCATCACAATGTAGAATATTTTGCAGCAAGAGATATGGTTGTAGAATTTGGATTTTTTCCCATGGTAGTCTACCAATCTCTCAATTCAGCTTTTGCTCAAGTGTAATGAGAGGCTGATCCACAGCCATTCATTTACAGTGTCTGAGTAAAAACTACAGAGCACAAATTAGCCTCTCTTTAGAACGTGCTGGTATGTCAGAATTCTGAACTGAAAAGGGAACTTTTCATTTGGGCAGGTGAGCGAGGAAAGGGACTGAAACACAAGATACTTGTGATTAGGATATGTTCAACTGCAGAAAGTGCACAAAGGAAAGCTGATGAGCAGGCCCACCCCCTACTATCCACAACCATCGTCTCCATTCTCTTTCGTGGAGTAATCAAAGGATATTCTGAGCCTCTCAGAATGCCATCAATCCTTATTGAGAATGAAATAGAACATTCCTCTCTCTCAAGCCTTTGCAGAAGCAATCATCATAGCAGGCTGGCCTGAGCAGGGAGCTCTGGCAGACAAAGATGGATTTGTAAAAAAAAATAAATAAATAAATATATACATACATAAATAACCTCCAAAAAATCTGAATAGAAAGTTGATGATAATGTCCCAATTCTATTATGTAAAGGGTAAAGAAACTCACAATTGTACTCTCTAGGTCTGGACAGTAAAGAATAGGCTTCTTGATGAGATTTTTCTGATAATTTAAAATCAAGCTGCAAATCTTGTGGCAGTAATACTAAAAATTAACCATCTAAATGATTTAGATAAAACATTCATTATCATTCTAAACCCAAGTATCTTCTATAGTTGTCCCTCCCTCCTTTTTGTTTCCTTTCTTAGCTTTGATTTTCTCCTTTAGCACTTTTTAACAAAGAATGGAAGAAGCTTCTTCTGGTTGTTCAAAAAGGCATCTTGTGCTGGCTGATAATTACTCCAGTGTAAAATAAAGATCTTTGAAATATTCTTTAATGCCAGACTTCCCTTACACAAGCAGTGTTTCGATGGCACATGTTGTCTCGGTGTTGTAGAAACATGTTTGGCAGTAGCCAAATCCGGCACTGATAAGAAGCTAAAACAATAAGTACAAGAAGTTCTTTCAGGTGAATCATTTTTGAATGAATAAGTCACCCTACTTGGAGCCAGAAGACCCAACACTGGTTTGGCAGATGCTAAGCTCTGAACCAAGTTACCACATCACTGAATAGGCCAGGAATTTTGGGTACTCTATAATTGGGATTCTAGTGTGAAACTAAAATGCCAAATATGCCAAAGTGCTTTGTAACTTTAAAGCACTGTTCAACTATAACTTATTTTTAGGAATGAAAGGTATTTTTTGACTTTATATTACATTGCTTGTAGTAGATTTTGAGGATGTGAAGGGGTAAGGGTGTTGTTCAAAATATTATTTTGTAAGTTACAGTACAAAAAAGGTTTCATAAAAATTGTCCCAAATATTTAAAAAACAAATTAAAGAAACTAGAAATCTGTATCAATCTTTTAATGAACTTCATTTGAATAATTATTAGGCTTATATTTATATTTTATTTAATTATTATTCATTAGAGATGATATGTTGATCTTTCCTTTTCTTTTACCCAATGAACCGTGGGAATTAAAAGCATAGAATAAAGGCCAGACAGATCTGGGATCAAACCTCACTTTTTACCAGATGAGCTGGAAGCAAAAAGATTTTGCCTCTTTCTGTTTCTTTTTCTGCCTTTGTAAAATGGCAATGGTAGTGCTTTTCACCTACCCTTGTTATGCAGGTTGAAGTTAATAAATGTAAAATCCCAGAGCAGAGCCTAATACATGAATATGTGATCAATAAATGGTAGCTAAATTCAGGTGTGTGCTGGAAAATTTTGAAACATTTGTTAAACTTATAAGGATCCTTTTATCTTCAAGTATGTATTATACTTATTGAGTCTCAATATAGACATTGTTCTCCTTGCTTTTTTGCTTTGGCTTTGGCTCTATCAACTCTATTTGATCTTCCTGAACCATTAACTCTTGATTACAGAGAGTCTCACAGAGGCACAGAGGAGACAAAACAGCAACAGGGGCTTAGGTTTCTCATTGCACTCCCGTTAAGAGCCTTTTAAACCAAATGATCCTAAATCTCATTAGACTTGAAGTCAAAATCAAGATTTCCATGGTTTTGACCTGACAGAACCAATAGAGGACTGAATACTAGATTTAGACTCAAAAGACTGGAGCATGGCTTCCCACCTCTCCCTTAGAAGCACAAGGACACTGGGCTATGGGTTTTATCTTTTCCCGTATCAGTTTATACTTCTGTAGGATAAGAGGGTTTTTACTAGAAGGTCTGTAAGGTCTCTTGCAGCTCCGACATGCCACGAGTACATAGTTACTTATGCATACACTTTATACTGCAATAGCAGGTCAGTGGTGCAAATTATTACACTTAGAGTTGAGCTATATACTAGGGCCAAGGACAAACCACCCGAGTTATATTTCTATTCATGGAAAATCTGGTTGAAACAAATGTCCAGAGAAGGACATACAGGCTATGGAGAAGGAAGGAAAAGCAAGTGGCAAATGAGAGGGAAGAAGATTATGCTGTCAATACTATAAGGAGAGCCTGGTATTTCTGTGTAAATGGCGGTGTGGAACTTTCTATACAAGAAAAATGTATGTGTTTTTTAAAGCTTTTTTTTTTTTTTTTTTTTTTTTTTTTTTTTGAGACAGAGTCTCACTCTGTTGCCCAGGCTAGAGTGAGTGCCGTGGCGTCAGCCTAGCTCACAGCAACCTCAAACTCCTGGGCTCAAGCGATCCTACTGCCTCAGCCTCCCGAGTAGCTGGGACTACAGGCATGCGCCACCATGCCCGGCTAATTTTTCTCTATATATTTTTAGCTGTCCAT
>CM052439.1:20002286-20027908 GCA_028533085.1 Varecia variegata | reverse complement strand
CGTAGAACCAATGATTAAAACTTAGTGTCCATGAGGCAGGCTGAAACAAGTTACATGGATGTTTATTTCTAATTAGTCATATTTATAAAATGTACAGTTAATGAGAACTCTTTATTAACTTAAGTAAGCAGCTATAAAAGATGGAGTAGATACTCTCACATGTTTATCAGAACTTCTAATATAGGGAATGTAACCAAGCAGTGACAAACGGAAATAATAGAGAATATAATAAACAGAAGCTTATAAATACAACAACAAAAGCCAAAACATCAAAACCTCCACTTCTCTGAATAAACCCAATTATATCTTTGCTGGGGAGATGGCACAATCAAGTTAACAAGGATGTAAAAGGACAATCTCAGGAAAACTCAATCAAAAACATTCTCAAAACTTACATTGCAATTCTATCATCTGAAGCTATATGTCATACACAATGCTTATTTATTTTTATAAAAATAAAAATGCACTGTGATAATTTTTCATAAAGGTATACTATAAACAAGATTATGTAGCTTTCTCTGCTTTTTATGCCTTTTATGATCAACTATGATATTTCATAAAAATCTTAAAAAGACTGTGAATGTGGGTTGATGACCTGGGCTATTTTTCCAAACAGAGCACTATCTGCCTATTTATTTTTACTGAATGGCTCTAGGGATTTCGCAACTCAACATGAAGAAAAATATTATAGCCTGAGAAACAAGATTTTCCCCAAAAGACAAACTTTACTATTAAAAATATGACTGTTCTGCCAACGTTATATATATAGCATATATATTTAATATATACACACACACACATATTTTGAGGTAATTTAAAATTTGCCTGCAGTAAAGTGCCACATTTAATTCAGGGAAACATAAGTAGGAAAAAAAGGACAAGAAAAGTAAAAGAAAAAAACAAATATACTATACAATATATATGATATAATATATAAATCTGTTATAATAGATAATATGTAAATATATCTATATTATATAATACATGCTAATCTATATCATGTAACATATAAATGCTAATCTACCTGCTAATCTGTATCAGATAATATATAAATCTATCATATAATTCACATGATAGGTTTCTTTTTCTATATATTCCCTACAGTAATTTAACAACTGAGTTTTGTTGAGCATTTCTCCTGGACCTTAAACATACAATCTGTACCCCAAACATACAATATTTTCTACTTCTGAGTAAAATATGTGAGAACCTCATGGAAATTTTACCACCACCTACGGCATACACATGTGGGGGAATAAACCCTCTTTATTGAAATGTCTTAAATAATTTTAAAAGATAATTAATTCTTTCCCAGATAACAGGTATAAATTCTTTATTGATTGAATGGCCTAAATTTTATTTTCTAAAAACGAATAAAAGGTAAGACTAAGCTTAAATTTGAGTAAAATAAATTGTACCATACTTTTAAATCCTACTACCGCCCTTTTTATTTAAATAAACATTAGGCTTTCTTATTTGTAAGAAATGCTAGTTTTATGTGGTACATTTAAACTTAGATAAGGTGCTGACTCCTTCTTGCTAATCCTGGACTTAAATTGTAAGTAGCCAGACAGATGCTAAATAGCTCATCATAACAATTGAGTTAAACACAATTGAATAAATGTTCTAATTATAAATACCACTCTTTTCCAGTTCATATTCTTCATTTTCTAACATTTCTGTTACACCAAAAGTTGTTTGTAAATTAAAATCAATGTTGCAATTAAGTCTTCTCTCTTACTGCTCCCCTCACATTCATTGCTCTCACTTACTGCTTTCAGTAATTATTCTTTGTTATGACAATAATCTGTATTTTCTACTATAGAACATAAATTCCCATAAGCAAAAAAAAAAAAAAAAAAAACCAAAAGTTGCTTTTGTTTTTGTTTTGACATTCATTGAATTCAGAGTTATATTTTCAAAGAGTTATTGAAAATTATGGCCATGAAATTCTATGAAATTGTCCCTAAACTAAAATTCACTGGGTTTTTTCTGTCAAAATTATCAGACAAGTTGCTATGAAACCAAAGCTTATGAAAGACAACTTGGCAGAGCTATTATATATTACATATTAAAGAACCAGGAAATAACCAAATATTAACCAAAAAAGGCAGATGACAATGCTATTTAGAATATTTTTTTAAATGAGAGTGTAAAGAGTTAATTCCTTTAGGAAATGAGGTTTATAAATAGGTATTTCTAACACAATAAAAATATTTAGCATTAAGATATTTTACATGAATTTAACATATTTATTTTTGCTTTAAAAGCTTTAGTTCACAAGGAAAATTTACCATAGCTCCAAACATCACTCTGATGGGTGAATTTCCTGTAATGTATGCACTCCAGAGCCATCCATTTAATTGGCATCTATAGAGAAATGAGAAGTGAAAATTTTATAATTACATAAAAAGTCTTTTCTGTACTTATTTCCTAAATGTGAGTCTCTGAACTAGCTTTAATTACATTTTTTGGTTGTGTGTGTATATAGATACAAATATAACTACATATATTATATATTGGCTATTTTTCAACAAAAGCAACAAATGAAATTTATAAAATTCATAAATGAATAATCTAAAGATACATTATGCTTATTTTTTAAAAAGGCTTATTAACAGTGAAAAGTGAAATAATAAAATAGGAACAACTTCCTATAGCTCTTAATTAATGTTCACTAATTAAGTTACTAGTTAATATTTTGACTCATGATATCAAATCTAAACATCTAACACACATGCTTCTTAACATGTGCTTATATTATATTTTTTTCTCAAAAAAAAAATAAGATGCCTTATATTTTCAGTCATCCCTTTTTACCCCCAGACACATTTTGGGCCACCGGCACAATGGATTCTTTTTGCACGTGCCTCCTATCTTCTCCTCTCATATACTTAGGTCACTATAATGCCCAAAATCACGAATTCCAAAGTTAGCTTTGCTTTGTTTTCCATCTATAAATGACCTCCGTCATCTTGCTTAGCCAGTATTGAAAATGTGTACCATTTTCAAAAGAGGAACTATTTAAAAGAATGTGAGAGGATCAGCACAAATCTACCATCACTACAAGAAAAACAACTCAACCCGCATACCCTGCTGATGGGTCAGCAGAATGAGTTTCAACTATGAAGGGCAGCATTATATAGCTGGGAATATAATTAGATTCTATGGAATAAAGATAAACACTTCTACCTTGCAGTTGAAAGCTTAAAACTAAATAGGCCTTTGAAATCACGAGGTTGGCTGCTCACCAAGGTGACACCAAGGTAACTCTATGACAGAATCATGGTATTCAGTGAAAGGGAACAGAAGACACATTGAAAGTAATTTCCCTATGGGCAAGGAGTTAGCAGACTTTATGGACTACGGACATTGTGTTAAAGAAGTAAGTTTAAATCACAGGTGTCTTGATAAAGACTTAATGGTTACCAGGCATTTAAAGCTATAATGAATCTTGCTTTAGACAAATCTTATGTCTCAAATCTTATGTACTCAAGACAAGTGAAGTCATGTGATTTATAGACTTCAACTTCTGTGCAGTCCTAACAGCAAATTTCAAAGCCATGGTCTCAAACTACTGCAATTTGATAGTAAACAGGCAAAATAGGCTAATAAAATCAAGGAAAAGACAGACAATTCCTTAAAACTGAAGGTTTTTTTTTTTTAAGTTTTGTGTTATTTTGCTTTGTGATAACATTGAACGTAGGTAGTGATAAAACAGTTTAAGATAAAAATCAATGTTAGGCGTTTGGAAGCCTATCATTGCAAAATATTTATAATATGTATTTGGATGAGCCATGATAATAAGGTGCATAATGAACATATGACATGTGAATAACTTTTTTTGGTTAGTGTAAGCTTATAAGTCACCCTAGGTTAAGATTGCATTTGCTGGTAGGGCACTGGGGCTCACACCTGGAACCTCAGTACTTTTGGAGGCCGAAGCAGAATGATGGCTTGAGGCCAGGAGTTTGGGACCAGCCTAGGCAACTTAATGAGACCCTGTCTTTATAAAAAATGTAAATAAATTAGCTGGGCACATGCGGTGGTGCGTGCAGGATTGCTTGAGCCCGGGAGCTCCAGGTTACAGTGAGCTATGATTAACTATGCCACGACACTCCAGCCTGGGTGACAGAGAAAGACCCTTTCTCTCAAAAAAACAAAAGAAAAAAAAAGAAACAAAGAAACGAAAAAAAAAAAATTGCATTTGCTAGTTTCATTTTGCCTGCTTGCCCTAGGTTTCCTCAGTTCAAGCAAGAGGGACTTCCATTGAAGACTATACTAATTGGCTAACCAAGAAAGGCAAGCTAAACAATGGGTTAATGAGGAAACACAAAGCCTGGAACTAAGGCATGGACTAAGACCATACGGTGGGTGAGAGAGGCAGAAACACAGTTGTCAGCCAGGAGCTGAGGCTGGAGAGTCAGAAAAGGTGGACGACACAGCGACTGTGTTCAGGGTGGTAAACCTTTCAATGAATTAGTGTTCTTGGTAGTAGTGAAGCTTTTCTCTTCTAGTCCACAAGAGAGAAGTTGTGTCTCTCTGTAACAGTCAGTCCTATGGTCTTAGAATCAATGGGACAATTCTATGGCCCTGTATTAAAGTTTAATTTCTAAAATCCCAAAGGATCCACCCTCTTCCCATCTGGACCTAACATGAAGACTCCTTGGGTCTAGACATGCGCCAGCTTATTTTAGCTACATTAGCTACTTCCATTTCTTTTTTTTTTTTTTTTTTTGAGACAGAGTCTCACTCTGCTGCCTGGGCTAGAGTGCGGTGGCGTCAGCCTAGCTCACAGCAACCTCAAACTCCTGGGCTCAAGCGATCCTCCTGCCTCAGTCTCCCGAGTAGCTGGGACTACAGGCATGCACCACCATGCCCAGCTAATTTTTTCCATATATTTTTTTAGCTGTCCATATAATTTCTTTCTATTTTTAGTAGAGACGGGGTCTTGCTCTTGCTCAGGCTGGTCTCGAACTCCTGAGCTCAAACGATCCACCCACTTCGGCCTCCCAGAGTGCTAGGATTACAGGCATGAGCCACGGCGCCCGGCCAGCTACTTACATTTCTTATTTTTGAGAAATGGAAGCTGGTAATATATGCTCTCTTTCTTTCTCTCTCTCTCTTTCTCTCTCTCTCTCTCTCTCTCTCTCTCTATATATATATATTTATTTTACCCTGGGCGGGAGAAAAGGCAAATGATAGATTATAAACTTGGGTTATAATCTTTTAAACCTAAGTCTTATTGTTTTCTTCCTATAAAATATAAGGAGATAAAAGGATATCATACTATATTTTCAAGCAATATTGCTCTCAAAAAGATACCCACCTTTCCTCCATCGGCATTGTACTCTTTTTCATCTCCTTCCAAGAGTCTAGCTAGTCCAAAATCTGTGATTTTCACATGGTTTGGCGATTTCACTAGAACATTACGGGCTGCCAAATCCCGATGAACAAGCCGTCTTTCTTCTAGGTACATCATTCCCTGAAAAACATCAAGTTCCTCAGTGATAGTCAGTTAATGCCTAGGTTTTTTCCTTTTTCTAAAAAGGAATCTTTTAGAGTTCAGTTGAAAGTGTTTCATTTTTTTAAGTGAAGCCAGAATCCTGGAATATTTTCAAAATCAGAGAAAACCTGGAGGAGAGGGGGGAAGCAAACCACAAATAGTTTTGGCCTTTTCCCTGTGAAGTCCTATAAAGAAAAATGAATTACCTGCACATGTGCTAAATGTTAGATCATTTTTTTCCCAGAGACTCGATATCCTATTGAAAACACTTTCATTAGAGAGGTGTGCAGGTGTCTTAGTAGATAAGCTAATATATACTTGGATTGATCCACATATTCCTAATCATTTTCTTCTCAATAACTTCTGCTTCATGTCATCTTGCCCCTACACACACACTCCAAACAAATACGTCTATCTATAATTTTTTAGAAATATTTCATTTGATGTTTAATGGTGCCAACATCACCATCATGGATTCTATTGAGGCTGAAGAATTATACCATTCTTATTATGTACACAATGAAGTATACCCTTGAGGCCTTAAAAGCCTATAATTTTTAAAAAGGCTTCTACGACATCCGTAGTCATTTTAAGAACCCACAAGTGATACTACATAGTTTATAATGACCCTGAAATCAGACTTTAATATTCTGTCTTTAAAAAACATATAGAGAAGTTAAAAATAAAATCTATTGCTGATTGCTAATAAGAGATAAAGCTAGCTCTCCCCTGCAATATATACATATATAAAATAATATATAACATATGCTATATATTCATATCTACACAATTTCAGAAAAGATAATAATCTATAGAAATAATGGTTTATCAATTGTACTTCAGCTGAAGGGAAACTAAGAGTTATTAAATATTATCTTTAACAAAACAGCCTATGTAAAACCAAAAAAATAAACTCAGAGGCCTAGATTAGATTAAAGTGAACATATTTTTATTGAAGAGATGGGGGAAATTCTGTATTTGACCATTTCAGTGATAAAAAAATCATTCAAAAACAGATCAGAATTATTATAAAATGGTTGAAGCATACTCTCATGCCAATTGCAAATCAATGCTGTTGGCAGTTAACATTACAACTGCGGGATTTTGAAGGATTAATAGTTTCTGATATCAAAACAAAAGCTGTGGAAAACAGACATATAAATCAAACAGGTCAAAAAATTATGAACCATACACCCAGCGTAGCGTAAAGAGAAGATTGCTTCAAACAGCATCATGAGCCAAACTCCATATAAATGCCCATTAAACACAACCAGTGGAGATACTGCCTGATGTGGCCCAATCAGTCAGCAGTTGGGTGACACCTCATGTATTAGTGTTTTCTGAAATCAACCCACACCTGGGATTTACAGGATTTTTGTCCTTTTTCCTAAACAGTGCTTTCTGTTTGAGTACATTAAATTAGAAGTTCCTACAATAAGGTGAAGCTAAGAACATACAGTCCTTACATTACTTACAGGATCAAAAAATAAACAAATGTGTTGCCTGGGAGATAAAGTGTTTTCATGCCTCCCCAAATAATTTTGTCCCTTTAAGAAATGCCCACAAAACCCCTTTTCATTCTTTCTTATTACCTTCATATCAGAATATATATGGTAAGTGTGTTGGTAGCAGGTTAATATTCAGATTCACACATAATCATAGAATACGTAGTATGTGCTGGACACTGTGCTAGATGCTGAGGACACAAAAGAGTCAGATAAAGTCTGTGCTTTAAAAAAGAACAGAAGTGGGCAGATATGGAATAAAACTCAAACGGATTGATGAGACACATGTAAGGCATTTCATTTGTGGTATGGCCCAGCAAGTATGCACGAGAAGAGAGACTTCAGAGAGGTACCAAGGCCTAAAGTAAGGGTTGAATCATGTCCATCATTTGAATAGGGTGAGGGCAAAATTGAAGGCAGAGAGAAAAAGCACAGGGGCATCAGTAACGTGGTGCAGTTGGGAAAAGGTATGCAGTTCTGTATTTCTGAAGCATAATGTATGAGGGAGGGGCAGTGGTGAGTAGTGAGACTGAAAAAATAAGAAGCAAAATCCAAGAGGGGCCTCTTACATGCCATGGTAGAGAACTTGGACTTTTGCATTTTATGCAGTAAACAATGTGATGATGTGGAAGTTGTTTTAACAAGAGTAGTCAGAACTTGGGGGAGGGGATGGGTGTATACCTACAGGAAGAGTGCGATGTGCACTGTCTGGGGAATGGACACGCTTGAGGCTCGGACTCGGGGGATTGGGAGGGACATGGGCAATATATCTATGCAGAACTTTTGTACCCCCATAATAAGCTGAAATAAAAAAAAAAATTAAAAAAAAAAAAAACCAAGAGTAGTGGCACAATTATGGTTGGATTCTTGGAAACACCACTCTGTTGCCAGTACAGAGAATGGCCTGGACACAAATGTAGCCGAAGGCAGGAGCCACTGCCACAATACAGAAGGAAGGTGATGAGAATATAAAATAAAGGTTGCAAATTGGCAGTCCATGAGCTACATCCATTTTTCAGATTTTTTTCTTTAGTCCACACACCGGGCACAAGTCAATCAGTCTCTTTAGCTGAGCACCAACTGTGCCCCATGGAAGGCATCTGATCTCCAGTTTTCCAGGATTCTACCACTCACTACTACTTCCCAGGAATTTTGCTTTAATCATTTATGATACTCGTCTGGCTCCTTGATGCCTGAGGGTGTGACTCTTCAGCTAAACCAGGACAGAAGGAATACTACAAAGAGGATAATTTCCAGGAATATTTATATATAAAATAACCATCCTTGGTAATTGACTGAATAATTAAGAAAGAGCAAATTGAGAATGATTCTGATTTTGTAATTTAGATGGATAATGATTCCCTTGAGCTAGATGTCATCCTAATAAAAATATTATTTATATATTTCTTAAACACATGCAGAAAGGGTGATATATACTTTACCAATAGAGAACTAATTCACGATCACCAAGAAACTTAAAACTCTGCTATGGTCTGAATGTTTTTTTGTCCCCCTACCCCCATTCCTATGTTGAAATCCTAGCCCCTAAAGTGATGGCATTAGGAGGTGGGGCCTTTGGGAGATGATTAGGTCATGAGGGTGGAGCCTCATGAATGGCATTGGTATAAAAGAGATGCCAGAGAGATCCTACACTCCTTTAGCCATGTGAGAGGTTATAGAGGCTATGAACAACCAGGAAGCAGGTCCTCAACCAGACATCAAATTTGCTGGCAACCTGAGCTGGGACTTCGCAGCTTCCAGAACTGGGATAAATGAATTCTGTTGTTTCTAAGCCACTTCGTTTATGGTATTTTGTTATAGGAGCCCAAACAGGCTGATACGCTAACAATACATTCTACAATACAAGCAAAACTTCAAAAACTCCACAAGTTCTTTAATATTCTATACACAAAGCCTCAGCAGGTGATAGACCATCCTGAATCTTAATACTGTTTGTCCAGAAAAGGTATTTTCTTCAAAATAATGAGAACCCACTTCAGAAAACCAGGTGAAAATCTCTACATAGTTTTAGCCACCCACCTGAACATCCTCAAAAGTAACAAGAACAGAAGCGTCTGTATCATTACCAAACCACCAAAGTACATTTGTATGGTTGCTTTGTAACTTGGAAGCAGGTGTATACTTTCAAATCATTAATTATGACTGCCACCTTAGTCCCACGTTCACACCCTGAATTAGAGTGTTGAATTGTCTATGCATTGCTCACAATAGGTTTCTCCACATCACAGACATTAAGATAGACTTTTCTTACTGGAAGATCTCATTAGAGTCACATTCTCTGCTAGATTCCTTCAAGACGAAATCACTCTTCATGCAACTAAGGAGGCAGACAGTTATCAGAAACAGCAGTGACAAAAATAAATTGGATGAAGACCCTGGAAGTTTAGAGATGAATAAAGAAGCATCGTTCATTATGATGCCTCAGTGGTTGGAAAAGAAATCCCATACTCTACCCTGTAGCAACTCCCATGTATGTCCATGCCATGCCAGTTCAGGTAGAGTATATTATGGGAATACTAACACTGACAACTGACCCAGTATTTAGAACACGGCAGGCATTAAACTAAATGCTTCCATATTGGTTGATTAACTCAATCCTATGAGAAGCATATTGTTTTCATTTTAAATATGAGAAGACCAAGGCTAAGAGAGGTCTAATTACTTGCTCCAACTTATCTAGCTAATGAATGATAGAAGTGGGATTTGATCCCTTGCTGTAGGACTCTAAAGTCTACACATGTAAGCTCATTTCCTCTCTTGATGGGTCACGTGGCCATGGAGAAATGAATGTACACAGTGAAGTTACATAGCTTAAAAAGATCCTGGTACTTTTGCAGAGAAAAATATTATCAGACATTTCTGTGAATTTCAGGTCATAATGCAGATGATCAACTTATTTTTATTTATATTTAAAAATCCAGTGAATTTTAGAACCTTTTTATAATTTAGCAGATATTTTAATTGTACAAGCTGCAGATGCTGTTTTACTTTGGCCACAGGGTATGCAGGATGGTGAAGTGGGTATAAGTGTAGAGTTTGGAGTCAATTACATGGTTGAAACCCCAGCTTTGCCATGTTCTAGCTGTGTGACTCTGGACAAGTTATTTAGTCTTTCTGTCATTACCTTCCTCCTCTCTAAATGGGCATAATAGCACCTATCCCACAAATTATTGTGAAGATTAAATAAATTAGTAAATGTAAAGCATTTACATAGTAACTGGCATGTAGTTAAGTGTAGAACATGCAAACCTTTATTATTGTTTCACATACAGATATCAACAATCCTAGAATGCACATGAATTATTTACCCTCCTTAATTTTAATTGCCTATTTCAGAAAATCTGTGAACCTTGGCTAATATAGCAGTGGGTGTTTAATAAATGTTTACAAGTAGTGATACATATACTCATAAGCTACCCATTGTGATTACTGTATGGATACAGATATCAGAATTATTACCATTCAAAATATTATTTAATAATAATTCACCTGAGGATGCTCTCATATAAGAAGGAAGAAAAATTAGGAAACATATTAAAAGATTTGGTGCCCTATAAATACATAGTACATCACAGATTCAGTATTTAGTGAGGATAAAGGTCACAAACAAGATAGATCTAAAAGTGTTCAATATTGCAGACTGTTTTTTATGGTTTAATAAAATAGTAGATTTGCTACACCAAAATATCTACCATTTATCACACAGCATGGAGGGGAGTTTGTGGTAGATGTGTTTTAGGGCATTTTGTCTAATTCGTGATCCCAGTGCTACAAGTCTGGTTTTATCCAAAGTATTCAGAATTTACCATTACCCAAGCTATTCATAATTTTACCATTTTCCATACCTTCTCTGTATGCCATAGAATGCTTACTTATTTTATGTTTTGTTTGCAATAATGCCTCTTAAGATGTGTAACACAGTAAATACAAGCTAACTAGAGAAAGTCAAATTTTACTCTCAGTTTTCAGAAATTGATATAAAATCCAAGGAGAATTTTATTAGAATTGAATGTTAAGTTTTAATCTCTCGTTAGAATTGATTCATATAAATTGCTTTATGGAAAAAAATCAGTGAATGACTTAATTTTAAAATATTAGTATTGATGAACACCTAGCAATGACCTTCTTTTCAATCTTATGATATTTGAGTCATAAGTATCTAGCAAAAAAGCATTATTATTATGATTTAATTCAATGTTAAAATGAATTTTGCCCAGCTGCAGGAAGCTAAAGGAAGTCAAGAGAGATGCGACTATGTCTGACAATAAATATTTGCTTCTCACATATTGGTCATGCGACAATTTCATCAAATACATGTGTGGAGCTAAAAATTTTAAGCTATAGTCAGCTCTCACAGGCATTAATCTCTGGAGTTTTCTGTTTTCATTCTAATAACCTGAAGCTTTCTTAATAACAGTAAGCTTCAGGAAATCTAACTTCAAATGAAAATCTCTCCTCCTTTCTACTTTTCCTTCTAAAACTAATTCTATCCCTGAGGAAAAAAAAAATCCAACTATAATGCTTACTACTGTTAGGGCTAAAGATATAAGCACGTTCAAGGGACGAAAGGGATCTTTTTGGATGAAATAACTGATTTTATCCAAATAGTGCATAAAGGGAAAATAAGAGGGCTCTGTAATTGAATCAACTGAGCCATCTTTTCAACCAGCAGAAGCTGGTTCATGGCAGAGTAGAAAGAACATAGAACTGAGTGTTGCAAGATAGAAGTTTTGGACATATTGTTAACTAAGTTTATGACCACAGGTACTCATTTCATCTCTGCTATAAAAGTGATAAATTGGCTTAAATTATCCCTAAGGTTACCTCTAGCTTTAAATTTTTATTCCATGATAGATGAAACTATAAAATATATCATCTGAAATATTAAATTGTGGGCCAATAATAGACACACAGAATAGTAAAAAGGTAGAGTAGATGTCTCCCTTCAAATGTTTAGTGAGAGTCGTGAGTATGTTTTAGTAAAAGTCATTTTAGTGCATCCTAAGTTTAAGATACCAGACTCTAGAAATAAACTCTGGCTACTTCTAGCTATGTGATTTTGGTCAATTTATACAACATTTATATGTTTCACTACCCTTATCTGTTAAATGAGGATAAAATTAGTACCTGTCCTGATGACTGTTGAAAATACAAAGGCTTAAATATTTGTAAAACACCTAGAACATTCATTATTCTAAAATACCATGTATTTGTTAAATAAATAACCACAAATTCATCCTTCTTATTAAAAATATACTAATAATTTGATCACATAAAGAAAAGGCAGCCAATTGAAACATGTATTGATCACTCAGTACTCTTAGGTGTAGTCATTTCTGTTTTTCATTTTATGTGTCCCTGAATATTCTTCCTAGTATTCTTCCCAGGGAAGAAAAACAGATTCACATGGCTATCCTGGCCTTGCTTGGAGTTAATACACATGGTTAATTCTCACATTTGCAATTATACCTATGATCTTCAAGAGATTTGGTTAGTTTACAGATCTCAAGATTTTGCAATATTGAGGACAACCACATTTCTGTCATTTTAATATTATGTAATAAAAATTATTTTTTTCTATTTATATGAAATACATTTTTCACAAATAGTCCCAACAACATATGTTTGTTCGTGTTCATGTGCATGTGTGTGTGTGTGTGTGTGCACACACTTACATGTAGCGGATGCTATGGTGTTGCATGTAGTGGATGCTGTGTTGCTGCCCAGAAACCTCTTCAGGACCCAGATCCTCACACCCTTATCTGAAGGTGGTTACTGCAGATGACTCTCAGCTCAGCTGCATCACTCTTGGGGCACTGACATCCCCAACCCAACTGCAAGGGGAGCTGCTTCACTGGGAATCCATTCTTCCAGGGGCAGCACACATCCAGTGACTGTTTGATGCACAGTCACAAAGGCCGTATCCCTTTAGACAACTTCAAAGAGCTATTGCAGCTCCAGGGCTTCCCATGGGATTGGATGAGGCCTCTCTTATGACTTCATTGTAGCCTGACCTTTTCCTCTGTCCAATACTGCTTTTCTCAGTGCCTAACAGGTGTTGCTCCTGAGAACACATGCCAAAAAACTTCCTGTTTGTACATATGCCTCAGAAACTGTTTTATGGGAGTCAACTTATTTTGTTTTCTTTTAGGATCTCAGGTATATAAAATTTTGAGCTAATCACATTTCATAATTCATGCATATTATTATCATTATTTCCCTATATTCTCTGCCCAAATCCCATTCCTCTATCCATCATAAGTATCCACAACAGTGTCTTTAACAGTCTTCCAAACCATCATCTATGTTTATTGAGTTTTACCTATACTTTTGAAAAGTAGTGTTTGGGTTACTTTTAATACATAGTTTGTGTATTCCATAGGGTCACATTTTACTTATTATGCTTTTTTAGATTCAAGTATGTTGCTATAAGTAATCCAGTTTATTGCTTCTCATTGTTGCCTTAAAATTATGCACACCAACTCACAAACATATATCCATATGTAACACATACATGCACTGTCAGTTTGTTGTCTATTCCCTTATGGGTGGGCACCACATTCTCCTCCATCTCTTTGACACTACAAACAACACTGAATTACACTATTTGTATAATGTTCTAAATGTGCTTAACAATATAAATAATCTGTTATTTAGTACTAATTTTATTGTAGAAGACTCTGGACAAGTAATAATAGTAATAGTCACTGTGGAAGACCAACATGGAGAAAGAAATCATATGGGGAAGACAAAATATAATTGTGATATGTTATCATTATATCTGTTTGTCTATATAAAATAGTTATCGTGTTTTAAGCACTTACTCTGCCAGGGACTGCTCTAAACACTCTGTATATAGGAACTCATAGGTACCCAGTGAGATCTGTACTACTATTATTCCAATTTTAAGATGAGGAAACTGACATATAGAGAGCTAAAATAACTTGCCCAAAGGGAATAACTAGTGCATGACAAAGTTTATCAGAACCAAAATTTGTCTGCAGGCAGCTTGACTCCTGAGCCAATGATCTTAACCATTATGTTCTATGACCATACACATAAAACCACACTCACTAGACTATAAAACTATATATGAAACTCACAAAAGACAGTATATATAACTGAATGATTGTTATATAGAAAATGAGTACTCTAAGAATTCAGTGAAGAGAAAATTCTTGTACATAACAAACATTTGAGGCTTATAAACAAACCTCTTTAGTTTTGCTGGGTTCCCCAAGGATGGTACCTCTGGAGGCACTTTAAAAACCAACAGTTTGTGAATTCAATTATGTATCTTCAACAAGTTGAAGATTGCCTGGCATTTCACTGGCACTTAGTACAAGTTTGTGGTTGGAGTAAATGAAGTATAAGAGCAAAATTTTGTACTGCTCTCCACGGTAGCAACTTTTTTTTTTTTTTTTTTTTTTGCCCTCTGGGTAAAACTAATTTAAAGTCTGCACTATTTATAATGGGATGGAAGAAAGCAAACCCCACCACATTTAGGCTAAACTTCAGACATTGGTATTAGAGTACCAGGGGGAGGGAATGGGGATACCACTTACAGATTCCTAAGCCCAGCAGAGATAACAGATTTTTTTTTCTTCTTGTTCCTACATTTTCTTCAGAAATTTCATTTACCACTCTTCACAAGCTTTTGGAAAGTTCTATTTGAAGAACAGCCTCCTTGGGACTTGAAAGTCCTCTTATGGAAATCAAAGAATAAAATAAATAGATAAAAGCAAAAACAAAAAGGTAAATTAAACAGCATGTGTGAGAAGCCTCTGCTTTCTTACTAAATAAATTGTGAGTGTAAAGCTCATCTGCCTGCATCAAGAGAATACCAACCATGCTACACTTTTTCCTCCCATTGACCTCTTGCCAATGTGATTACAATGGGAGGAGTGAATCGTGTAGTGTCCAAACTCTCATAGGGAGGTGTACTTAAAATGGATTACTTCTGCTCCTTAGCCAGCCGATCAATAAAGATGTGGATTGCAACGAGAACAGAGATGTCTGTGGGCTGTGGTAGTTATCCTCTGTGTCCCTTTAGAAATTAATTAAAAATCAATGAAGTGTGCAACCTATTAATACAGAAACCTCCAGATTAATAGATAGAAGCTGAACCTTTCTCTGAGCATACATATCGTGCAAATGCCTTCAAACACTATAGCGAGGAGGTTGGGTGTCTGACACCTTAGTAATAATTAAGCAGAAACAGATCATTCCTAACATTTTGTGGTTTCATAAAGTTGCATGCTACTGGGTGAAAGCCATAAAGTTTAGGTATGGGGATATGTATACATAATTTTCCTTCTTAAGACAATTATATCAAATTTTATGAGGTATCCTTATTACAATGTAAAACTCCTGCCATCATACAGATCTAAAGACTCCCAATAACTATTTTCTTAAGTGTGGTTTACTTATCTATGAGTCTAAGCAGTTGAGTTCATTTATAACTGCTAACTCTTTTCATGTAAGTATCTTCCCATTGAAAATGTGAAATTCCTAAAACACTGAAGGCTCTTATGTGATTTGAATCAATTTAGTATCCACATAAGGAGCTAAAACAAGTGTCATTCGCTTCAGTTCTGCCTCATCTCATTTGGACATCAGTAGACCTGGCCCACCTACACCAATGCTTACACAGCACATATAAACTCCCAGTGGTGGTACCCGCATACTACTTTCAGGAAGTTACCCAGCCACTTCCCAACTGTCTGCTCTGACCTATGATCCTCTTGCTCAGGTTTGTTCCTCAAAATCCTCAGAAGGATCTGAACCACAGCTTCCAGTTTTCATCTCAAACCCATCACAGTAGATTTGGAAGCTCATTTCAGTGCACTTCCTTGTTTTAACCTTTTCACTCTCCCTCTGATGGAATCCTTGCATATTTGCACCCTGGCCCATTTTCTAGCCCAACATTCCCATAGAAGTATCAGATACGTAACTTAAAATAAAAATGGTCAATCTTTATTTAAACTGGTATGTTGTCATCTGAGTGTCTGATGTCTTTACAGGCTCGAGGACACATATGGTGGCATAGTGATAACATAAATTTCCCTGTTTCTTGGCCCAACCTGCTTGCGGAGTCACGGTAGCTCCTTGCCCCTTAAAAACCTTTTCTGGATATTTCTAGGATTCCCCTAGGAGCCTCAGAGATGCTCATGAATAGACTCTTGGTTTTCTCAGGCTCTTTACTCTTATCTGTGGTTGTTGAACCCACAGCAGAAGCCCCTGTGGAAATGCTGATGTCTTTTCCAGGGCTGCTAACCTGTTGCTGCTCCAGAAGCTACAGCTCATGATATTTCAAAACAGTGAATGATGCCCTATATCCTCCTCACTGTGTCAGAGCCCTGCTGTCTTCTACACAGCCTTAGGGAAGTGTTCTATCTTCTTCTGAACTTTGTGCCATATTTTGCCCCGAACTGTATTAGTAGCTATTCTTGAGACCCTAATTACAAACAATCCCCTTAAAAATAACTTCTTCAGCAACTTTACAACCTGACTCAGCAAAGGACCAGATCTAGCCCAAGAGGTAGGCATAGAAAAATGACATGTCCACTTTTGCTTAATTCTCCTCTTTTTAACCCCATGAACTTGCTGTCATTTCCTCACTCTCCCTTACCGTCCAACACTCATGCATGCATGTATGTATGCTGTCTGGCACATGCACTGAACCACCTCTTCTCTCATGTATCTGGAAAAGTCCACAAGCAACTTGACTCTGCTTGCATCTCCAGCTTCTTTTCTTGAAATTCCTCACCCAAAGCTCTATGGCCAAGCCAGGCTGCAAATCCTCTAGGCTCTTTTGCCTTTGCACTTACTGTTTCCTTCACCTGGAACATCCCTCACCATATACTACTACATTCTTTCTACAATGCCACAGACACACACTGGGTCAAATCTAATGCTCTCTTAAATCACAAATTATATGTCATTTCCCCCATAGACTCTTCCCTCACTTCCAAGTAGATTAAGTCACTCCTATTATATGACATAATGTCCAACATTATCTATCTCTACCTCTCTATCTAGACCTAAGCCCTGAGATTATCAAGCATTATTTTAAAACAACTTTCTGATGTATGGATTAATCAAAGTTATTTTATAAAACAGAAAGAACATACATTTGTCAATTGCTTCACCTTCTATGCTCAAACTTTAGAAGTGCTATATAGCCAATTAATCCAATGCTAGCAGTTTCAAGTGAAAAATAGAAAAGCTCAAATATTTCTAAATCCTAACTGAGCACTCTTCTACTCACTTGATTAATTTGCCAAATTATTTTTAAGAGAATCAAGCACTAAAGTGAGTGATAGAAGTAGAAAGCTATATTTTGGCTTGTTCAAATCCTAAAAAGTAGAGATTTTTATCTGGGTACCTTTCATTCTTTTGCTACAAATCCTTATTGGATTGTTGACTGCCTGGAGCTGTGAATGGTGTGCTCCTTCGGAGATGACATAACTCAGTCTCACCCTCCTCACATTTACCAATTCCATCACATTTTGGACAGTGAATAAATAGTAGTCGATTGATTGACTTCCTCCTCTAGTTACTCTATGTATTCATCCCTACTCTGTCTGTTGCCTTTGTATAACCATGTTAGGAGAGAAGAAATTCTCAGCAATAATAAATATATTTGCATAGTCTCATCATAATAATTAAAAGTAAAGGAAGAGGAAAAAGTATATACATATTTAATATCGCAAATGATGATTTTTATCATATTGTCCCTTTGTACTTTTTTAAAGTATTAAAACATCTGCTCATTTTCAGGCTTACTTGTATATATGTTGCAAATTGCTTACTGAGTATTTTTTAATTCCAGAAAACTATTTTGAGTTTTGGGCTAAAAACAATGTTTTCTTACACTGGTAGGGAAATTAAGAGTGTTGTTCATGCCCACAGCCAAAAGGGAATTTGAAAGCTACTCTCTTCATTTGGTCTCCTCCCCAGTTCAGAGATAAATGCAGTTAATATCTCATATGGAAGAAGGGTGAAAGCACATATTATAAAAATTGTATTCTCAAGGGTCATTGTCAACCCATTCCTGTTTATCTTTGACAGTGGAGAGAGAATGGAGTGAGTAATGAAAAGTGTTGATCTAGGAGAAGACTTCCCAGGCTTCAATATTAGTCCAGCCACACACCATACACAGCCATCTGTATGACTTCAGGCATGTTAGTTACTCAGTTTGCAGTATATCATCTATTTATGTGATACCTATCTCATAAAGTTGTTGTGAGAATTCAGTGTAAAACTCTTAGAACAGGGCCTGGTCAAGAGTAAACACTCAGTGTTGTTAGTATCCTCATGTCCTTTGTCCAGAACCTTGCATTATAGATGATTTTTGTTTTTCAAAAGTTCAGCTTTTAAGTAACTTGAAATTTCCACAGACATTCAAAAAATACTTTTATACTTAGAATCCCAAATATCATTTATCAACTGACAACCTCATCTCCTGGTATTTCTGTCTTTCCTACAATAACTTAATTTCAGCAACTTTACCACCTTTAAACTTTGTTTTATTTTTGTATACTTTCATTTCATCCTACAAGTATCTGTATGACATTTCACTTTGATGTGAAAAAGCAGATACGGTAGAAAATGGAAATGATAAGAAAAATGTTCTTATGAAATTAATATAATTAAGACAAATAAAAAATCACTCAGGATGCTAAAATTAGCATGTCTTTAGCCTCAACTGGACATTCATTGAATTTAAGCTGAATGACTCTATTAATCTTAAGGACAAAATTTAAATACATGGAGAAAAAGCTGTAAATACATCATTGCACATGAGGTTTAAAGATAAAGCAAAATTAGATATTTTGTGTTAGTCTTAAGTTACCTATAATTGAACCCCATTTATAGCATGTAGATCTATCATTCAAATTTAATTTTTTCTTGCTTTTTCTTCTAAGTATTCATTTTAATGTATTCATTATGTATGAAAATATAAGTATGCATATTTCATTAGTTTATCAGCTACTTAGGAGAAAAGACAAAGTACTATCTATTTTCTCTTGATCATTTCTAGCTTATTGTATATACAATATACATTGTGTATACAATTTGCTTCTATGTAATAGAAAATAATAAAGAAAATTTCCTTGCTTCTCTCAATAATTATCTACTGAAAAGATATTAAGGGCTGGGCACTCTGTTAATTGTTTTACATATAAGGACGAAATGGCATTTCCTTCAAGCTGTTCTTAGTTTGGAATGAGAAACATGCATAGACACAAATAGACAAGGTAAAGGAAGTGTTTGGAAAGTACAGAAAAAGGGAAATGTAACATATTCCATGTTGATTACAGAAGAGATGGAATTTTAGCTTGATGTTGAATGAAAAGTAAATATTTAAATTTTTGGCTATAATACAGTAAGTAAAGAGCATTCTGGACATAACAAAAGGCATATAAAAAACGATGAAGTTCTAAAAGGTAATGATATGTTTAGAGAAAAATACAAAAAGTTCTGTGAAGATGGGCCCTAAGTTGACAAGGGCTAGAAGTTCCACAATTAAGTGTCTAACTTAATTGTGACTACCTAACGTGATGTACAAAGTAGTTGCTAAAAGTCTTGATAAAACAAATTGACATGATCAGATTTGGAAGTTGTATGGAGCATAACAAGGGCAAAGGACATAAGAGAAAATCAAAGAAAACAATTAAAATACTATGACACTAGTTCAGATAGCAATGGTTTAGTGTTTGACTAAGGCAGTAACCTGGAGAGTTAAGTTTAGGTTGAGAGCAGCAAACAGATATGAAAGCTTATCAGAGATAATGAAACAATAAGAGAGGGCGAGATAACTCAAATTCTTTTTCCAGGGCAAACTCAGGAAAACCACCATTGTTAAATGAGTAGGTAACAGACAAGGAAACCAGTGAAAGTGACCAAAAGCAATGGTCAGATTTGTAAGGAAGAACAAGGACAGAGTGGTATTGTGGAGGTGGAGAGGAAACAAGAGATTTTTAACAAGATGAAACCAGTGACAATGTCAAGTACAATAGCAAAGTCAAAAAGGATAACTGAAGAATGAATGAATAAATAGGCTGCCACTTTAGAAAGAGGAAGAGAGAAGTTTGAGGTTGTTCATCCTTCTCCCCGTGGAGACTTGATATGCTTATATGACTCATGAGAAGAACCAGTGAGTCAGGAGAGACTAATGATACAGGATGAGAAGAAATGATAGAGAAATGCTCCAGCAAGGATGGGATCAAGTTAGCAGGTAGAGTCAGGCTTTGTAAAGGAAGAAAGATACTTCCTCTGAGTTAGCAACAGAGGAAAAGTTGGGAACTGGAAGAGAGCAGGGTGGACAAGTTCATGTCCTATTACCATTATTTTTCTTGGTAAATTAGGAGACAGTAACGTTATGCTGAGAATTAAAGGAAATAGGACATCGAGAGAAGTTTGAAGTAGCCCAAAAGAGAAACATTGTTCTGATTTCACTCTGTGCACCAGCAAAGCAGGTGTCCATGGACAGTAGGAAAGAAAGCTCAGAGAAGAACAGGGTAAAGATTGCCAGAGAATATTGGGGACCAATATAAAATAAAAACCATAAACTTTAATTGCATGACCTGGCTTGAGTATTTTACTGTTCTCAGAAGCAGAGAAACAGAGAAATTGGATATTTGAGTTCATCCAGAGAAGGGAATGAGCAGGTAAGTGAGACAGGAGGATGGAGATAAGGACAGATGAACAAAAATAACTTTGTAGAAATACAAGAAGAATGTTAGAAAAATTCTTAGAAAAAAACTGAGAATGATTTTGGAAATATAGCCTGAATTTTGAAGTTGGTTTCTTCTTCAAAGGCTTTCTTACTATCACCAACAAACACATGGGTCACAAAATATTTCTTCCTATCTAAGCATTTCAAAAATAAAATCAGTTTCTCTAAAATTCTATTTTTAAAACTAACTTTATTTTAAGCTTAATATCAAAACCCAAAAGTATCAGATTATAATTGTATAGAATCAGGTAAAAAGGTACATTCTAAAACAATGTGACTGAGTTTCTTTTTGTTGTTGTTGTTTTTTCTAATCAAATGAAAATAGTATTATTTACTATTTGATTTATTTTAACAATTTGGCTTCCAATAATTCCCTGTACAATTTTTGGTTAAAAGTGATCCATATCTTCTACTGAATTTAATTTCTAACTATCATTTATTTTTGAAGTAAGTGAGGATTTTTTTCTACATGTCACAATATATAGCATTTAGCACAAGAAAACCACAGGCCCTCTATAAAGCACTGAAAGAGTAGTACAATGAAGCAACACACACAAGTCATAGAACTAAATAAATGGATTTAATGAAACCAGTGACCTTGGGTTACAAAAATCAGTGGGTTTATTTTGCTGTCAAAGTGAGTTTATTTGAATCATAACTTCTATATTCCTTTACAATTATGATCATGTTTGGCAAAGCTGGAATACCTTTATATGACTTTACAGTATTCAATTTCATTTTAGAAACATCTAATGCAAATTTAATACTTTTATCTTTTATGACAAGACTTAGCTCAGTCTGCAATAATCACTGTATTAACATTTTTTACCCATTCAAATAGTTCAATTCATTATTACAGAAACAGCAAGCATCCCCAGCCCGTCATTAAGTCCTACTGTTTTAATTACAAGAAAAAATACTCTATGGAAGGCTTTTGTGAATAATGGCACTGTAAACACAATCTTATGCAAAGATACGAAAATAAAGTGGAGTATTTTTTCCTACATCAATATTCTAGTAGAAACACCATAATTTCTGGCCAAAAAAATCAAAGTCTTTTAAAATATAATGGTTCTTTCTTTGAATTTAGTCACAAAGAGACACTGCTTGGAAATACACATTACTGTCTGTTATTTGGAAACACATGAAGTCTACACTCAAGGCCAACATTTTTATAAAACAGTTCTATATCCACTGGGATTTAAGACACTTTTTTTACTTCTCTCTAACCAAACTTAGTTCCTGTTTCTGCATATTGTGATTGCGTGTTAATATTTGCCAGTGTCAGGAGATTCAAGCTATTCAAACCTTAAAAATTAAGCGCTACATAAGATTTACCTAGAAATAAGACCCAACTTTTGACCTTACTATTAATAATTAGTAGATTGCTTAAATCAGAGTCTTTACAAAACTGAACATTTCATTTAGAATGTACGTTAAGAGTAACATGACTGGGGTTTTGTGAGTAAGGAGGAACTTCATAGCATATTTTGTTTAGACTAATTATTATCTTTATTATTTTTAATCTAAATAAGAACATATCACAAAGGGAGACTCTTCTGGATATTCCAGCCCAAATACAGTGAATTTAAATCCAAATGAAATTGGAGGATAACTAACTTTGAGCAAAGTACTTGAATAGCCACTCATAATCTTGTAAGGGTGACAAGGACTATTATATGTGTGTACATTGACCCAGACACAGTGACACACACACACATGCTCACACAGATAATGCAGTTTATGAGAAACGCTGCAATGAAAGTGCAAAGGCATATAAATACATGGGAGTAAACTATGAATTCTGAATGGATAAATTGGCAATGTTTCTTAACAAAAAATGGGACATGAATGATACCTTGAAGGACTAATAAAATTTAGAATTTTTTCTAATAGAGCTATAAATGCATTTGAAAAGCACCTATTTACTCTTTTAAAGTTAAACCCAAGAATAGGTAAAATATTTTTTGTAACAAGGAATTGCTTTAATAAAATATTTAAAATATTTATGTAGATCTATGACAGATATCTGTTAACATTGAAGTCATATCTTCTTTCAGTGTGAGAGAGAGTTTAGTTCACTAAAAGATATGCAGGATAAAGAATTGTAAGAGATTTAAAAAATTGCAGGCACATTTTCTATTCTTCAGATATTTAAAATCTCTTTGTGTACACTGTAATATTCAAGGATACATATTCACTATTTCAGTGTTTCCAAATAAGAAGACAAATCAAAAAAAATTTATTAATTGCTATTGTTTATATCCCTAGTATCAACTTTAATCATCTTTACAAACTACAATTATTTATGTCCAGATATTAATACCCATTAGTACCTCATAGTGTACCTTGTACATGGAGTTTGATAAATAATATTTAGGTTATTGATGATAATGTTTCTGAATTTCTATCAGAACCATTGGGCAGAACTAGACAGAATTTACCTTAAAAACAAGTTGCATTTTCATGTTACTACAGTGTTTTCCTGAAATGCTTTGGATTGTACAGTTTTACTAGCAGAATATTGAAACAGGTATGAAAATAAGATGTTTCCTTAAAAGTTTAACTGTTTTAAAAAACCTAATATTTTATATTTCACAACCAGTGAAAAGTTCAGCTACTATTTTCATCTATTAACATTTACAGTTAAGGCATAGAGTTTTATTAAATTAGGAAATGGTTATTCATTATAATATAACCATAAATTTAGCTCTGACTCATGAATGTGTTAATTGTTCTTTTCTACTGAGGATAGTAGCTTATATTCACTTTTAAAACTCAATAGACATAGTTCATATGCAATTTAGATTAAATCTGAGTATGAAATGGAAAGCACACATACCATCTGTGAAAAAAATCCTTATCCCTAATTAATATGTATCAGGTATTATAGCCCATTTCATTACTGAAGACAAGTTATAAAACATAAAGTTGGGTTTAATAAAAGAAAGCTAATTTAATGGGAATGAGAAATTACTTACAAGAATATTGTAGATATTGGCTACAATATTCTTTGGCTAAGGAAGGAAAACTCGATTTCCATGTAAGTTAGAGTCGTGGATATAACTGTGCTTAGAAGAAAGGAATTAGCCTCTAGAAACTGATCAGGGAATTATCATTCAACAAGTATTTACTGAGAACCTAGTATATCCTGGGCACTGTGATTTAACAGCAAGAATTTATATAATGATAAACACTCATATAGCACTTGCGAAGAGATAAGCACTGTCCTAAGCACTTTTCATGACCCTATGAAGTACATACTAGTCTTATTTCCATTTTACAGATAATGAAACTGAAACACAAAGAGGTTAACTGACTTTCCCAAAGACACACAGCAAACAGTAGAGGTGGAATTTTAACTGAGGCAATCTGGTTTCATGTCTAAGGAACAGCATGTGCAAAACTGGAGTTATAGGGATTATGGAATTCGGTGAGCCTATAAGAAGGCTAATGGGGCTGGGCAGAAACACTGAGATGGAGAACTTGACGTGAGATAAGGCTAGAGAGGAGTATGCAGGGGGAAACATGCAGGATCTTGGAGGCCAGGCTCAGGATTTTGATTTTTATTTTAAGAGCAATAAAAAGAGTCATTGAAGTATTTAAACTGGAGAGCCTGGGGAATAACATGACTGGATTACATTTTGAGAAAATCTCACTGGCTATAACGTGTAAAACTGATTAGAGAGGGAGGATAAAGGTGAAAATGAGAGTTAAGAGGCTATTTTATAGTCCAAGTGAGAAATGATGGCAGCCCGGACTAGGGTGTTGCTAAGTAATGGCGCAGAAGATAAAGAGAAGTAGATCGATTTGAATGAAATTTAAGAGCCAATATCAACAGTACTTATTGTCAGATAAAATAGGAGCATGAGAGAGAGGAAGAGTCTAGGATAACTTCAAATTTTTAGTTAGTGTTACTGATTGGATGGTGACATATGCAAGACTAGCTTTTATATTATTCAGGTGTCTGCTTAAATATCATCTCCTCAGGGAGGCCTTCCCCAACTCTTTGAACTAAAATATCATCCTCCCCTCTGTAAGTCTCTAAACCTTATCCTCCTTTTTCTTCAGAGCACGATGAATACCTGACAACATATAAGCATATTGTTATTTAACCTGTTAATTGTCTGTTTCACTGACTATAATGAAAGCACCATGAGGAGAGACAATTTGTCACTGGTACTCATGTTGGACTCTCTACCCTTCAGCACGGCGCCATGCATATCATATGTGGGCAATCGACATTTATTTAGTGAATAAATGAATGAACGTGAGAGCCATCAGAATATGCGGGATAAAGTTGTGGATCTGGATGAAATCCTTCACAGAGATCAAAGTGAGGAAACATATACAAGCAATAGGCAAAAGGAAACTCAGGGGAAGAAAACAGAGATGACAAAGTTAAGGGGTTGAGAGAAGGCCCAGTGAAGAGCAATGCAGTGGAAATTCAGGAAATATAGAGCTTTAAACATGGAATGATTGACAATGTCAAACACAAAAGGCTACAATGATGATGTAGGGAGATGACTAAAGAAATGTTATCGACATTTAGGAGGTCATTAGTGTTGTTGACAAAAGTTTTGCTTAAGTGTTCAGGACGGAAGACAGTCTATAGTGGTTTGTACAGTAAATTGAAGATGAAAAAGTGGGAACGGTAGGTGTAGATTATTCTTTTAAGAGGTGTGGATATGAAAAAATTAAGGGAGGCAGGGAATTAGTGAGGGATGAAGGAAAGAGGGATGTAAAAAGAAATATTATATAAGGGTTGATGCAGAATACAAAGATATTTCTTGATGGTGGTTATAAGAATTTGGTCAAGAGCTTAGCCAAGAAAAAATGAAAAAAC
>CM052439.1:19967889-20001786 GCA_028533085.1 Varecia variegata | reverse complement strand
CCTTCTCTTTTAGTACATTAAACTCACGTGATCTATCTTTAATTTCTTTTCTCTAATACCAGATTGCAAGGAGAAAATTTGTAACCTAACTTCCCAATGATTTGCTATTTCTTTATTAATTGTCATTATGTGCTTTTTCATTCAAAGTACCGGGTAATGGTTTCAGCAATGAAATGGTAACACTTCAAGAAAAGGGTAAATTAACATTTGATTAAATAAAATCCACACTGCTCTCATTTAGTAGGAACGTAATTAAATACATGTCTTTAAAGTTTAAGGTCTCTGAAGTCTTGAGCTCATTTTAAGAGTATGATAAAAATAGCAATATAGTAGATATTACTCAGGGTCACTAATGACACAACTCCAGAGAGCACTATTTGTATTAAAAAATTTGGGGTTATTCAATTTCACCATGTTTATTATTCCTCTTTAAATTTTCTTGATGTTCCTCTTTTCATACTTTAGTACTCTTTAATATCTTCACTAATTATTTAAAAGAGAGAGAGAGAAAGAAAGGAAAACGAAACAGTACATGAGAACTACTAAAGTGTGCAATGTGGTTTTGACTGAATCCACTAGACATATATCAAATGAAAAGTTCTAATGTTTTCCTAAATTCATTGTGTAGCATTAGAGTACTTTGGATCTCAACTCCATAGACATGTGTTATAAATCGATACTCTTATCTCATTCACAAGGATATAGCAGAGAAGCAGACATGGATCCCAGAACAATAGGTATATTTTATGTTGGATCAGGCTAACATTAAAAATGTGTCTATGGCAACTAAACAATCTGTTCTCTTGCTATTTTGTAGACAGTTGTTTATCTGCTTTAATGTACCTGTACATCTCATTTCACAAATGCACTAACGCTGCTTCAGAAACCTGTTTAGCTGAATAAATACCAAGCCACTAAAATTCAATAGTAGTTGTAGGAATAGTAAAAATATGGAAACTCCACATATTTTCATAAGTGGAGAAAGTCCAATAATCAATCAACTATATAAATTCTAATTTTCTTTAGAGTACAAAGGTCTCCAAATATCCCCAGATATGTACCTAAAATTGTGGTATATAAATTCCTCATACTCTTCTACTAGTAAAATATATTCTATCAGTTTTTTCTTGTGAAGTTAAGTCTTTGGATTAATATCAGAATAAGTTCAGTATTTTCTTGGTGCACTGATATATTTTTATTCAAAATTATGTATTGACTACATATGCAGAATATCTTCCTTTAAGCATGTTTGTAACCTGAGAATACTTGCATAGAGAATATGAATTGTGAGCTATTACTACTTAAGAGTTTATGAATAAAAGTTAGAGGCATCAGAAAGTAGAAGTTATATTTAAGACATTACAAAATTGAAAATAAATTCATCTTGGTCTAAATCCATGTATTCTCTCACTTTTTGTGCTTCACATTTCTTAGATAATATTTTGAATGTAATATTAAGAAAATCAGGCACCCAATTATACTGATGCTAGAAAATCTCAAATGTTAGGACTGCTAGGGCAGGTGCATTTCTTTTCTTTTTCTTTTTTTTTTTTTTTTTTACTTTTAGCAATTTAGAGATTTTTAAGGTGATGTGCGTTAATGAAGGAAACCAGAATCTCAAAGAGTACAATGTGACAAGAAAAAGTAACGGAAGATTTCAGTCTAGGGGTTATTAGTTTAATTTTCAACTTCAACATCTCCTATTCCCTGTTTTAATTGGGATCATTGTAATTGATGTTATTTAGTGTCTGGAAAGAGAGAACCATGAGAGCTCCATTAGCCTTCTTGGGATAACAAGCAAAGGTAATAACTTTTCCTATTAAGCAAACAAAGACTGTGGCCAACTCTCATTTGGCTTGTCAGTGCCTTCCTGCCAGGATGGCTCTGCCTCCTCGCTCGTGCAAGGAGCTGGCTGGCTGGCCGGCACACAGGGTGTGCTGTCAATATTGCCTGGCGAGTTTTAAAATCATTTCCTAAATAAAGCCCTTTTAAAAGTCTATGAATCATTTTTTTTGCTAAATGTATCAGTCTTGTTACTTACAACAAAGAATGTGCTTGATCCTCAACAGTGCTCCTCTAAGTCTTTAGTGTCCTTTTTACTGCTGTCTCCAATAAACTTCATTAGTGCAGTAGAACAGAAATGACTCTGTTTAATATGATCATCTATTTCAATAGAAAATGCTCTTACACACAGATGGCTTACATTTTTTGAGTATGTGAAACACAAAATTCAGCATAGCATAATCTACTATTGCTATTGACTGTGAACAGCAATCAGCAATTCTCTGATAGATTTATAATTATTATTTCCTACAAGCTGATTTAGGAAGTTATTTCTTTAGGTAATTCAGTAGACTTGCTATTTGGATGCCATAAATACTTAAATATTCATTGCCCATGAGTTGCTGCAGACAATGGATTCACAGCAGTGCTTAACAGCTCTTGGAGCAGTAGGTGGCAGCACTGTTCAGGGCCTTTTGTTTTGCCAATTGAAATCAGTTTCTTCACCATTACAACCAAAAAAAAAAAAAAGAAAGGAAAAGAAAAAAGTGTTAAATGTTTATATGCATTAAAAAACATATAGATTTCTCATAATTTGGGAGTGCAAATTAAAATGATTACTTAAGACTCAAAATCACAAACCAATTCATATTATCATGCTGTTTTCCTTAGCCTTGTTCTATGTGATTGTTTACTTTTTATTTTGTCTGCTTTTTATTATTTGAAGCAAAAAATGACAAACATAAAATATATTCACAAATGAAATGCTCTGAAATTAGGTACTTTTATATTCAAAGTTTTTGTCAGTTTCAAGATAGAGATTTTTGTGTCTTCTTAGATGCTTCACAATTTGTACCTGCCTAATTTTACCAACTCCACTAATAATGAACTTCCCTTGAATGACTTTCTAAAGAGTAGCCTTAAGTTTCAGCCAGTTTATAACATTAAGTTTTGATTTCTTGAAGATTCAGGTATTGAATACATGGCAATGTCCTTGTTTGTTTTCCCCAGTATCACACACCATATACATACACACACTTTAGCACGTGCGCTCTAATGTACAAACTTATTGTGTATAAGTTCATGAGGAGCCTGTGTTTTTTAAGCCAATTATGATAACGAGGAATTTGAGGTAAGACTCTTCTTCACATCTAATATTTTTTCATTTGTAAAGTGGGTGATCCAATAACTACTTCACAGGTTTGATGTGAGAAATGAATGAGGTACAGTATATAAAGCAAAATGAATAATTCTATTGTTTTATCATTTTATGCCAGTCTTTTCACTAGGCAGTAATAATCTAGTCAAACAATAAAGATATCATATACAATTTTATATTCCTAGCACTTAGCATAGTGCCATGTAAACTTTAAGGTACTCAATAAATATATTTTTGAATCAATGAATAATTGCAACTTTTCTAAATACAATGAGTTTATAATATAAATCAAGCTGGTCAATTTATTGAAGTAAATCCAAATATCTATTCATTCATTCAATATTCAAAGAGATCCTCATTATTTTAGCTCAAATTCTAGCAGATGAGGTGGATGTATTAAATATATATATCAGATTTATATAAATATATTCCAATGGTTTAGTATCTATGTAAAATATTCACATAATCTCACAAGGATGATGATTTACACACGATACTTTGTTGTTTATGCAGCTCTTATAAATATATACATCATCTTATTTAATCTTTGAGACAACTATTTAGTTACAAATATTTAGTACTGAGCAAACTGAGACTTAAGAGTTTAATGGGTTTCCCAGAACAGAACTTACTCTAAAACAACATCTCTTCACATTATACCATGTGAAAAGAACCTATAGGAGCAATCAGTTTTTATATAACAGTTGACCAATATATCATTGTTACATTAGGCCTATACAATATTCTTAGATTGAATGGTTTGAAATTATCCATTGAAAAAGAACTACTTCTTCACAGATGTTAGTTTTTTCCTCAATGCTACAGATACATTTGGGCTTCGTAGACTAAATTCCTACCCATCTATCTTTTTACTAAGTACCATATGTGTTAGTCATTGTAGTGACAGGCAGAAGGAAGCAATCAAATGAACAAAGTCACAGTTTTCTGCAGCGCCAAGACAAGTGTAAAGAGGTGTTATTGATTCAACCAAATGTTCTGGAATAGGAAGGTTTCCTCTTTTTATTTCCCCTACATGATATAAAATGATTAAATTTTAATCTTCTTAATTTATCAGAAGTTTTTTCATAAAAGCAAAACCTATACTTTAGAGAAACAGCTAAATCATATCTTTCCAATAAATACTGACCGCTTCTAAGTTTCACATCACCCCTAATAAGTAACTGAATATATAACACGTATATCCTAAATTGGCATGTGGCAATATCCAGAAAATGTTGAAATAATAGACCTATTTCCTTATTAATGAAATTTATAGTCAGTCTTATTTCAAGAAAAGATGTAGGATAAATGATTAGGAAAATGCAGTTGTGGTCAACCAATTCCTTTCTTGCTATGGGTACTCTATGTGAACAGCCTATGTTTCCTTCAATATTTTTTCTATCAAAGGCAGTAATTCTACCACTCCTCTTCTGGGTAAAAGGATCAAAGTCAAAAAAGAAATAGCCTGGCCACATTTGTCTCTGTGGGTGGGGGTGAGAGGAGTCATAAAATTTAGTTTATCTCATGGTTGTTTATATCTGTAAAATGAACATTGAGTTGAATCACCATGAGGATAATAAATGTATATGAACATGCGCACACTCTTGGTATACGGTTTGTAGTCAACATTAGGTAATTAAGGCTAGTAGACAGCAGCAAAGGAAATACAAATTTTAATTAGGGCCATAGTGGGAGGCTAAAAAATAATTAATATAAAGATCTTCCCTCCTTCAAGAAGTCCCCTAGTCTCTGTAATTACCTTTTTCATGACCTCGTCACCCAATTCCAGATCAGACTTTTAATAATGCTGGAAAATGCCAACACTATTACTATAAATAGTTATTTTGCAAAATTTAAAATTATTTTTACTATATCCTATAAAAATGAATGATACACTCCCCACTGCTTCCTGCCTACTTCATCAGTCTATATCTATTTTAAGTCACTTTTTCTATTGCTGACAATGATCTTCCAATTTCTACTGAACTGTAATCACCTTGAAAGTACTGTCTAATAGGTTTATCTTTGTAAAACCTTCAGTGTTCCACATTGTCCTTTTCATATAAGAGGTCAGTAAACATGTCCTGGATAAATGAATGCATTTTTGTTGAACCTTAACCAACCTATGCATCGCTAGAACATCGATTTCTTAGAGTGGGTTAATAACAACCATTATTAATTCAGACTTGAGCAACTGGAGGTAAACTATGAAAGCAGAAACATAATCACTGTTTTAAAATCAGGTTAATGCCATTTCCACATCCACATAGCCTGCCAGGAGAACCTTTATCTTGGCAAAAACTTGATAAAACAAATTCTAACCATCAGTTTGTGTTGTGAATTGTAAATAGTTTCTTATATCTCAACTTGTCACATTGAAGAATACAGCCTGGGCCTGGCTTCCTATGTAATTGATATAATCCAGAGTCAAGGGAAATATTTCTGTCTTTTTTTTTTTTTACATTTCACTGCATTATTTTTCATTTCAAAATTTCTTGAATCTTTGCAAATTTTTAGTATAAAATAAAATTTTGTAGCTAGGTCACACCTCATCTAGTATAGTCCCAATTTGGAAAATGTAAAACTTTCTTTTAAAAACGGAAGAAAATATTGTTTTTAATTTATCTTTTTGAGGCTTTCCACTGTTTCCCTTGGCCAGGTATACTTCTCTTTAGTATCTCCTTCTCTTCCCTATTCCATCTTACAGAGTGAAAAATAAAGTACAGGAAAGCTTTGATTTAGTATTATAGTTTATATTAGAGAGCTAGCACTCATTTGTCTCCTTTTGTTACTCCTAGAAATTGAAGAAAATCCCCACTCTTGATTAGATCATCTTGATTTAAGGTTGGCTTAAAAGGCATTTGAAAATTCATCTGTGTCATCTGAAGAGATGAAAACGTCATTACTATATATTTTCTTAAATCATTCTAAGGCAAAATAAATGAGTCACTTGGTTTCTTTAAAATGCAAAAAATAAGGAGAAATGTTTGCTTTGATTAGTAGGCATTTGTACTGTTATTATCAATACTAATGAGATGAAAGAAATCAGAGCTGATGCTAGGGTGGAAGAAAAAATATGGAAGAAAAATAGAAATGGACTGCAATGGTTTTTTTACTTTTTAAAGAAGTAGAGACCTGAAAAAAAAAAATCAGAGATGTCAGAGGACCTCATTGAGGTAGTTTCCTTTTCTGTTTATTATACTATCCCGTCTTCTCAATATCTGGCCTGTAGGAAAATATTTTTTCTAGCTAAATTAAAGTTAAAGACACAGATCCTTATGAAATAAACCACTGCTTATATTTGACCTGGAAAAATGTATTTATTGTTGGGGAATGAGCAGAGGGGCAAGAAAAAAGAACCGCAGATATTAAAGCATAGGCATACGTAGAAGGAGAGAGAGACACATTATGAAAATGTGGGCAGTCATACTAAAGCATAGAGAAGCCAACTGAGCAGAGGTTACCTAGAAGAAGAATTTATTAAAAATAAAAAGATTAATTAAATGGAGAACCTTGAAGATGAGAAAAAGGGAAATGGTAATGTGTTTTTAAAGTACTCTGGGAAAACCATCTTAAGGGTGATTATATATTATTTTTTAACTTGCAAATGGAAATACAAGTGAGGATATAAATAGTCTGAAGAGTAGTTATAATAGGTATGCAACAGTTACCTATGACAATGGATACAAAGGCCCAGCAAACAGCAGCTCATAGAAAGCAAGTTTCATGTGGTCCAGAAGGTAGAAGAAGAAGGTATTTTAAAGAAATGATTAATATACTAAGACCCAAAAGAGGCTGCTCATTGCTTAAGCCAGCTTGTTCCAGCTCTTGCTTTGTAATGGCCTGGTATGCTTCTCAGAGTTCCTAGCAATATTAGCATTCCCAAAGTATGCAACTGCCTCTTCTTAAAGTCAATATTTTGGAACAAACTATTTCAGTGGAAAAATATCAAATTTTCAAATGTTCATTTTAGTCTATACTTACATAGTTGGTATTGAACTTGAAATTATACTTTCAGAGTTCAAAATCAATAATGGCTTTTATTTTTCTTCAACCTCAAACTCTATTTTCTAGTTTCTCTTTATTATTCAACAAGAAAAAGGAATGTATCGAAGACCACACCAAAATTCAATCTGACAGAAAACAATTTTTCGCTCCTTAGGGATAAACTACCAAAAATGTATTCTGCTACTATATTCTAGTCCATGGCTAGAATGGGTAAATTAGAAGTAATTTATCCATTCTTAAATTATCCCAGAAATAAAGGTGTTTCTGAGGGCTTAACAGCTCAGATGGAATATGCTCTTTAGTTATATGTTGTGATGCCCTTTCTTAATAACATCCAGACCTGAAAAAAAAAAAAAAAGCTAGGAAGCCCAGTGCTTATCTGTGTAATTGGTAATTCTACTTCATCTACAAAAAGCACAGCTATTGTTTCTAGTTTCAAGGGTTCCTGGCTCAAATTCCAGCAGGGGTTGTTCATGTACAAATTGCAAAACTACTCATTTGATTAAGAAGGCTAATTTAATGCTGCGGAGTGGATTGCACACATGCACCTCAGTGATTTTTGCAAATACTTCCTACTGGGTTCCTATGGGGAATTGAGAAGGTGCTAGATCAGCAATGGTTTGCAGAAACAGGCAGTCTCCTCCTAGCTTCATTAGCCTAACTGGAAGGAAGTGGGCCTCATTTAGCATTACCCAGATGGTAAAATTGGGCTGATTATCTGCTCTTTGGAAGCTGAAATGTGCTAATAGGTCAGGCAGTACTTCACAAAGTTTAGTGGACATGGGAAGCAGCTGGGAGCAATTTAAAATGCAGATTACATAACTCCACTTCCAAAGATTCTCACTCTCAGATCTGGGTAAGAATCAGCATTTTTAAAATAAGTATCCTCCCTCCTTCTCTGGCAGGCCTTTCTAGGAAGTTGAAGAGTAGGCTAGATGGTTCCTCTATCAAATGGTGGCTTCCAATATCATTCAAGCAAAAGTCTGAGTCCCTCCAATGACATTCAGGACCCTAAATGATCTTGTCCCCATCATCTCTTTGATCTCACCTCCCTCTTCATCACTCACTCTGCTCCAGCCACATTGGCCTCCTTGCTGTTCTTCAAACATGTCAGGGCTGCCCTCACTCCAGAGAATTTCAATTTTTTTTCCTTCTGTTTTTAGTGCTCTTTCCCCAAATATCTGCCTGGCTAGCTTCCTTTTTTCCTTTAAGTTTTATCTCATTATGTCACTTTCTTAGTGAGAACTACCCTGTCCACTCGATCTAAAGTTGCAACCCTTCTTTATACTTCTGCCCCCTTTCTTTGCTTCATTTTTCTCCTGAGTATTTATCTTGTTATTTTCTGATTTCTCTAATAGAAGATAAGTTCAACAAAAGCAGAATTTTTGTTTCTGTTTTGTTCACTTCTATAAGCCCAGCACTCAAGACAGTGACTGGAACATATATAATGCTCAGTAACCAAATATTTATTGGGCATATAAATTAATGATGAGACACCGCATGCAGTTATGCAACATTATGACCTTCCCAACAATTGGGGTATTGTCCACATAAGTTATTTTGTCAGAAAAATGTCATTATATACATGGCTGGAGTTCTTCAATTTCAGCAATCTCAGCAGTACCTAATCAAAAGCTCAAAAGGCAGTATACAAATGGCAACATGAATTTTAGAAAACCAGATAGAAACAGTTGGTAGATATTTTGCCAATTTGTGCTGAGGCCTAAATATATTTTGCTTAATGAAGAATAATAGAACCAAAACTTGTATTATTGCAAGAGTAATAATAAGTCATTTTAAGACCTAAGTTTTGGCATGAATTATAATGCAGCAACAGATAATTGAAATCCCTGGTTTTTGAAAAATGGTATCACACCCCAAAAGACTGACTTCAATGGTAGGCATTCTCAACATTATATGATACAGAAGATAAGATAATAGGGAGAAAATGGTAGAAAGGCATTTGAAAGTCCTTAAAATAAAATCAGATATTCACCTATTTCACTTGCTTTTGAAGCCTAAATGACAGCTAGTACAAAAATTACTGCGTATTCCTATGAGACAAGAACCCCAAACGTAAGTCACTATATAATTGGAATCTATGTTGAACAAACAACAAAATATAGTACATAGAAAATACCTGTTCAATTTTCCTAAGACTTGACAATTGAAAGTAGCCAACCCACTATTAGAGAAATTCTGAATTTTTATTCTGTAACTTAGAGTAGTTATCCGTTGGCAGGAGTCTATTGTTAATGATTAGGACTTCTAAAAGGGAGAAAATCCTCTAGCAACTTCCAGATTTACCAGTGGGCATCTGCACCTTGGTGAATAAGCCACATTGCTGAAATTTCAACTGGGGTCCTGATCGTCTCTGAAGCTCAGTTCAGAATAATCAAAGGTCAGACCCTTTTTGCTGTGATTCTTATTTTGTGTAAGTAAGGTCCTGTTTGGATGCATTTTGTCTAGCATTTGGCAAAAGGGTGGAAGCAAGGGAGTGAAGTCCTCGTAAAAGTACAGGGTATTTTATTATCATTCTGAGAAAAATGTTCTCAACTCAGAAAGAGCTCTGACATTTTTTAAAGAGATATTGTGAACCCTTTGTAGGAAGTCTTTGTGTCCTTCGAGTTGGCATTGTTGTTTAATACAATAGCTTTCACTTTCTAAGCAAAAAGGTTGGGAAGCTTTTCAATGTGAAGTAAAAGGTGTCTTCCTACTACAAGTAAGTAACGTGTTTTCATCTTTTTTTGTAGTTTTTTTTTTTTTAAACCAAAGAACACATTCAATGATGCAGTGAAATATGAATGAGTTATCTTTTCCAAATCTGTGGTTAATATCCTTGTAATTGTTGAAGAATTGAAGACTCCAAGAGATAAATTTTTGTTGAATCTAGGACAGAATGCCAAGCTAGATTCTTTCAAAACTGATCTCCAACAAAATGTAAAAGGTATCAGCAAACTGAATATACTATTCCTGAAACATTCTGAGGTTAAACAAAAAAGAGACACACTTGTGACTACTAACTAATACCTTTTGTTTCTCATGTGAGCTCAGTGAATTCAGGGAATAGAGGAAAAATGTGTCAGAAATGTGCTAGGGTTTACAGAAATTTTAAAAATGTAATTCATCCCATACAAAGGCATCAAATGAGGATATACATACTATCTGAAATTTTTGTGGACCTCCAGATGATAATGCTTAAATATAAGTACTATGCTACACTGAAAAAAAATTCCCATATTATAAATGGTGATATATTTTCCCTCTCTCTCTTTTTTTCTCTCTCTCATGCTCTAGCATTTAGTTACCTGCTTTCCTTTGTGAAATATGTAATAAGTGGCAATATTGTAAAATAATTCTTTCCTGAATTAAAAAAAAAGTTTTCAGGTATAATATGTTATATAATATATATTACTGGGATCTTCAGATGTGTCGCAGAATGGACTCCAATGTTCACATTAGAAATTATTCTAAAAATGTTTCCTTTAGAGTGACCCCAGAGAATTTACCTTGTTTATTGTGGTGGATTCATTAGGAGGTACCAGCTTTCATTTATAGCAAAAAGTCTGTTTCAGGGCAAGTGCAAACAATTCTCGAAAGACTAAAAAATTCTATACCAAAATGAGTATTAAATGAGAATCAAGAGAACTGGTTTGTTCTCACTATCTCCTAACTGAGCCACTTACTAGTTTCCTCATCTGAAAAATAGGAGCATTAGTATCTGGTCTTATCTACCTCCCTGGGTTGTTGTGAGGCTTTAGCTAGATGATGTTTATGAATGTGATTTTCAAATGTACAATGTAACATACAAATATATGGGCTTATTATTGGATGTGTTGTTTTTAGGCAGAACCAATCTATTTTTGTTTTCTTTTTAAAGCCATACCTGTTTGTCTATACTCACAATGCTTCTACCTGTCCATGCAGTGAATCTTACCCTATGGAAAGACTGTGGAAAAACCTTCCCTGGAAGGTATTAATATAAACCAAAAAGAAAGCATTCTAATCTGACTGGATTTCATATGTAATACAGGGTACTTGGGGGCAATGGAAGCTGGGCAGTGTGAAAAGAAACTTATGCTAAATATCCTCTTAGTTTATGTTACTAAAAACAGCAGAGTAAGGCTAGGCCATATTGAGCAGAGAGGCTAAATTCCTTGTGGAAGCTGTAAATCCATGCCTCCTTCTCCTCTAACCCACCAAAGGGTAAGTGCTAGATAAAACATGTGACCTTAACCCTAGATCAGCAGCCAGTAGGTATAGTGATTCCCAAAATACCCGTGGAAATCAGGCTAATCTGGCTCTTACCTTGAGGGAAAAATCATGAATAATTTCCTTTTGGGGAAGCTGGATAGAGCAGTCTAAGGGAATTTCTACACCCAGTTTTGAAGCAGCTGTTGACAGAGAGCCAGAAAAAGAGACTGGGGGTAAAGAATGCAGCTTTAAGTGGATGGAGATGAAAGGTATGTATTTATATGCAAGTAGATTTTGAATATACACAGAAGTATCACCTTTAGTCTTCATGTAAACCATTTTGGAGATACTAAAGTGGAAGGAGGAAGAGGCAAAAAAGAAAAAAATAAAACAAAAAAAACCAAAAGTTCAGTAATGAAAAACTACTTTCAGGCAAGGATGTGCTACTACATGTCCGTGACCCTCCACCAACCAGAACACCTCAACAGAATGAAATGGAAAGAAAATACGATGCTGCCACAGGACGCTCTGTTAAGAGAAGATAAGATCAAACGTGTGCCCTTATGAAAGGGAGATAGCACAGCATGGTTGCTGAGTATGCCAACCCATCTGGGGGTTTTGGCCATGATGTGTGACACAGAGATAAGAGCATATTCAAGGGAGGAGGGCACTTTGACAGAGAATAGCACCGTGCTAGTAGGAAACCTCTATGACAATCTGGAAGTTACAGACACATGGAAAAACGTGTCTAGTTGCATGGAAAAATGTACTTCTTGTGACACAAGGAAGTGGGAGAAATTCCCCCCCCAAATGTACACGTACCAACTCAGATGAGGTCTTTAGTCTAAGGGCTTTGAGCAAATAAGGGTGACTAAAGAGAGCAAGGTGTTTGATGTTTAAGAGGAAAGGATTTATAAACAGGAAAAAGCTAAAGTGGGATTAATATTTTACACCCCCAGAATATAAAATAACAGAAGAATAATACCATGGTGCTTTTAGTATTAGCCTTGGGAAATATCTGCCCCTGGGTAATTTGGATCCTGCAGAAGAATAACAACAACACAACAGTGATGACAACAAAAACCCTGCATACTCTTTTACAAAATATATATGTATATTTTCTTCTGCAAAAAAAAAAACAAACCCTTAAAGGCAGCGAGTCCTGTGTTTCATGTACAGCATTGTCAACGCGTCTGGCAGAGATGAGAAAGCTGACAGCCCTTGGGAGGGCCTGAGCCGAGGCCGCGTGCAGAAGTCTGGAACGGCGGAGCCCTGATCCTGCATGTAATGAGACCAAACAGAGCTGGAAGGGAAACTCAGCTTTCAAGCCCCCTCAGACAAAGAATCAAGCAGCAGCTGCTTGCCTGTCATGCTTCAGCTTCCTCTCCATGGCCTGCCTTTTCTGCAACAGCAGGGGCAACACGGAAAGGCTGCAGTATATTACAGTCAGGTCAGTGGCCACATAGGCTACTGTGTAAATAGATTCATTCATTTATCCAGCTATTCAACATTTATTGCAAATTTGCCATGTGCCTAGTGCAACCTGGAGTGTTTGGGATGCAGTTGTAAATAAGCCACACTTTTCAGCAGGAAAGCCTCATAGGCTGGTGGGGGACATGAAAATGTAAACAGATAGTCGTGTGTGCCTGAGTTACACATGCACGTATATTCCAAACCGACTAAAACCTCTTCCCACAAACATTTCAATGCCAATAACAAAATACTGAATTCAAAACATATCTTTACTAGGTTTGTTATTCTTAAAGCTTGAGGAAGACCTTGTCATGACAGAAGAATTTTGCACTTGTACATAAGGTTGGTTAGGAACTAAAGTTTTTTAAATGACAAAGGGAATAGACATAGCCTTTCAGTTATAAAATTTAGGATGGGAGTTAGTTAGAATCTTTGTCATGTCTAAACCACATCTTAGTCATATATAAATCTTTGTCATGCAAATATAACTGGTAGTACCTAACTTTGCCTCCTCAGAAGGAGAATAATTGTGTATCTATTCCTTTCGTTTTAAGAATAGGAAAAGGTTTAGCAGAACAAAGAGGTTGCTGCCAGCCTCCCAGTGGGACACAGTCAATTTTAAGTGTGTTTAAGTGGGCTTGGGAGGGAAACTCAAGTGTTAAATCCTATAATTTTATTAAGAAAGATACCTGAGGAACTGGGTAGTTCTGATTATAATCATATACTTGAAAACATGAGGAACAAAGCACAAGTACATTCTTTCCTTCCTTTTATTTAAAATGGAGAATACTTATAATTAACAATTAATCCTTCCTAAAGGCACTGAGTGATTTCTTTAAAAAAAAAAAAAAGTTTCATTCATCATGGTTTGCTGCAGCAATCAAAAAGTTCATAGTTGAATGGAAAGAGGTGTTTATCCCACTAATGTAAATGGCAGCAGAGACAGAATTTGATAATTGAGTTCCTATCAACATTGCCATTTTTAAAAGTACTGCTGGACTCGTGAGGGGAAAAAGACAGTTAGTGGCACTAGCACTCTGGGACCTTGATTGTGCCCAGACTGGCTCCTCTCCAGCTCCCTGACTTTCTACATGTTAGACTTTAAGGTGTAAAATTGAAAAAATATTACAGAACAATTGTTTTCACGTGAAATTTAAAAGCAGATCTCATGTCAAGGAAGAAAATAACCAATCTCATAATTTGGCTGAGTGTAGGAAAACAACTATGAATCAATAGGTTGTTTTTCTACTTTCATCTATTTATTAATATTTAATTTTTTAATTTAATTTTTGATGCCTCAGTTTCCTAATCAATAAAATGAGCATTAATGGATTTTACAGAGATTCTTCAAGACAACTTTAGAATGATCTCTATAACACTGGAGAATTGCAAGGTGTAATCCACTAGAACAGTGTTTCTCACACTTTAATGTGCATGTGAGTTACCAGTGGATCTTGTTCCAATGCAGGTTCTGATTTAGCAGGTCTGGGATAGGCCCTAATATTTTGTATTTCTGGGTGATGCTTGTGTTGTTGGAGTAGTAAGTCTCTAAAAACATATTGTCCAATTGTGATTTCCAAAGATGACTGCAACATGCTCTTTGGCAATGTAATTTGCTACTGTTGCATCAGAAGGTAAATTAGAATAGATTCCTATCTCCTTAAATCAGACTGGGCCCTATGACTACTTGGACAAATAGACTGGAGTGAAACTGTGGAAGTTTGGGTTATATCCCTTAACTGGCCTGGAAGCTTCAACTTCCAGGTTTTGGAAGCCAGGTGCCACAAGAGGAGTATGGCTACCAAAGACATGATGATGTGAGGAGTCCAAGTGATGTAAGGAGACCTGGAAGGATAAGGCTGCCATATGGAGAGAGACAGAGAGAGGGGAAAGGAGGAGAGAGAGAGAGAGAGAGGGAGAGAGAGACAGAAGGGGGGAGGGGGAGAGAGGGAAGAGTCAAAAAGCATGGAGGCACCAGTCATGTGAGTGAAGAAGGCATATTAAAAGTAGATCCTGTAGCCCCAGGTGAGGCCACAGGGATCAGAAAAACCATAAGCCAAGGTTTTCATAAATTCCTGATATACAAAAATCTGAGCAAAATTAAATGGTTATTTGAGAACCTAAACTGTGCTACTCAGCAATAATACTAAATCAGAATTTATAAGCAAGGGAACTTTCAATAGACTTAAAAGTAAAGACCAGTATTTTAAAACTATTTATATTCAATACATGTGCTAATCAAACAGCTCCAAAAGAAAACTTGAAAGGAACATGTCTCCTTTCCCACTTCTGGAAATTACAGATACTGCATCAATATCTAACTGAAAAAAAAAAAATCATAGTTATGCAAAATTTCAGTAGCAGTCTCTAAAATTGTAATGATAATATTTGTGTTTTAAAAAACACCATTTACTTGCATAAAATAAGTAGTAAAATTTGAGATTTTAAAAATTAATATATATTTTCTTTGCAGCAAAGAAAGGTAAATACCATGGCTTTTTCTCTTTTTAACATATTAATAGTTTATTGGGAAAATCATCATCTTAGTCATTTAACATACATTTAGCAAGTCCCTTCTGTTAAACAGACACTGTAGCAGGCCCTAGGATTATAGAAATGAAAAGAAGAGTTCTTGTTTTTATGGCAACCATGACAGATAAGGAATGTTATAATAGTTGATAGATACATGATAAATAGATGATGCCATGTATTATATATTGTATCAAATATTGTGTGATGTCCTTTGCCAAGTGGTACACTATCTTATTTAATCTTTAAAGCAATCTAGTGAGGTAGGTACTTTAATTAACTACCTTTTCCATATGAGGATATACTGGGTAAGGGAATTTCAAGAACTTGTCCATAATCTCACATCTATTAATAATAGATGGAATTGGGATTTGAAGCCAAGTGTGAGTAATGCCAGAGAAAGTACATAAGCAGAGAATCCAGCTGAGAATGATGTTTTATGAAAAGCTTCCAAATGAGGTGTTTGAACTCAGTCTTGAAGGAGAAATAAGAGTCAGAAAGGTAAAGAAGTTTGGGGCAGGAGAGGTAGCTCAAGAAGATGGCCAGGTGGAGTGGCTCACGCCTGTAATCCTAGCACTTTGGGAGGCTGAGGCAGGAGGACTGCTTGAGGTCAGGAGTTCGAGATGAGTAAGGATAACAGATACAAAGGATGAGCAATATGCAAGAATGGCACACTGATGAGTAGAACAGGGAGATGGAAGTGACAAAATATAATTCTGGAGCAGTATGCTTCATGCTGTGTCAGCCATTGAAAGCTTTTAAATAGACATGATTTCTGACCAAACATATTTTAAATGATCACTCACTTTGGTTATGATAAACTGGAGGAATTTCAGGCTGGAGGTGGAGAGACAAGTGTGGACATTGTTGCAGTAATACAGGCAAGCATATTTCTGCTCTAAACTAAGGAATAGTAACAGGGAAGGAAAATACTGGTTCTAAAGATATTTTGGTGATAATAACAAGTGTCATAATCACAACTTAACAATAATAAATATTTATTATTTTCTATTGTGAGATGTAGTAAGCTAAAAAGTACCCCCTCTCCAAAAGATATCCATGTTCTAATCCCTGGAACCCATGAATGTTACTATATATGGAGGATCAAAGAGATCTTTGCAAATGTGATTAAGTGAAAGACCTTAACATGGGGATATGATCCGGCATTATCTGAGTGGGCTGTAAATACAATCACATGTATCCTCACAAGAGGCATAAGGAGCTTTTACACACAACTAGAGGTAATGCCAACGTGAAGATGGAGGCAGAGACTAGATTAATGAAGCCATAAACCAAGGAATGTTGGCAGCCACCAGAAGCTGGAAGAAGCAAGGAATGGATTCTCCCCTAGAGCTTCTGGAAGGGATATGTCCCTGCCAACACTTTGATTTCAGCCCAGTGATTCTGGTTTTAAATTTATGGCTTCCAGAACCATAAGAGATTAAATTTCATTTGTTTTCAGCCACCAGTTTGTAGCAAATTATCACAGAAATAGCAGTCACAGAAAATTAGTACAGGGGGAAATAAATCTTCCTTGAATTTCTTAGTGCTTCCCGTTAAAAGGGCCAGCCTTCTGGGACATGGAAATGTATATAATATAAAGAAAGAGAATATTTGCCTTAATTTCCCCCAGAAATATTTTACTTTTCACATACTATGAAATAGGTTATGAAGTATGAAATGTCCGATTTCCTTAAGAACTAAATTTGACAATTGCTATCTCTGACATTTCACTTTGACACTTCTTATTTCATTTTTATTGTGAAGGTACATCCTCAGTCTTCAAAACATATGTTTTGGCTTGTGATCATCTTTCAAATTTTTTATTCACAGCAATTTTTGTGAAACCATGGATAAGTCAAAAATTCATGTTATTTTCAAATATGAATTTCATTGTGTAACCAATGCAGCACAGACAGCTCTAAATATCAACAAAGTGTTTGGGAAGGATGTGGCTAATGAATGCAGAGTACGTCAATGATTTGAGAAGTTCTGTTCTGGTGATTTTAATTTTGAAAATGAGCCATGTGGGCGACCTGAGACCAAGGTGGATAATAATAAGCTGAAAGCTGTAGTGGAAGCGAATCCATCTCAACCTACACGTGAATTAGCGGCAAGATTTGATGTTACTATTCCAACAATATTGGACCATTTGGAAGAAATGGGTAAGGTAAAGAAGCTGAATAGATGGGTACCACATGAATTAAATGAGCATCAGAAGAGAAATCGTCTCAAAGCATGCCATTCTTTGCTGTCATGACATGAAAAGGCAAACCATTTGTACATTGTTACATGTGACGAAACATGGATTCTTTTTGACAATTGCAAGCATTTGGCACATGGTTGTATAACGATGAAGTGCACAGTCCAAAACGGAATATTCATAAAAATAGCTAATGGTGTCTGTTGGTCCAGCGCTGGTATTATCCACTACAGCTTCATGAAATCTGGTCAGTCGATTACAGCGGATGTATGCTGCAACCAATTCGATGAAATGATGAGGATGCTCGCAATTGAACAGCTGTGATTCATCGAGATAGGCCAATCCTCTTACAAGACCACATGTCGCACAAACAATGCTGCTCAAACTACAGAGGCTGGACTTGGAAACTCTCTGTCATCCACTGTATTCACTAGACCTTGCACCAATTGATGACCACTTCTTCCAGGCTTTGGACCACTTCTTGCAAGGAAAAATATTCAATTCTCAATCAGATGTGGAAAATGCCTTTCATGATTTCATTGCCACTCGCTATCCATACTTCTTTGGTGCTGGCATAAACAAGCTACTATTAAGATAGCAAAACTGTGTCAATAGTTTAGGCACATACTCTGATTAATTGTACTGCTTCTTGTTTGAGATATAATAAACTACACTTTTGATTCAAAATCAGACATTTCATATTTAATGACCTAAATAGATCCAAAGCCATTTTTGAGGTAATGGCTCCATTCCAAAGGATAATAAACCCTGTCACCCTGAACCAGGAACCAGGAGGACTGGAGCTATCTCCCTACTTACATTTCAAGGATGTATGAAGCCTGAAACCAGATATAGTACAAAATACCTGACCCACGATGATCATTTGATTCTGAATCTGAATAACTAAGATGGCATATAAATATTAAAGATAAGGAAGTCTCTAGGTCATAAAAGCCAGAGGTTGAAAGACCATGATCCTGGGTTAGAGTAAAACCACGATCTTTTCCATTTTGTATCCAAAGAGCAAAGGTTTTTCTCCCTCCTTTCAGGAAGGAGGGGGATACCTGCCTCTCTCCTGTAAATAAATGGTCAAAATCTATTTTTCTCTGTCCCCCCCTCACTTATAGACTATCCAGCCACTTGTGTAAGACAATTTTTCATCTGGCTTTTATTATGTTGCCCCAAGAATAAGGATGGGAACAGAGAGGGGAAACTCAGTATTATAAAAAGAATAATTATAAAAACAATAAGCAATCTATCTCTGGTCTAGAATACTTCATATGCACATTGAGGATAAAATTAATAAAGATAAATATTAAAAAACCCAATACCTATGTTCTGAGCACTTCTGCAAACCTATTATCATCTATATTATACAGATGAGAAAACTGAAGTTTTAAGAGTTTAATTAATTTTATTAGAATGACACTAATAATATATAGTATAGACAGGAATCCATGTAAGATATATTATATTTGACTCCAAAGCCCATGCTTTGAACCATGGATTTAATGATCGATGTTAGGGAGTGAAGTCAGATAGAAAGAGTCTAGGATGATTCAAAATTTATGACTTGGGCTCTTGAATATGGTAGTTCCATTTACCAGGGAGTGTATAGGAACTCAAAACCTTTTAATTGGGGAAGAAAATGTGTTCAATTCCCAGGATGTTGGTTTTGATGTACCATAAAAATACTTTTTCAAAAATTTTTACCAACTAAAATTGTGACATAATCAGATAGATGAGTGGTGAAGATATAAATTTCTGGATAACCTTCCTAGGAAGTCTAGAGTGAGTGAGAAGAGCAGAGAACCAAGGATAGAACATTAAATGCCTGGATGGTAGAAGAGTTGATATGAAGGAGCCAGAGAAGCAGGTGAAATGACAAGAGGGAGTAGTGCCCTGGAATCCACAGGGAACATTCCAAGAACAGAAAGTAATGTACAAATGGAGAAGAGGGAAATGGGAATAAGCCAGGGATACCGAAAGGCAAAACAATACGGTGATGAGAATTTGAGAGAACAGATGACAGGAAGGAATTGCAAATGAGATGCATCAACTCATATATTATATGAGAACATTTTTCACAGGTCCTTTTATTATTAATGTAGAAAGCAGAAGACTAGCAAGATAAATTTTATGCCATTCTAATGAATTATTTGAAAATGTTTGACCTGATAATATAAATATGGCATGTGATTTAGAGGAAAAAGGCAGTTTTTATATAAAGAAATAAGTTACAACTAAAAGAGACCTGTGTTCGAATCTCTGTTTACCATTCAGTATTGTTAGAAATTTGGGCAAGTTTATTGTCCTCTCTGAAACTCATACTCCTTATCTATTTGATGCAAATAATAATATAAACCTCACAAGGTTACTATGAAATTTCAGGAAATAATGTATATAAAAGTACCCAGCACAGTATGGGGTAGAGTAGGAAATACCCGATCAATGAAAATCAGTTGAATATGAAACTGAAAAACTGTAATGACATATAAGTATGGAAAAGAATTAAAAAACATAAAAAGATGATACATCAACCTCAAATATTATCTCTTTGTTAATACCTACTGCTATAGTCTTAATTTTGATTTGCATTTTTATGGGACACAAGAGGTCAGAATAATATTACTCTTGTTGAAACTGGACTAAAGCTAAATAGCAAACTATTCTGTTGACTGCTTATATTCCACTGAAAATTAATCATCTAAAAAGAATGTAAATGATAAAATCATAGGATTAAATGAAATGTATTCAAATTAAGTTTCCAAATAATAAACAAATAAATGAAAGTAATAAATGTGTACATTTGAATTTATTTATAATATGAATTATTGAGTACTTCCTATGTTAGATTATGTAACAGGTATGTAGAAATACAAAAATAGCAAAGAGACCTATTCCATGAAGAAAATTAATAAACATAAAAATGACTAAAATATACAGCAAAATATTTTGATCACCATAATAAGATATAAAGTGCTAAGAGGGTTCCAAAAATAGAGAAAGAGATTATATTTGATCAGGAATCTTTGGTAGAGTTGGTGGCATGGCATTTAAATTATACATTGGTAGACTGACTTAAAACTTCCACCAGAAAGGCATGAAAGACATTTTAAGACTGAGGGAAAAACACAAGCAAAGGCCCTGAGCCTGGAATGGCTGAGACATATTTATGAGATAGTAAGCAACAGAGTTTCGTTGGAATATATGAAACTTTTGTGGGAGTAATGAATGTAAAAGCTAGAAAGATACAGCAGGGACAGTCTGGAAGGCCTTGAATGCTCAACAACGACATGTGAACTTCCTTTGTGAGGTAAAGGAGAATCACTGGGATATTTTGGGAAGGGGATTGTTTGGATCAGAGTTAAATTTGAGGAAGAGTATTTGAAGGGAGGGTTGTCTGGGTTTGTGAGTAACATCAGGTGGAAATGACAGTTAGAAAGTTACTCAAGGCTAAAGGAGACCCTGAGTTACAGATGTGTGGAAGAGGCAAAGTTTTTCTCTAAGAAGTACTTCAGCTAAAAAATGAAGAAGAAATGGATTAATTAGAATATCACCATTTTGCAACCCCTAATGAATCAGTGGGTTTGAACATCAATCTATGGCTGATAACATCACAAAAAGAGAGGCAAATATTAATAGATATTATGTTGAATAATGGAACCAGATACTTTGAATATTGGAACCGATTATACAAACTCATCTTGAAAAATAAAATATATAACCTGAATTTGATCTAGCCTCTAGATCCAACTGATAGTTGAGAAGAAACATAGAGCAGAGGAATATTTAGACTACACTATAACAGGCAGTCAAGAAAATTACAGTGGTGGGAAACTCTACAAATAAAAATCCTAGATTCTTCAACAAATAAGTAACAAGGAAAAAAAGAGAGTAGGGAGGGGTAAACCTATATGTGATAGCTAATTTTATGTGTCAACTTGGCTGGGCCACAGTGCCCAGATATTCTGTATGTTTTTGTAAAGGTGTTTTTTTGGATGAGATTAACACTGAAACTGGTAGACTTTGAGTAAAGCAGGTTACCCTCCATGATGTTGGTGGGCCTCATTTAAGTAGTTAAAGGCATAAATACATAGAATAAAGACTAACCTTCCTCAAGCAAGAAGGAATTCTGCTAGCAGGGTGCCTTTAGACTTGAACTGCAACTCTTTCCTTGGTCTCCAACCTGCAAGCCTACCCTGCCAATTTTATACTTACCAAGCCCCTACAATCACATGAGCCAATCCCTTAAAATTCTTCTCTCTCCCTCTCCTCCTCCTCCTTCTTCTCCTCTCTATATAATCTATTGGTTTTGTCGTTCTGTTGGTTTTGTTTCTCTGGAGAACGCTGACTAATACACTATAGATGAAAAAAGGCTTAGAATATATAAAAAAGAAAAAAAAAGAGAAAAGAAATTATAGGGTTTAATTATGCTCACTTGTTCTATAAAGCTATAAGGAAAAGAAAATGGAAATGAAAAAAGTTCAATTAGTGGTTACCTATGAGGGGAGGGACAGAACTGTGACCAGGATGGGGCATATGAAAGGAGCTTCTAAGTTGGGTGGCAAAATGTTATTTCCTGACCTGGGTGATGGTGACAAGTGCATTCACCTTATAAAATTTATTAAACTATGCATATGTTTTCCATATTTTTTCTAGGCCTGTGTCAGTTTTTATAATAAAAAAGCAAAAGAAACTAGAGGAGAAGAATAATAGTCACTAGCTATTAATAATAGCTAACTCAAATCAGAGAATAGTTGCCTTGGAAACTGTACATTTTCTAAGGGTTTTAAGTATTATAGTTCAAAAGTAATTTTTTATTGCATAACATTTCTCTTTACCTCTGTGGAACTACTGACATGTTATTTATTAGAACAAAAGAATGACACAATAACACTTAAGTAACTTTTTGGATAATAGTTGTCACAGAATAAATTCAAAAGACTACTCAGTTGGGATGTGAAAGCAGTTCACCATTGGTAGGTTAGAAGCAGTAGATCAGTTAAGGAAAGATCCCTTGAATGATCCACGTTGCAACACCCATTGGCTCATGAATTCTTGGCACGCAAGTCACAAAGAAGTCAATCTGCTATCTGGTTTCTGCAGGTGCACACTCAGCCACGTAAAGAGATGCCAACTATATTAATGGGATCACTAGAAAACAGTCTGTAAAGCTACAGAGTGAGAACTGGGAAGGTATTAGTATATTGTATAGAACATGATCTATACCAGAACCATTATCTATACCAGCATTGGTCAATAGCTTACAGTTAAAACAAACAAACAAATAAAAGAGTAATAGTATAGTTTAACATTCCTATATTCAAAGACAGATCTGCATTTCCAGATATATGTTGGCTATTTCAATTTGAATGTGTCATGAGCACCTAAAAATGTTTATGTTCAAAAGGAATCATATATTCCTTGCCCTCAGCGTATCTTCCTAACATCCTGATCTCTCTTCATGGCACAATCTACATCTGAATTTCCAGAAATAAAGTCATCTTCCTTTTTCCTCACCCTTGGTCACCAATCAGAGGCCAAATACATTTGATTCCAAAGCTTTTGAAACACCTGTTGTTTCTGTCCACTTCAGTAAATAAAACTCTACTTGAATTTATTCACTTCTCTCCATTCTTGCTTTCAATATCCTAATTCAAGATCTTATCCTTTTTAGGTGAATTGCTATAGGTCTCCTAACTCAGTACAACACTATCTTACCTCTATTCTAACTCCTCTCATAAAACATTATTACATTAACATTTCTCAGATGTATTAATACTAATGATAACATCTTTCTCCTAAACAAATAACACTAATACCAGTAAAAAAAAAATCTTCAAATGTATATTATCCCACAGCAACACAAAAACTCCTCAGGTTGGCAATTTAAGCCTTTCATGCTTCCTCATCTACATGTCGGTTTTATCTGTCTAATCTCTTTTACCTATCTTTCAATCAGTCACATGGGCCTCCTCCTGTGTATATCCCATACTTTATTATCTTGTCCCTTTGTTCTAGATGCCACCTCTCACTTGGTGCTTCTCAGACTTGATGAGCATCAGGATCACTTATGGAACTTAAAACGGATTGCTAGGTCCCAGCTTCAGAGTTTCTGATTCAGTAAGTGTGGGTGGAGCCTAAAAATGGACAGTTCTAACACTTTTTGAGGGGTCATTCTGGTCTAGGGATCATACTTTGAAAATCACTAGTGGGACTGCAAATTAGTACAACTTCTATGGAATATAGTATGAAGATTGCTCAAAGAAATAAATGTAGAGTTACCATTCTATCCAGCAATCCCACTGCTGGGTATCAACCCAAAGGAAAAGAAGTCATTTTATCAAAAAGACATGTCCACTCAAATGTTTATTACAGCACAATTCACAATTGCAAAGATGTGGAATCAACCTAAGTGCCCCTCAATTCATGAGTGGATAAAGAAAATGTGGTGTATATATACCACGAAGTACTACTCAGCCATAAAAAGAAATGAAATTATGTCACTTGCAGCAACTTAGATGGAATTGGAGACAAGTATCCTAAGTGAAGTATGTCAGGGATAGAAAAACAAACACCACATGTACTCTCTAATAATCGGGAGCTAAACGATATGGGCACACATGGGCACAAAGAGATGTAAAAGACATTGGAAACCAAGAAGAAAGGAGAGTGGGAGGGGGCTGAGGGGTAAAAATTTACCTATCAGGTACACTTAACACTATTCAGGTGATGGGCACACTTAAACATTATACAAGGTATGCATGTAACAAAAACATTTGTAGCCCCTTAATATTTTGAAATAAAAATAAAAAAATAAGTAAATAAAAGTGTGATAAAGAATCATGCACCTTATCCCCCAAAACAAACAAACTGTGTTTCTTACTTGTTTTTTTATATTGAGCAATGTGAACATGATTTGGAACATAATTCAGAAGTTTATTAAACTGCCTTCTAATAAATGGATAGTGAAATAAATAAATAAATAAATAAAAATACATTTAATTTAATTTTTAAAAAAAGAAAAGAAAATCACAGCTTAAACTAAAGATCTTCCCTCTCTCTTTACTTTTGCAATATACCACTTAAGGCTTCATGTGTGCTTCATATCATTTTCTCCTATCTGGATAATGCCTCCAGTCCAAAGCTATCAAAACATTTCCTTTTTCTCTAAATGCCTATAGTATCATATTTCTATCTTTTTTATAATGCTTAACATAGCCAATTTTTCATATAGTCATGTGGTAAAATTTAATTATCCCTATAGACTATATACTTTTTGAGGGCAGTGTCCATGTTTAAATCTTCTAAATTATAGATCCATATCACAAAGTATGGTGTCTTATCTATGAGACATAAAATAAATATTTTCTGCTTGCTAAACAAACACATCTGAAAGAGGATATAATTCTACCACAAATATCTACTGGCACATGAACTGGCAAAGGTAAGGCAAGGTTTTATTTTGGTGCAAAGCTTGGTTTTCACTTTGCATGTGTCCATGCTTTGCCAGTAAATCTGGAACTGCTGCTGTGCTTCCATTTTTTGGAACCAATTGCCATGTTTTGGGATAAAATATTGGGGCAAAATATTTAAGCATTTCAATTACAGTATTTTATCATATAATGAGAAAAAAAAGGGAAGGAAACCTTTCTGTCCAAATCTCATGTATTTAACTCATGTTTTCCTCTTCTTCAGAGATAGGATAAATTTCAGAGCATAATGATCTTGAATAAAAAGTCTCATGGTCTCATGAGAAATGCAGAACAAGATGGCAGGCAACAGACATGCTGAAGTGTGGCTTAACTGGTTGTCTCCACCAAAAAACACTTGAATGCAAACAAAAATCTAATCTATCTCCCATCACTAGAGCTGACTTAATCATTGATTTCTTTTTACTTTTTTTTTTTTTCTCTTTCAAGTCACATGCAATAACTGTGGGACTATATCTGGTTTTCATGTTTTCCCTCTTGCTGTCTTCAGGGATGTGGCATAGTTTCAGTGTTCTGGAAATGAGGAATCCTGTGTTTTGGTGCTGCCCTTATCTAACTGGTGAAATACTTTATCTCATTAGGCTTCACAGTTCTTATTCATCAAATGATAGGGAGGGATATGTTTTGTTTATCTCTGGCACTTCATAAATCTATTCCTCTCTCGAGACGAGTAGCCTCCATGGTACTATAAGGTAACATATCATTGTCCTGAAAAGATTAATGCAACCTCTGAAAACTAGTTTTTATTTGATTCAGGAATAGCGTGCTCATTAGATTCATTACTACTGAAGTATATTTAGTTCATTAACTGCCATTTCTATTATTCAGTCAGCTCTATATATCAGCATGACATAGCTGCTCAATGCACTTAAGTGGGACTCAAAACTGCCAGTCAGTTGGTTCACCAATTACACACCTGTAGTAGTCTGCATATTTTTCATTTTAAATAGCATTATTTTCGTTGTCAGTATCCCATTAAGGGGTCATAGAAATATTTGTGAAAAGTGATGGAATACCACTTTGAACTTAGAACAAAGCTCAATGGGATATTTCAAATGTAATGCTAAAGTAATAAGAAAGAGATAATTGATACGAAGAGATGAAAAAACAAGATGAAAAAAAGTCACATCGTGAACCTAAATGTTTGAATTCTAAGAGATTAATGCCATTCTATTAACTTCTAATTGATATATTCCTTTGTTCTTCTGCATTCCTTTTTTAATCTTTTACCTCCTTCTGAAGGTAGGATAGAGTTAATGCAGCATTAGTGCTTCAAATATTTTTAAATGAAGAAAGTGAAGTTCAGAAATGCTGAAGAACTTGTTCAAGGTTATTCATAAAGTAATAGACCAGGGATGGAAATCACCTTTTTTCCTTGAGAACCAACATGTGCTCACTGAAAGCGTTGGCATATCTGTGAGCAAAGGAGATATATGATCACCATTACATACTCCGTGAGTATATAAGGAGCTGCTTAAATGACTTTGTATCTCTCATAATATTCAACATAGCAACATAGCACAATAGGACAATATATTTGGGAAAAATTTTGTTGAGTAAACATTACTTCAGAATTTCATTTGTCCTAAAAAACTGAAACCTAGACATTATCAATGATTAAAATTCACCTTAGTTTTAGGCTTCTGGTCAAGATGGAGGAATATTTTGATTTCCTCTCCCAACTAACAATTAAAAAACAACTGAAAAAGAAGATAAAATATATGAAACAATGGTACTCAAGACACTGAATATGAGGCAATGAAGGAGAGTGACTCCCAGAAGATGAACCCTAACATTGCTCCAGCTTACTATTTGTAGTAACTTTCCAGGTCAAGGAGAGGGAACACAAGTAGAGACAGGCAGTCTCCTTTCTTGAGCAAATAAAGCTGGAAGCCCTGGGAAGACAAAGCAGCTAGAGTTCACAGGGCAATGTAGACATAGATGAGAGAGTTGCATAAAGAGAATCCAGAGAACCGCTGTGTCCCTCTTTGAGTACTCATTGAAATACTAATCAGCATATGATGTGAATAAACTATCCAAGGCCTGGTAAAGAACCATCCAAAATTATTATCAGAAAACAGTGCCCAATTTTCACATAGTTCCTGTTCCCAACGGCCAGAGTAGAAAACTTCACAATTCAGGAAGCATTAGTTTAAAAACTAAGAAGGGCCATGACTCAGTAATGGAGAAAAATAAACCCTAAACTAAATGTGGTTCTGGTATGGCCCAACAAAGTTTAAAAGAAAGACCTGAAAATTATATTTATGGAAATAAAAATAACCTAGTTCTCAACAAGTCAAAATTCATATTTGGGTATCTGATCAAAGACCAAAAAATACACAAAGAAGCAGAAAAATACAACCAATACTGAGAGAAAAAAATAAATTAATCAAAACCAACCCAGAATGATACAAATAATGTTATTAGTAGACAAAGATATTAAAAGTTATTATAATTGTATTTCACATGTTTATAGGAAGAGTCATAGATTTTTAAAAAAGACACAAATTGACCTTTATAGATAAAGCCAAAACACTGAAATAAAAAAAATCTATTACATCAAATTAAAAGCAGATTAATATTACAGATGAAAAATTAATGATTTTGAAAACAGAGAAATAAAAATATGAAAAATAAAGGCAAAAAATTTAACAGAGCAAACACCCATGAATTGATGGAAAAATTAAGCAACCAAATACAGGTACAATTGTAGGCCCTAAAGGTGAAGGAATTAAAGGAAGTTGACTGAAAAAATTTTAAAGAAATAATGGCCAAATTTTCTCCAGATTTGAAGAAAACCATAAATTCACAGATTCAAGAATCATAATGAGCCAAAAGCAAATTGAATTGGGCATGAATTGTACTATTCCAATGTCATCATTAGATTGCTTAAAATGGATAATAAAGACAAAAATCACCAACCAACATTTTTAAAGTACTGAAAGAAAAAAACCTTCTGTCAACATAGAATTCTTTACCGCAGCAGACTCCACATGATATGTTAAAGGAAGTCCTTCCTTCAAGGAGGTAGAAAATACCATCAGATGGAAATATGGATCTGCACAAAAAAATTAATATACTGGGAATAGTAACTACATGAATAAATATACATGCTTATTATTAGTATCTCTTTAAAAGACAACCAAATATATAAAGCAAAATAGTAACAATGTATTGTGCAATATATGTGAAAGTAAAATGTGTAACAATTGTAAAAATGGTGGATTGGGGAATGAAAGTAGGGTTCTAATGAAAGTATGTGATATGTAAAAATATCACTTGACGGTAGGCTATGATAAATTAAAAGTATATATTACCATAAGATCCCACTAAAATAAATCAAAAAAGAATTATAGGTAGTGAGCCAACAAAGGAGATAAATAGAGTCATTGATACCCAATTAATGAAAAAAATAGAACCCTGGCATGGTGGCTCATCCCTGTAATCCTAGCACTTTGGGAGGTTGAGGTGGGAGGATCACTTGAGTCCAGGAGTTCAAGACCAGTCTGGGCAACAGAGTGAGACTTCATCTCTACAAAAAATAAAAAATTATCTGGGCGTGGTGATACACTTCTGTAGTCCCAGCTACTTGGGAGGCTGAGCTAGAGGATAGCTTGAGCCTAGGAGTATGAGGTTGCAGTGAGTTATGATTATGCCACTGCGGTCTAGCCTGGGCAGCGGAGCAAGTCTCTGTCCCAAAAAGAAAAAAGAGAGAGAGAGAGAAAGAGCAAAAAGAAACAAAGATCATGTGAGGCAAACAAAAAACAAATAGCAAGATGGTAGACCTAAACCTAGTTACATCAAAGATCATATTAAATGGTCTAAACACCTGGATGAAAAGACAGAGATTGCTAGGTTAGATAATACCTATATATTCTGCCTACAGGAAACCCAATGTCATAAAGACACAAATAATTTAAAATAAAAATATAGAAAAAGTTATAACTTGCTAACAATAATAAAAGATAATTTAAATGACTATATTAACATAAGATGAAGTAGATTTCAGAGCAAAAAATATTATCATGAATAAAGAACATAATTTCATAATGTTAAAAGGGTCAATTATTTGAAAGGATATAACAATCCTAAATATTTATGCAACTAGAAACAGAGCTGTAAAATATTTAAAGCAAAACTCAATAAAACTACTTTCACAGACCTGGAAAAAATAATTCTACACTTCATTTGGAACCAGAAAAGAGCCCGAGTAGCCAAAGCAATCTTAAGCAAAAAGAACAAATCTGGAGGCATCACATTACCATACTTCAAACTATATCATAAGGCTGTAGTAACCAAAACAGCATGGTATTGGTACAAAAATAGAGACATAGAACAATGGAATGAAAACAGTGAACCCAGATATAAAACCACCTACCTATTGCCAACTTATCTTTGACAAAGCAGACAAGAACGTACACTGGGGAAAAGAAGCCCTATTCAATAAATATTGCTGGGAAAATTGGATAGCCACATGCAGAAGAATGAAATAGGACCCCTATCTCTCGCCACTCACAAAAATTAAAAATTAATTCAAGATGGATAAAAGACTTAAATGGCATGAAACCATAAGAATTCTAGAGGAAAATGTAGGAAAAACTCTTCCAGATATTGGCCTAGGCAAAGAATTTATGACTAAGACCCCAATGGCAATCACAAAAAGAACAAAAATAAATAAATGGGATTTGATTAAACTAAAAAGGTTCTGCATAACTAAGAAAACAATTAACAGAGCAAATAGACAACCTACAGAATGGGAGAAAATATTCACAAGCTATACATTTAATAAAGATCTAATAACCAGAATCTATAATACAAAGAACTTAAGGAAATAAGCAAGGAAAAAACAAACAACTCCATTAACAAGTGGGCAAAAACATAATCAGAAGCTTTTCAAAAGAAGATAAACAAATGGTCAATAAACATCAAAAATGCTCAATGTCATTAATCATCAGGGAAATGCCAATTAAAACCATAATGAGATATCACCTTGCCCCAGTCAGAATGGCTATTTTTTCGAAGTCCAAAAACAATAGATGCTGGCATAGATGCAGAGAGAAAGAAATGCTTATACACTGTTGGTGGGACGGCAAATTAGTACAACCTCTATGGAAAACAGTATGGAGATTCTTCAAAGAACTAAAAGTAGACCTATCATTCGATCCAGCAGTCCCACTACTGGGTATTTACCGAAAAGAGAAGAAATCTTTCTATCAAAAAGACATCTGCACTTGAATGTTTATTGCAGCACAATTCACAATTGCAAAGATGTAGACTCAACCCAAGTGCCCATCAATTCATGAGTGGATTAATAAAATGTGGTATATGGATGAATTAATGCCTTTTACAACAATTTGGATGGAACTAGAGACCATTCTCCTAAGTGAAGTATCTCAAGATTAGAAAAACAAACACCGCATCTACTCATTATCAAATTGGAACTAACCGATGAGCACACATATGCACAGAGGGAAGTAAAACTCCGTGGAAATCAAGCAGGTGGGAGGGGGATGATGGGAAGGGCAAAAACCTACATAATGGATACAAGGAACACTATTTGGGTGATGGGCACACGTATAGCTGCAACTCAAATATTACAAAAGCAATCCATGTAACCAAATACATTTGTACCTCCTTAATATTTTGAAATAAAAAATAAATTTTAAAAAAAGAACTGAAAGGACAGAAAAAAGCAAACAAATTTACAATTATAGTTGAAAATTTTAACATCTCTCAATAATTGATAGAAAAAGTAGAAAGGAAATATATATGGATATAGAAGACTTAAATATTATCAATCAAGTTGACCCAATACCTAGGAAGAGTTCCCTTATATGAACATACATTGTCACCACCTGGACAAGTTGATCAGTCCAGTAGTGGGTATCATAACTTACTCAAACCAATATAGAGTTCTTAAACATTTTAAAATCTTAACTGAGAGAGAACACAGCCTGAAGCTAAAATGTAAAAGTCAGGAGCAGTCAGCACCTATCTTTTCTACACGGGACAGAGTATTGGAGGCACCATTATGCAAAGAGATAAAGAAATGAGGAGCAATGAGAGATTGATGTGATGCTCTGCGGTACTCCAGTTGCTGGTTCTCTTTCTGATGCCTACCTTCATCTTCCTTCTTTTTGTGTCTTAGTTTTTCAACTCTTAATTGACTTTGTAAAATATCCCATAATCTGTTTCTGCTTCAGGATGCCAGGACAACACAGAAAGGCATACATAATGCAAACATAACGTCCAAATTTATTGGTCTGGTTTCCAAGATCCTGCACTGTTTACCTCTCATTGTCCTTGCTCACTCACCCTTTTTCCATAGGAAAACTGTGGGCCAGCAGGAGGGGATTCTTACTCTGATAAGTCACCCTACTGGAATCCATTTCTCAGTGTTTCCACTTCCTCCTCCTGACACAGTTCAAGTTCTGTCTCTTCAAAGAAGACTTTCCAGATCCAACTAATTCTCAGGGATCATTTTCTTCTCTCAAGTCCTACATATGCCATATTGTCTTTACTACTATTTTGACACTTAGTCAATGTTCTCTTTTTATTATATACCATCTTATACGTATGTGTGGTCCCCTAATTCAGACTGCAAATTCTTTAAGGTGATTGGGCTTTATGTTGAATATTCTGGAACACCTCCCACCACAAGCTCAGGAAAGTCCTATAAATAATAGGTATTACATAAATATTCCATAATGATAATAAATCATCAGGGATTTGTGGATTGGTTTAGGAACCTGAGCATTTATAATTTTATTTTTCATAAGAAAATGTGTTCTGATTTCCAACTTGTTTATAAATGAGTATTTGGAATTCCATTCATTCATATAGTGGTGTTTTTCTGTATCAATATGTAAATGTATTCATATACAAGAAGTGGACTTTATAGTTTTATCTATAACAAGATATTTTAACTAGGCACACTAAACAATTATTAAATTTTACAGCTATTAGCAAAAATTATTTCAACTGTCTTGGAACTTTGTATCTGCTGATAACTGTGAATTCAAAAAGAGCACTTTGCTTTTTTTCCTTTATTAATGCTGCTTGATACCTTTTCATTCCCAGGTGCAAAAAAGATAGTTAATGAATGCTATTAATAAATGAGAAACAAAATTAAATATTAATTTAACCACTTTTTTGTTCTCAATAGTGTAGAAGAATTTTCCCTAAGGCATTCTTTTTAGTGACCTCATTGTAAATTGATTCTAATACATTTAAAACTTAAAAAGTCACTCTGAATATCCTCATTCGTAGAGCAATTTAGGCCCAGATATAACCTCAATCAGAATGGAAGTGACAGTTGTAAAATATGTAAGATATGACAGTTTTCTACTCAACAAATACAAAAGGTCTATATATTATATCTCAGAGCCGTTTTGCTTCTGATATATAACAGGCGATATATGCAGGTTACCAGTCTTGACTCTGATTTTAAACAGATTTGGGGGCAAATCTCATCTCTGCCATTTACTATTACCCTGTGTAAGCTACACAATCTCTCCATGCCTCAATTTTCCTCCTGTGAAAAATATGGATGATGTTAGCACCCAAATCACAGAGTTGTGGTGAAGGTTAAATAGGTTAAAATAGCTCAAGTGCTCACTGCAATGTAATTGCTCAATAAAATTTATATTAAAATATTTTCAAGAAAAAAGAAATTGTTTTGTTTTATTTAGGTTGATGAATAGGTTTGGTTCAGAGTGTTTTTGCATAGAATTTAACAGCTTCATCAAAGAATATATTCTTAAAATAATCAATTTATTTTTCTTCAAAATGTATTTGAAGCAGCTTCATTTTTCTATTTAAAAAATGGTAGAGTTTTATGTTATCCAATTTTGAGATTATTTATTGTGTTAACCTAACTGGTGATAAAATAGATGAAAACAAATTTAATCACTATATCATTGTTTTTACTCCATGATGTAAAACAGTTTTGGTAACTTTTTTAAAAACTAAATTAACTAAATACTTTGGCATTATGTAGACATATACGCAAAATATCTCCTTCAGCATAGAAAATTGACATTTGAAAAAATTCTTTTCTATTTCATTATAAAAGTCAGAATTTCTGGGAAAACAGGTACCCTTTTTTCAGAACAAGTGGCCTTGTATAATGATATTACCATCAGCCTAGGGCATGGATATCACCCATTGGTTAAGTGGTTCAGAAGCTGGATATAATAAAAGGAGGTGATACCTTTAAATTACTAGTAGAAAATCATGGCAGCAAGAGAATATGATGCTATTACTGTAAATTTCACTGACAGGAGAGGGCTGTGGGGGTTATGGAAAGGGAGAGAAGCTACACAATAACCCCTGGCCAGAGTAATTAGCTGGAGTAATGAAGAAAGAGGAAAAGTGTGTTGGACACTGAAGCCCTGAACTGTCAGCATTATTGTTCTCCAAGGCTTTGGAAGAACAATGCTCTGCTGAGCCTTCAGTAATCGCTATACATGACTACTCATGAAGAGAGTAATTAAGAAATGTCAGTGCTTCTCTGGAAAAAAAAAATTAGCACTCATGACACACAGAGTATTTCCCTGGAAGAACCACAGTTTTTTGATGTTGTTCTAAAATATTAACAGCAGTATTTGTACTTCATGCAGTTCAAAATGGTGAGCTATGAATAACTAAACAAGCCCATTCATGTAATTGTGCCTTCCCCTAGCATGCCTACCTCCCGTACACAAAGAACTGTTAGGACACATCTGAGCTAAATAGAAACTATTCAGGGTGCTGTATTCAAAATATCCCGCATTCCCCAGCCCCTAAGTTACTCTGTCACATAATCCTATTTTACTTTTCTCATGGTACTTACC
>CM052439.1:19952025-19967789 GCA_028533085.1 Varecia variegata | reverse complement strand
AGTATAAAGCTTACTGGAAGTTATTGCTAAAAAGAAGTTAGTCTATGTAAATGATTCAAGATTTCTGCTAAAAAAAAAGTTTGTCCTCATCTTGCAAATGATAAATTGTCATTTTTTTTTTTCTTGCAGAAGTAAACTATTAAGGAAATGAAATCACAGACATTGCACAGCAAAAAGGTGAGAGTGCCAATCCTGTGCTAATGAGGATAATCAAATCAAACACTCTTTTCCCATTCCATTCCAACTTATTTACTCTGCTCTTTGAATTAAGCAGTTGTGTCTATATGGCTAATTGTAGCTTTGATTCTCCAATTTGCTCTTTAATCAGATTGCATTAGAGGTAAATATTTATCTCCCCAAAGTTGTAGACTTTATGGCTGGAAAGAAACAAAAGCTAATCTTTTGCATTTTCCAGGTAGAACATATTTTGATTCAGGAAGGAAATAAGTTGAGCCCCAAGAATGAATAAGATATTTTGTCAATTTGAAAGAGCTTTAGCTGAAAACAGAATTGTTAATGATTTCTGAGTAAGAATCTTTTCACCACAGCTGACTGCTTATTGTTTCATTAATTCTATAATAAGAATAAATGGATAATAAAAATGTTCTCTAACTGAAAGGGTTCATTTTGACTACTATAAAACAGTATAATATAATGGCAAAGAGCTAAATTTTGGGAACCAGAATGTCTGGGTTTGAATCCTAGCTGTGTTACTTAATAGTTACATGATTTAAATTTATTCCTCAACTGCAAATTTGGGATAATAATAATAACAAACTCAAAGCATTGTTGAGAGGATTATATGAATTAAACATATAAAAAATCTTGAACAATACTAAATGTTGGCTATTGTTGATGTTATTATAAAAAGATATTTGCTAGTTTCCTTGTAGCTATGTTCATTTTCTATCTAGTAGCCATTGTTAAGCAATCTATCAATATACAACATCAACAATTTAATGATATAAGTAACATCACACAAATTATAGAAAATCCTCATTACTTGTAAAATTGAAAGTACAAGTGAATATGAAAAATTACTGACTTATATTTCAACATATGTGTGTATATACAATATGACAAATAGCATAGGAAAGAAAGCTACACAATACTAATGTATTCATCCATTCATTCACTTATTCAGTGAATATATTTTAAGGACCGACTCTATGTCACATCCAGGAGATACAAACAGTGATCAAGATATGTAGGTCTTGACTTTAGAGAGTTTATAGTAAATGGAAAAACCATGTAATAATGTGTGTTACTGTGAAAGCAAAAGCTATCTGGCTGTTAGGGTTTGAAGGTGTCCCCTCCCAAATTCAGATGTTGCCAGTGTGACAGTATTAGTAAGTGATTAGGCTATGAGGGCTCCTCCTTTGTCAATGGGATTTAGCTCTTGTAAAAGAGGCTTGTACAGCAATTGGCTAGTTTACTCTTCCACTTCTTGCCTTTCTACCTTCTGCCATATGAGAATGCAGTAAAAAGGGCCTCACCAAATGTCAGCACCTTGATCTTGGACAGCCTTCAGACAGTGAGAAATAAATTTTCATTAATTATAAATTACCCAGTCTAAGGGATTCTGTTATAGCAGCACAAACAGACTAAGACACTGGCTTAACTTTGTCCTATGTCTTAAAGAAATCAAATTTTGTCTGGTCTTTCATGTAATTTCTGATTTAAAGCCTGGAAAACGATCACTTTTTTCCATATAAATCTCTTCTTTAATTACACAACTCTGGAGAGCTTCCATGCTAACAGTTTTTAAACCCTTAGAAACTGTCAGCTCTCAGTAAAAACACACTTGAAGTTGCCTTGTCACTTAAGACCCAAGGCAGGTAGTCAAAATTTAGTAGTGGAATAATAGTTATTATAATGAAAATTATTGATAGTATTAGTAGTACAATTAAAACGTCAATCTTGGATCACAAAAGGATAGAGCAATATTGTAATTTTTCTATTCTTCTCAATATGCTAGTTTCTAGGAATTTCCACTAGGGAAAATTTATGTTAAATATATTATTTTCAAACATCATACTTTTTCCTAAAAGTGAAGTTGTCATCTGCCTACCTGAAGAGTGCCAAGATATACATCTAAATGAAAAATAACTTTAATTGACTACCTCAAATTACATTTGACATTCCTAACACCACTTAAAGTTTTTGTATGCATTTTAATTGGTACAAGGTTTCTATTCTCTAGGGAACTGCTTCCTCTTACTTGAATTTTGAATATCATGTAACACAGTTGACCATGTCTTTCTTCTGCTCTCCTGGTTTTCCTCCAGCTTCTCCTTTGAGTTTCCTTTGTAGACATCAGCTCCTCCCCCTGACTTCTTAACACTTGAATCATCGTAGGTCAGTGCTGGTCCACTTCATACTCCATCTCTAGGTGAGCTTGTCTAGTCCCACAGTTTTTGCCATCTCTATGGTGATAGCTCTTCAGTGCACATGTCTAGAGCTCAGAATGGAGGTGTGGGAGAAAGATACAGGTCCAACTACCAGCTTGACGTCTCTACATGGATGTCTCACGACCATCTCAAGTTAACATGTCCAAAACTGATCTTTTGATCCCCCCAAATCCACCTAGCTTGAGGTTTTTTTCCCCCATTTCAATAAATGGCAACTCTATCCAATTATGTCAGAAACGTGAGACATTCTTTGTCATGTAAGAAACAGGGTATTTATCTTTGATTTTTTCCATTATTGCCCACATCAAGTATTGTCAATTTTGACTCAAGAATGTATTTCTATATCTTAAATCCCTTTACTCCTATCTAGTCCTCTTGCCACCAATTCAGTCTAAGTTACCCTCATCTTTTTTTGTGGAACATGCCGTAATCACCTAATTCTTGTCCCTTTCAATTCATTCTCTATAGTGTAACCGGAGTGGTCTTTTTTTTTTAAATAGGTGAATTTAATTATATTAAGTCCATGTTTAAAATCCTTCCCATTGGATTTAGGTTTGGTTTTTCAGTTCATGAAATGATCTGGCTCCTTCTTCCTTTTCCAGCCTCACCTCTGGCCCACTTTTTAATTGCTCAATAAGTTCCACTTGTACTGAGTTTTCAACTCTTCCTAAAACATACCCATTCCTGGAATTAATATTTCCCTCACATTGTAGCTGACTAACTGCACTTAACTTTCAGTTTCATTCCCCAGAGAAAACATTCTGAAATATATATATGTTATTATATATATAAAAATATACATGTAGTCATACTTCCTGTTAGAATCTCTCATGAAACTCATTATTTCTTCCTTTATAGCATTTAACATAAATAACAGTGATGGAAAAATGCAAGTTCTCCACCACATAACAGAAACACTGCTAGCCTGGAGTGCTCAGCAAAATTGTTACAAGGCAGATTAAGCAAGTACCAAGATAACTACTGGGTCCAGGAAAAGTGCCCAGCACATTGTTGGGTGTCTCAGCACTTTCTTGCCCTGCTCAGACCAGCCTTGACTGCTTTAAAACACTTTGGCTATCCTACAGTACGCTTTAGCTAATTGTAATATTAAAATCCCCAGCTAGTGGAAAATTGTAATATGATTAACATATGCTTGTAATATTGCCATCTTAGAAAGCTCTGATGTGAATTCAAATTGTACCTGTTACTTAAAGGCAACAATTTTAAGGCAGTAGTTTTACTGGCCATTTGAACTCTTTATACAGTGTCAATTAGTTAAAAATAAATCTCAAATAAAACATGATATAACATTTTAAGACTTCCTAATCAGTGAAGTACTTGAAATTATTTTGTTTGGATTAATTTTAAAAATGTAAAGGATACACTCATTGCTTAGATATTTTTAAATTATCATTTCCATGCTTGAGTTCTGTACAATAGTCTTCATTATGACTATCGACAGGACAGTGACAATGGAAACTCATAAGTGAATATGTAATTTAGAAGTGGTAACATTACTGCTCAATAAACAAATTCGCTGACCAAAGAAAAGCGGGTTGTATGACAGCACATGATGATGGTGCTGTGTGCAAGGTTTGTTTCACTGTGAACAGGCAATGATACGATGTAAAAGCTTGCATCACCCATTGGAAAGGGATTTAAGGCAACACCACAGGGTGGGCAGATGGGGATCTTGCATGTAGGAAAGCTCCTGGGGAAGAAATTCCTGTGCCGCCCAGGAGCAAGCACCCTTGTAACTAACCTCGAAAAAACTCATCTAACTTGTCAGTCTGGACTTATCTGAGTCATTCTTTGATCTCTTGGCTCCCCTCTCAGTTCAGGAGATGGTTTTTCTGTACTGTCTCAGGATTTTCTTGAAACAAAGTTATTTATTTATTCATTCATTCATTCATTCCTCAATAGCCTTTCTTACCCACTAGCTGATGAGCTCCATGGAAGCAGGGGTAACTATCTGTATACTGCTGAATGCCAGTACCTATCAAGGTATTTCACTAGTAGCAAATATTCAATTAACAAATGATTGAATTAAAAACAAAATGGTAATTAGTTTTTATAATTCACTTGTCATAAATCATGCACGGCCTAGAGAAAGACCTTCAGGAGCTACGCAGAGGATGAAGTGGTGGGCCCAGGTTGGAAAAAATAACACCAACTCAAGAAAGTGAATAAGCCCTGGCATAGCGTGGTGGCTCATGCCTGTAATCCCAGCACTTTGGGAGGCTGAGGTGGGAGGATTGCTTGAGGCCAGGAGTTCGAGATCAGCCTGGGCAATATAGCGAGACCGTGTCTCTACAAAAAATACAAAACTAGGAGGGTATAGTGATGCATGCCTGTAGTCTCAACTATTTAGGGGGCGAGACCATGTCTCTACAAAAAATACAAAACTAGGCGGGTATAGTGATGCATGCCTGTAGTCTCAACTATTTAGGAGGCTGAGGCAGGAAGATCGCTTGAGCCCAGGAGTTTGAGGTTGCACTGAGCTGTGATGACGCCACGGCACTCTAGGGCAGGCAACAAAAACAACAACAAAAGACTCAAAAAAAAAAAAAAAAGGAATAAGTCTCAGTGCCTATTATTTGTGAGATGAGGGTGTATGAGAGAACCAAAAGGAGATATGAAGGTGTGCTGCAGCCAACTTTGCATTTTCTTTTCCGTATCCCTCCACTTACAGTTTTGTACCCTGCTTGGCAATATAGCTCTATTAAACACAGGAAAAGAAAAAGAAAAAAAGACATGTTTGATATAAGTTAGTTGTTTGTTCTCCAGAAAGTTATTACATAATCACATATGTGAACATACTATTTTTAGCTGCAGTTGTATATAGATTTAAGAATAAGATACTGTGTGGTGTTTCTGGAGTTGTTCACTTTATATGTGTGGTTGGAAAGCTGAGACTCTTCATTGCTAAATCCATATTCACCACAGCCCCTGCTGGGATTCTAATGTGATCCTGTCTATTTCAGGATCTCCTGTGGAATTTGTGAAGTCTGTTAAATCATAAGGTGATAATGTTTAGACTTCTAGGACATTAAGAGTTCAAATGAAAGGGAAGATTTATCAAAGACCGATTCTGCAGAACTGATTTAATGGTTTAGTGGCAATTTGTTCTAGGGGATTTTTTTTTCAAATCATTTAGAATAAACCAAATTTTAGAAATAGATCAAGTCTCAAAGAGGATTTTATTCAATCATTTTGTTGTATAGATGAATAAATGAGGTCTAGAGAAATAAAGTGACAGAATCAGGGTAGAATCCAGGTGTGTGTCAATATCTCCTGCCTAAATTGAGGATTCCACAGTTTTGTATATATGATGCCAAAAAGGACATCACAATTCATTTCAATAAGATCAATATCCCTTGAAAATGCTCATTAGTGGTTAATACATTTAATAAATATCTAGGGTATCAATTTATTATGTTTTAGAATACCACTCTAATTATAAAAAACATATATCATCAAATATTTATTGAGCACCTACTATGCTAAAGAAACTGTGCTTGGTTTGGTAATTATATCATATTATGAATAATAAATGATAAAGTTCTTAGAAATGATAATTACAAAGTAAATTAAAAATAGAATTAGAGTCTTTAGAAATTAAAGTGGTTTTTTAAATTATTTCAAGTTTTTAAAATAAATCGTGAATGAGATCAATGAAAACGTTTGAAATGTTAATTGTTTGTGGAAACATCTTTTTTGTTTTGCTTTTATTTCCCCACATCATATCTAACTCTTTTAGTAACGCCTCATTCGGGTCATGTACACAGTAGGAACTTGTTAAATATTTAATGATAATGGTAATATTAAAGCCTGGGGATTCAGGCCTTGAGACAGAGAGAACTGTAGAGATTATTTTTACTAATATATTGTTATTGTTGGTATTTAGGATCTTGTATTATGCATTCCATCAAGAACATAAAGATGGTCATCATACTGTGGCTAATTCAGGACATAATAAATCACAGCAAAGATGTGTAAATTCATCACAAGAAAAAAAAACCAAACAAGTAAGGCTTGTTTGTAACTGAATAGGTTATATTACACTAGTTAAATAGAAGTTGTTTCAATCAGAGGGTTGGATTGCTTTGAAAGGCTAGAAGAAAGCAGAGTTCCAATATAAATATTGGCAGTGTCCATCTAAGCATTTTCAAGGGAGGAGGAAGTCTTAGCTAATAAATTCAGTCATCTTTATTTTTATTGGGAACACTCAAGCTTTGGACTTATACAGAGCAAAAGTTCAAATCTTAGCCCTGCCACTTCCAGTAAAAACTTAGACAAAGTATTGGATTTTTGAGTTTCATTTCTCTTATCTGTAAAATTGAACTAATAGTGGTTATGTAGTAATAAAGATTATTGTAATGATTCAAAGACATAATATAATAATAATCTACATACTACTGAGGACTTATAATGTGACTGGCACTATTCTAAGCTATTTACATAAATACTGTCATTTAATGCTTATGAAAACCCTATGAGGTATGTTCTACTAAAATAGGTAAAATAATGGTAGGCGAAATAACTTTGTACCCTGCTCAACAAGGAATAACAAAAAACAGATTGAGAACTAGATTATCAAACCCCAGAGCCCACTGAGTCAACCTCTATTCATACTGCCTACCTATACCTTGAGTCACAATAACTGACACAGGGTTAACCTGCAGTAATCAGTAACTGTGACAAGCCATAATAATATTAGAAAGAAAAACAAACTCTTTTAATCAGATCCACTACTCATTCAACACATTCAACTGGTTTCTTTGGTTCTGATCCTTGTTCACTAAAGATGATTAAGTGACTAAGTTTTGACTTTCCAAATAAATTTACCTCTAGTCAGAGAAATTGTTAATCACGCAGACACAAGCATTCCAGGCTGCCTGATATTAGGTTTTGTAAATTAACAATTGGCACTCAGGTTTTATATATCATTAATGACTTTGATTAATTTAAGTCTGCCCAGAGAAATGGAGTCACTCTTGTCAGTGCTAGATTCTGAGTAATGAATGACAAACCATGAAATCATTTGAGAGGTTATTAACCAGTTTTCCATTGTGGTCACTTTGAACCCTTTTTTCCTTCAAAGTTCTACAGTTACATCTTTTAAATTTCCCTCTTCATTATTTATAATATACTTCTTATTTTTTTACTAGCAATGTCTTTAAAGCAAATAAGTTATTTATTTTCTCTTTTAGATAGCAAGCTAATTGAGGGCAAAAGTGCCAAATTTAATATATTGAACAGACACAACAATAAAACATATTCCTTCCACTACCCCATTCCCTTGCTTAACCTTGTAACGTTGCAATTAACATCTGGTCTGGCTGAATTTACTGCTCTTATATTGGATAAAAAGGCTCACTATTAAAAATATTAATTATTTCTTAAGAAATAATTTTCCTGTAGCATATAATAAAAAAATTGTGATTCTGACTAACTAAACACAAAAACCAAGTTAAAATGAAAAAAAGTAGCATTTACATAGCAGATCATGGTTACATTATCTTATTCAATTTAAGCTACATAATCATAGAAAGTATATTACAGATGGTTTGAAATATACATTAAATATACCTTTCACCATTACAATTAAATTTTAAGATTTAATCACTTTTCACAGAAGCTCTACTCTTCAAAAGCTTACGAAGTTAACTGGCTTAAGAAATCAGAAATATTTCTGACTACATAAAATGTTTCCCTAATCCAATGGTTTTCAAAATATGATCTCTGAATAGCATCAGTATCATCTCAGAATTTGATAGGAATGCAAACTCTCAGGCCTCATCCTTACCTGTGACATGCTGGTAAGCCAGATTTCTGAAAATAAAGGCCCTAGTTTAAAGCATTTGCTGATTTTCATGATATAAATACTCCCAACATGGCCAATTTCATGCTATAAACTTTACTTTCCCTAATGTGGTGCTGGGAAGGAATGCATAATCAATCAGTGTACAAACTTGTTAAGAGATGGCTTCAACACTAAGTGCCCCAGACCTACTGAATCAGGAACACTGGGGTTGGGGTCCATACATTTGTGTTTTAACAAAGCTTCTAGGTGACTGTGATACATGCCAGAATTTGAGAATTTCTACCCTAATCCATCTTCACTATTATTTCAACACTCAGTCCCCAGATGATCTCATTTACTAATAGAGCTTTATTTACCATCTGTATACCAATGACCAATAACTTTTAATATCCAACCCACATGGATCTATCCACCCACACTCTGATGTTCCATTGACACCTCTGACACCACATGTCAAATGTTGAATTCCCTGTGATCCCCTGCAAACCTGTGACTATTCTAGTGTGCGCATATTGGTAAATGGCACAATATTCATCTATCTAGTCACTCATCCCAGAACCTGCAACTCAACCTCTACATGACCCCTCTCCACACTCTAACAGTAACTCAATCTCTAAGAAGTCAAATGGACAAAAGCTTTTGCTCTATGTCTCCCTAATGTGTGACCCTGGGCAAATTCATTAACTCCTCTAAGGCTCCATTTTCTCAGCTCAACTCTGTTCTTCATGTTGCCTAAACCTATCCACTTCTCTCCATCTCCATAATCAACTTCATCCAAGCCACCAAAACCTTCCACCTGAAGCACTGAAAAAGTCTTCTAACTTGTTTCCCAACACTACTCTTACTCTACTCTAATCCACCATTCTCAATGCAGTAATTTAAAGGAGGGAAAAAAGCAATTTCTATGATGTTGTTCATTATGCCCCAGCTACTCAGTACTTCTGAAAAATAATCAGAGGTTGGAATGTTGGGGTAGGGGCTGATGGCTAGGAAAGAGCAGAAGATGGCATAGGAGGTTATGGTACTATGTCCCCCAGAAGAGAGAGAACATGTTTGTAGGAAATCCTGAAATGAGGAATAGCTTTCTTTACTTCTTAGCAATTAAATGTCATTTCTACAACGAAGCTCACTGTTACCCAAGACAGGTGGAGTTCCCTAGTTAGACAGCCCATAGCACTCTTTATACAACCAAGGCAAAATTTTCCCAGTGTAATTATTTGTTCAAAAACTTGTTTAATGTATTTTCCATCACTCTCACATTCCCTAGATATCACATTTCCTCTCATCGACACATGTACCCAGTATGTAATAGGGACCCCAAAAATATTTGATCAACATAACGTTTAGCATGGCAAAATCTAATTGCACAAACATTGATATTAGAAAAACATTTATGTGTTGTATATTATGTCATATATTAAACATGAAACCACAATTATTCTGTTTTACATTTAATATAATTGCTTTAATATGTTGTAAAGCAATTTGGGAATATTTCTGGTTCAATTTGAAGGATACATGTTTTTAAAATTTACCATACTTTGCATATTTCTTTTTAGGCTATTTTAGACACAGACATGTATCATACATAGAAATTTCAGAATATTAAAAAGTTAATTTCTGTTAAAATTCAGAAATATAAAGTATCAACTCATTTTGAATTCAAATTTTTTATACATTTGCCTAGCTGGATGAAACTTATTTTAGATATATCTTAATGTCAGAAAATGTTACAGAACTCATAATACTTAATGACTTTAGTACTGAGTAATAAGAAAGGTAATTTGTGTCTGCATCACACGTACATTTATGTATGTATATTTGTATTATATATATACACACACACAAAGGTGTTTGTATGTGTATATACATACACATACACATATACACACATACAAAGGTGTTTGTATGTATATATACACATGTACATACATTATTAATAGGCAATTAGGAAAACAAAAATGAAGTTCATGTTGCATTTGAGACTTTCCTATCTTGAGTATGAGAAATGATGCTAACAAAGTCATTAAAAGGTATTTGCTTGGCTCTAAATCAAATAAGATTGAAATTCTAAGGCTACAAAATGCCAGAGCAATGAACATGCCTACCAAATAAAAGTTTACTTTTATATTAATTTGAAAGAGTATAAAATGTAGCATTATAATTTTCCCCTTGACTTGCCCTGTTTTGATAGTGTGTACCCTGTCCATAATTCAGTTCTAGGCAGCTGCCCTTCTCTCTTTGCTCCTTGAAAATGTGTTTGAGGAATCTCCACATTAGAAAGAAGACTTTTCAGAAATAATTACCTACTTACCACCTAATGATTCTCTGAAAATTTGAAAGAAGCCTGCATGACTCCCATTTAAAAGGTGTTTGTTGTGAGTTTTCAATCACTTTCCAGTTTAGATAAGCTGCAATATTTTCAAGTGACAGCTTCAAACCTGTGTGTTATTTAATTGGCTGCTTTCAGTGGGCAACTGTTCATCTGACAGTCATCTCATGTACACTCAGGATTCACGGTGCACATCCTTGGGAATCGTTTTAGAAAACAAATGTGTTTTCTAATAAGAAACATGCCAAAATTTATGACATTCTTTAAAATAGGGAAAAAAAATTTCAAAGCACTGGGATGTGGCTGGCTATGCAGAATGTTTAAATATCATCTTTCTTTAGGAAATTTAATAATCATATTGACTACAGGACATACTGGAATAAATGAGAATATCTTCGTACTTGGTTTGGGAGATGTAGGCTATGAAATATACTAGCAAAAATGGAAAAAAATAGTAATCAAAGAATATGACTTAAATATAATTTCTTGAGAGGAACTACATTTATTTTCCATGCCAAGGTCAGGACTTTAAACAAAAAACTGCATTTTTTGGACTAGGAGTAATAAGCACTATAGAATCTCTTCTTAGAAAAATAAAAAGAATGGACATTTAATATACAAATAAATTGGAAATTATATTTAATAATTTTAAAGAAAAAGTTTTCTTTAGATTATATCATTAAGCATTGTTGCCTTAAAAATTACATATAATTATTAAAGATACACTGAATATAACAAAAAATATTATCCCTTGTAATGACTGATGAGAACATAATAATCAGTCCTTTGTGAAGAACTTTTCTAGTGTGAGAGAGCTGTTAATAATAAATTTGTGTATGTGTATGTGAAAAACAACTCTATTTCATTTTTCTCCTATCTGCAACACCAATGATTTTTCACATATTCATTATTGTGACAACAGGTTGAATTTGCAATTCACCATCTGCCTAAATAGCATTAACCTTCCTATAACCTCATAATATCACTGTTACGCCTTGTCTGATAGTTGAATCTAATATAAGCTAGGAACAAAATACATTGTCCTCTCTGTCAGACACACATCAGTCCATTCCAGAAGCCAATGAAAATAAAGTATTACATGCAGATGGACATTAACATTTGAAATCATTTTCATTAAAATGGATTAAAAAATTCTAAAAATAATCAGTGAAAAATTAACTAGCTTGCAAATAATGTTAGCCAGAACAGATTTTAATTAATTTAATACACAAAAATAACTATTATTATTATAAATTTGTATAGCACCTTATAGTTTATAAACTTTATATTCACAAACATCATTTATATCTTAAAGAGGAGTCTATGTTTCCATGATCAAAAATAATCTCCACACTGATAAATCGATTGGTCATTTCTTAGTTCTCATGTACTTAACCCGTCAATAGCACTGACAAATGTTGATCATTCTCTTCCTCTTGAAAGATTTAATTAGCCCAATTTCCCTTTTACCTTACAAACAACTCCTTCTCAGACTTTTTTTGCTAATTCTTCCTTATCTCTCCAACATTCTAATTTGCAGTTCCTACTTTGGAATTAGTTCCTAATTTAGAGTATTATTTTTACATACAGTCACTTTCTACATTATTCTATACTGTTTCTAGGTTTTAAGTATCCCCTAAATACCTATAATTCCTAAATCTCTAGCCTCTGCCAATCTCCACCATAGCAGTTTATGTACCAGTACTTTTCATATGTTAATATTAATACAATGATTTAAAATTCACCATCCAAAACCACAATTACTTTTGCACCAACCTAATAGCAATGCCATTCTTCCAGTTGCTCAGGTCATAATCATTAGTACCAAACATGAAAACTCTGTTACTCTAACATCGCATACTCTCTTGTCAAATTTACCTTCAAAAAATAGTCCAAATGATGATTATTTTTCAATGCCCCTAATACTATCACCCTGACCCAGGCTATCATGTCATCTCTCATCCTGATTATTGGATTATAGTGTCCCTGCTTTAGTCCCACCCTCCTCCTTGTAGTCTAATCTCAACACAGAAGCCAAAGAAATTCTATTAAGATGGTGGCCATCCCATTTAATTTCTCTGTGTTGAACACTGCAATGGCTTTCCATCTGACTCAAAGTAAAATCCAAATTCCTCACTGATATATAGAAAGTACCAGATGAATATGTTTCTGTTACCTTCTGACTTCATCTCTTGTTACTCTGTTCCTCATCGTTACGCACCTGACAAACAGGACTCTTTAGTGATCCTGCAATCTACCAGGAACATTCCTGCCTTAAGAACTTTGTCTATACTTGCTTCCTTCACCTGGGTTATCCTCCAATCACATGTCCGTCTCCTATACTTTCTTCATGTTTTTTCTCAACTGTTCTCAGTGATGCTATTGGGGGCCAAAGTAACATTGTACATGTACATACATACATCCTTGACATTTAATATTCCTTTTTCCTATTTGTTTGTGTTTTTGCCCCCCTTGAACAGAAATTCCACAAGGGAAGAATTTGTTTATTGTATACACTCATATGCCCCTAACACTTAGAATAGTCCTGACGCATAGAGGGCACTTAATATTTATTGAGTGCATGCATGAGCAGAATTAGAGTTATTTACACAGTGTTTATATTGTTAAAAAATGGCAAAATCAAAGTTATAATTTGACATGTACTTTGACTAATTTTACGGCATACAATATTCAAACAACTCAAACTTTATATTTTTATAATTCCTAAGGAACACAGAAAAGTTTTAGGAGACAGAAAGATGCAAACTTGGTTAAAAAAATTAAGGATGAGCATATAACAGGTGAAAAGTGTAATATTTTGTTTATATTTGCTTTTACATTCTATTCCTTTAGAGTACAGAATAAACAATATAGCCCCAGTGCCTCAAACAGTTACTGACACATGGTAGGCATTCGATATTTGTTGAATATTTACCTACTTGTATTGCCAACCTATTAAAAATCATTGATATGAAAATGAGATATGTGAAAAGAAATAAGGGCATCACTTACTTCTTTAGGGATACCCGGGGGAGTGAAACACATTATGGAAAAGTTTCCTAAGAGAAAAGTACTATACAAAGGAAATAGAGACATATATTTAGTTTAAGGAAGGAAAAATTGATAGGACTTGCTATAAGTGATTGAATATGATATAGGAAATAAAGGAATGAAGAGTAGCATATTTAATGGAGGGATGAGGCACTTATAAGAGAGATTATTTATTTCATTGAAGGCCCATATATTTGGAAAAGTAAATAAAATATACCGTGGGGCCCACACTATGTAAATGTCTGGGTCTGAAAGGCAAAATAATGTAAAGTTGCTTAATTTTTCACATAACATCTATTTTTGTCTACCCACAAAATACAGGCAGGACGAAACTTCAAAAGCCAATATTATGTAGCCGCTGGATGAAACATTTATGATGAAAGAAATATTATGGGCAAGGTTCTGTCCTTAGTTTATCCATTCTGCATTGTGTACCATCACCAAGAGACCTGCATATTTTAACAAAGACTGTGTCAGGACCCCATGTAGAGCAACGCATGAAATCTTTCTCATTCCCTTAGTGAGAAATCTGTGTGTTTCTCATTGCTCTTCACAGTTTTTCCAAGTCTACAGTGGTCCCTCCACGATATGGTATGCTGGCTTTTGGCAACCCAGGAACTTCTATAGATACCTGTGCTCTAATTGGTGATAAAGTCTTCAGTACACCCTCTCATTATGTAGAATTTGTGACCCATTCTAGGCATTCATCTACCATGATGGATATGAAATTCGAAATATTATTAATACATCAGAAGTATTACTTGTTTATTTCTCTGTCATGAGACTTTTTGTTTGTGTTTGGTATTATCTGTATAGATAACATTAATGTATAAATACATTAATAAATATTATCAGAATGAGCTGCTTATAATCATTTCTAAATATCACCACTGCCCATATATTGTATATATTTCACATTCACCAAAATTCCAGGATGTTGTTAAATACACATTATGTTACATAAATGCTTTGTTAATGGACCAGTTTTTTCAAACATCATAAATAGTAACAGTGACTCCATAGCAGAAATTCCAAATGCTTCATCAAAGTGTTATCCTCATATTTTCCATATTGCTCAACAGGAAACTAAAAAAAAAAAAATGGTCATTCCTTTAATAATCTTTTTCCTCCACTTGTGTCATCATTACAGTTGACAAAAAGGCCTTATGCATAGGACAGCCTTGAAAGAATTCTGAAAGATGGAAGTTAGGAAGCTGTATAATATGAGCCAAGTGCTACCTCCATTAGAAATATAATCAGAGAACATTAGTGACAACATTCTAAGTAAGAATGTACCTGCTGACATGGCATAACTGCTGACACCTCCTTCAGGGACACAGATGAGGAAATTCACAAGGACTGACCAACAATGGGTTAGAATACAGATCTGCCATATGTAGGCGCCATGAAGACAGTGGCCTCACCTGTGACATTCTTCCTTGTAACTCCAGCACAAGCATGAAGACTAGCACTGAATACCCATACAATCGATATCTGCTAAGTTGAGGAAGGAACAAGTGAACAGTACCCTCTTCATCCTCATCATTCCTCCCTTTTATTAAGCCCTTACTGTATTCTAGGCTCTGGGCTAGTTGCCTTACATACTTAAATTCCCCTTGTATGGATGTGGTACCCATTTTAGAGATGAGGGAACCATGACTCAGAGATTTTAAATAACGTGCACACATACTAAGCAGCAGGGCTGGGATGAGCTGGTTATTCCACAGAGGCTCTATCTCGGGGTCTAGGATCACAGAATACCAAGTATAGGAGGGAACCCATTCGTGAGCATCAAAATTTTCCTGATACTTTCAGGGTATTTTCCTTTGCTGCTTCCAGGTAAGCACACCAAAAATAAGTTCTAGTTCTGACACTGCATAAACTGTTCCCAAACCAAGGCAGTACAATCATAAGTTTTTGTTGTCTTTTTTTAATTTTTTTTTATTTCAGCTTAATATGGGGGTACAAAAGATCTGGTTAGATATATTGCCCATGCCCCTCCCATTCCCCCGAGTCTGAGCTTCAAGCGTGTCCATTCCCCAGACAGTGCACATCACACTCAACATGTAGGTATACACCCATCTCCTCCCCCAGCCCCATCCCCCCTAGTCAGAACTTCAAGCGTGACCATTCCCCAGACAGT
>CM052439.1:19927122-19951925 GCA_028533085.1 Varecia variegata | reverse complement strand
GATACTTCACTTAATAGAATGGGTTCCAACTCTCTCCAGGAGAACCAGAGAGATGTCAAAATGTTTCTTGGTTTCAACCTGAATATCTCGTCTTCAAGAATGTTGTAGGAAAGTGTGATATTTCTAAAGCATAGGCACTTTGACTATCCTGCCTGTGGATGACAAAAGAATATTAAAAGAATGGATAATGATGTACCCTATGAGTGACTGGGGACAACCTCTACCTCCTACAGCTGGACAATGGCATCTTCACTACATGAAACAACCAAATGTAAGAAAGTATAAAATTGAGATTGATGGAAGTGAAATGGGTCTTGAAAATATTTAGAATTCATTTTCTGTATCTGCTCATGATAAAGCATGCCCCATCCTTTTATAAGTTTTATAATGACACAAAGATAATTTTATTCCTCATTTCTTTCTCATTTATAGATATTTAAAAGGATATAATTTAAGCCATGTTATTTATTCTAATATTTGACACAATATTTCAACTGGACTATGAATAGCAACAGATATTTTTAAAATTCTCACTGCTTTATATCCAGAATAGCAATTTAGCAGAACTCTAGTTAATAGTATGAAGCTTATTTACTGAGAAAAAAATAAAACTAAAAATATTTCATTTGATTGAAAACTGGCTTATTTACCACAGTAAAGATAATTTATTTAAATTTTCATTTATAAATAGGTTTGAGTCTATAAAAATATAAATCTAACCCATTAAAAATATAACATAAAAGCAATTTCCATTCTAATCAAATGATCAAACTGCTTCTTCACCATTATTAATTTATCACTGAATTATTGAATCCTTGCTTTTCTTAGGTCACTTTTAAGAAATGGAAACTAAGTCCGGGTGTGGTGGCTCATGCCTGTAATCCTAGCAGTCTGGAGGCCAAGGCAGGAGGATCACTTGAGTTCAGGAGTTCGAGACCAGCCTGAGCAAGAGTGAGACCCCCGTCTCTACAAAAAATTAGAAAAAAATTAGCTGGGCGTAGTGATACATGCTTGTAGTCCCAGCTACTCAGGAGGCTGAGGCAGGAGGATTGCTTGAGCTCAGGAGTTTGAGGTTGCAGTGAGCTATGCTGACACTACTGTACTCTAGCTGGGGTGACAGAGTAGGATTCTGTCTCAAAAAAAAAAAAAAAAAAAACAGGAAACTAAACATCTAAACAGTCACAGTTGCTGGGAAAAAGAAAAAGATAAGAATCTTTTTCCTTTTTATATTCTGGAAGTTTTATATTCTGGAAGTATATTATGGTTAACATTTTTAAATTAGCTTTTTGTGGCTTGTTGCTTTTTCCACAATTTTTTGAATGCTAAATTTTGAGAACAGTGTTTGTACATATCTCCCACTGTGAACCCTGGTTTGCCAGGTCATTCTAATTATTTCATTTTTAAAAGAGTGACTCCTTTGGTATAATAGGTTTGGCATTAATGAAATTAAAGGTTGTGACTGAATAACTGTAATGGTCTTACATTTCAAAAATAAACATTTTTCTTTTGTCTGCAAGCTTATTTTCTCTCATTACTTTAGTAGGATTTGACATGCATATGTCATTGGAAGACCATTATCTGTTCATAATGTGCAATTTCATTAAGAACATTATGTAGTTAATTTATAAAAGGCCACCAATAATAAATAAATAAAAAGATAAGCATCCACTAGAAGGTAGAAGGGAAAGAAGCATTTATATATCTTATTTGAAAAAGAGTTTATTAAAAAACAATCTTCCCTCCCAGAAGGAAGATTTATAAAATAAATAAATACATCAAGACATTTGATTTGTTTGTTTTGCTTTCAAAAAATACCATTGTTTTATGATTCTCTTCCTACTTCTCTGACTGTATATACATATGTATACTTAAATACACATGCAAATATATCATAATATTATATTTATCTCATAATATCAAGCAAAATTACAATTCATACAACCATAGTTCTCCCCTAAAAAATCATTTCACTTAGTTTTATTTTAATTAAGCTATTAAAATTTCTCTAAAATGTATCCTACCTATACCTTTCCTTGTTAAATAGAATTACAAAAGATGACCTAATATTTTATGTTGCTAATTCAGGGCCATCTTCATAGACATCACTTACTCTACTCTGCTGTAATAAAGCAAAGCTTTCAGGGACTTGAGTACTGTGGGGCCACATTAAATGTGTCAGAGCATTTATTAACTACTTGGCTACATTTACTGTTCTTCCATATTCTTCCCCTTACCTGAAATGTGAAATGAATCAAACTATTCTTAGTACTGATGACATTTAGATACCCTATTTGTAAAATTTGTTTTGGATCCCTGGTTAAAGTCAAAGAAATAAGTTCTAAATAGGTGGAACTTGGGGTACTGTGGAAAGCTGATTGGGAAAACTTTGAGACAGTGGCATCATTTTAATGTTCTTCATACCAGCCTTCAGAGTTTCAAATTATACCCATGTATGAGATACGCAACACCAATACTCTCCCGAGAGTTTGCATATGCTAATAAAGTACTTTTATGGCTTCTGACAAACAAATTTTTAGAGATATTAATAGTATTCAACAGTGCAAAGGAATACTTTGCTTGACATTTCATATATTCAAATCAGGGTAATGTAACAGAAAGTTAATATGTTGAGTGGAAATACTTTCTACAACTATCTCAAGGTTATTTATTATTTCATAATGATTACTTTTTTGACACAGAGTCTCACTCTGTTGCCCTGGGTAGAGTATAATGGCATGGTGGTAGCTTACTGCAGCCTCAAACTCCTGGGCTCAAGCAATCCTCCTGCCTCAGCCTCCCGAGTAGCTGGGACTATAGGAGTGTGCCATGACATCCAGAAAAGTTTTCCATTTTTATTATCACAGAGACAGGGTCTCACTCTTGCTCAAGCTGGTCTTGAACCCCTAAGCTCAAGCAATCCTCCTGCCTCAGACTCCCAGAGTAGGGAGGATTATAGGCATGAGCCACTGTGCCCGGCCAACTACTAATATAATGATTACTCTTAATTTCATCAGAGCATAAGCCTTTAAATTAGTTATAAGCCCACCGAATTAAAAAAACTGTATTATAAAGCCATTTACTATTTCAAGGATACATTCCTATTGAGCCACGCAAGACCTCCAAGAGCATGAGTACACCATAGAACTCTTATAACTTGCACTACAACATGGAAGATTGACAGTCTGCAGATTTAGAGCTCTACTGTATTTTCTGATGTTTCTTATATCTAGAACTGACAACTAGATTCATGAAAACTTAAAAGTATACAGTATGGTATGGGAATATTGATGGAAGCAAACTTTGATGTCTCATTTAAGGATCTATAACCTATGGAAAATCTTTAGCTTTATAAATACCTCACCTAGAACTTATTAGATTTTCTTAGGCGTATTTCTGAGAGTCTTACTGAATAAGAAGAGAGCGTAGTGCCATTTGTCATTGACTCCTTAGATAATTCATAATAAAATGTTACACTAGAATGAACCCTGGCTCTACATTTACCATTTTTCAGTTATCATTCAAAATATTAATACTTAGAATTCATTTCTACATAGATCTCTTTCCTATGTAGTATGATGTTATCTTGAAATTGGAAAATGTTTTCAATTATGTCATATGTCTGAAAAACTCTGTGGTTATTAAAGGTCACTTCATAGTCTTCTACTCATGTCATCATTTTAGCATTATGTTATTGCTCCAACAACTGTCCATTGTTTCAGTAGCTTGCCATTTTTTTCTGAGAAATTTCCAAGATCAGAAATGCTGATAACATCTTTTGATTTTTTAAGAGAAAATAACAATCTAGTTTATTTTCTCATTTGGTTCTGATATAGTTTTATGTATTGCAATAGTACATTTATATTTTGAACAAATGTCCAAGACTTACTTTAATTTTAAGGTAATGTGGTATAAAAATATAAAATCCATGCTTTAAACTTTAAACCTTAACATTAATGCACTAAGGGATTATGAAAAAAACAAAAAACAATAGAGGGGTCAGCATGCCTATTAGACTAGTTTCCACTAATTTGAGGAGCTCCAAGTTAATTATCAAATCAATGTAATATTAGATTAAAACTGCCTAGTTGAGGCCAGGCCAAAATAGAATATACTATAATTTAAAGGAGACATTTAAAAATCTTTTAAGTGTTAGGCATATATATAACCCTTTTTATATCCTCAACATTATCTAGCATTGTATTTTCACATGATGGAAGCTTAAAAAATATGTTCAGCTAATTATAGGTGATGTGACTTGATAGCAATGTCAAAGTTTTTAGTCATTATGATTGTGTTACATAGCATGATTATGTGCATGTTCTTGAATAAATACAGATAGAAATATTACACAAAAGCAACACTGATATTCTAAGAAGTGACACAAAAATGAAAATGGACCATGAGTATTACTAAAAGAGAATAATTTAATGGAAAATTCCTGTAATGTTATACCCTGCAAAAGCAAAACTTGAGTCATATCGACCCTAATAAGAAATGACAAACCTTGAAAAGCTATCTATAAATTTTCTTTAAAGCAGTAAGCTTTTCAGATAAGCAAAATTGTTTTACATTGTTACCAACTTCTATAAATGCCAGTTCAATTTCAGAATCCATTGTTTAATTGTGATCATATCAAAGAAGAATTCTTTCTAGAGAGCAAAAGCATTAAAAAAATGAAAAGATTATGTTAATAAAGCAAATGTATCTTGTTACCATGGTAACTTTGAAACTAAAATATTCAGAAAAGTTTTTTTTCCCCTATGCCTTTGCTTTGTGAGGAGCTGGTTAGTTGATTACCAGCTCATGGAACCATAATCCTTTAAAATGGTGTCATTTGAAAGGCAGAATATGAGACTTACATGGAACAATAAGATCTAAATTCCCATGCTTCTGAAAAATAAATCACAGAGACACAGAATGTCAGAGGGTACTCAAAACTATTGGGTAGACATGAAGAAGCTTCACAAAAGCATTGGTCTAATTTAAAAATTACTGCATAAAGGCATTATTTTTATGAAAAAACATATTACAGATTTGAATTTCACAATTTGAAGACATTCTTAGGAAAAAACGGGAAACAGCCCATTTGGAATTTTGGCTGACTCTTGAAGTCTACAAGTCTAAGAACCAGTGTTCTCATTTGTTTTCTATTTTAGCACAGAAATTTGACAAACATTCTGAGTATAAACTGAATATCACCTGTCTCATTTGTAAAATTATAAACATATGTTTTTTTTCCTTTTGCCATTAACTTCCTATTCCATCATTCCTGGAGATCTTTTGTAATCAGAATAAATATCAAAGTTTGGGTCCTTTCAATAGAGCACCGATTTCAGAGCTGAAAGCTTCTCTTAGTTTACTTTTCCAAAGAACAACAACAAAGAAAAATCTCAAAAAAACATTTTTCCTTAGAAGGAAAATTGGTAACAATATTCAGACATTTACAAGTATATTAGAAATCATTTTTGCCTCTGATAAGTAAACAAACACAATGAAATGAGAAAAAAACAATTTAGAACTACCTCTGAACATATACAAATTTCCCCCTTCTAATCAATAAAAAATTGTAATTTTCTTAATAGTAGGCAAAACATGTTTGCTATTCATTTTCAAAGAGTGCTATTTCTTTAAGTTTTAATAAAACAGTTAACCTCAAAGTACAAGGGCATATTGTTCTTGGTAAGAACATTCCCAGCAGGTCACCCACTGCCATGTTTGGAGATTTGCATAATAACACAACTGAATACCTGACCCATCTCTGCATGTAGAAATTAATAACAAAGATCTTTTTCCCTTCTAGGTGTCCATTGCCATAGTTACCTCACAAGTTCTGAAAATATGCTTAAATAAAGGAAGTCGGGTAGAAATTAATCATTGACTGGAAAATAAGTTTTCATGATGAGGTCAGGCTTTTGTTTCTGGGTCAGACTGAAACATTAGACAGTATTCTGATTTGAGCAGAACTGATTGCCTCTGGTTGGAGATCAGACTCTTAGGGTCTTACACAAAACACTAGTCTGGTTGAGTGTGCAGGGATGATTGCTTTATGTATTTGTTCCCTCAAGTCCTGTAAAAAAAAAAAAAAAAAAAAAAAACTCTCAATCATTCCATTTGGAATGGAGAGGCCTGACAAGTTTTTAGTGAGAGTGCAGTTGAAATAAGAAATCAGGGACTGGGCTCATGGGAACAAATGACTGACTGAGAAATTCTAGTGATGGGCCATCTCTTTGTAGGGCCAACTAATGAATGAAGGACTTTCGGTTATTTATGTGGAGATGAGAGGGGCTCAAGCTATTAATCTTCATACAAGGAAAAATCAGGAACAGGAGTAGTGAAATTCAGAGATATCAATGAGAAGACCTTAGAAAAGAATAGACAAAAGGTCTAGCTTTATACATTTTGTGAAAGGAATGAATTGATAAAAGTCTCTATCCCTTCAAGTGTATGTGCAGAGATAGCCATTCTCATGCATGCCTGGCAGGAATGCAAATTGTACAAATCTTCTGTTAAACAATTTAGCAATATATTACCAAGAGCTTTAAAATCTTAAAACCTTTTGACATCATGATTTCCCTTCAAAGAATCTTTCCAAGGAAATAACCAAAAATTTGTACAAAGAATTACACATAGAAATGCTTGTGCCATTTTGTCTCACCAAAACTATTCATGACAGTGAAAAATTCAAAATATTGTCTCTTAGGTTTTGGCAATTAGGTAAATGATGACATATCCAAATTATCCAAACTAATTTTAACTGAGAATTATAATATTCACTGAAAAAGCAGGAGAGTGTGTGTGTGTGTCTCATATAATTATGTAACATATTTTGTGATAAAACAATGTCTATCTAAGAATATTTTTGCTTTATATCAGGACGGGTTCTAGGTCTTCTATAATAGAAGCTTCTTGGAAATTTTCCCTCATGTGTTGTGAAATTCCCTAGATGCCAATTATGCAATATTTCCTGTTCGTGAAGTTAAAGAATATTAATGTTATAACACTTATCCTAGAAGAGATATGTCAAAGGTTAACTATATCTTTTTAATGTGAAGTATTTGTAAGTTGTGATCCTAGAACTTCTGTTTAGGGATTCTCCCCGACTCTCTCTGAAATCCCTAATTATTTAGCTGAGGCTGGTCCCTATGATTCAGGTCTATTAAGTTTCCCTGGGGAGAACTCTGCCCTGCAAGGTGTAACAACATTAAGCTTGGGAATGGGGAAGAGAATGAAAAAATACTATGTATCAAAACTTACCTTTCAGACCCCAGGAAAAGAAACCTTGACAGCCTCTCCAGTTGCCAGAGCAATTGGTCGTTGGGAATTCGCCCCATCCCCAGCTAAGCCTAGTTAGCTCTCAACAGGAGGGGGCAATGCAGTACAGGCTCAGGGATCAAGCCTGCTGAAACTAATGATGAGGCTGATAGCTAAGTTTTTTTTTTTATTGATGCATAATAGTGGTACATATTTATGGGGTACGTGTGCTATTTCGATATTAATACATGCATACAATGTGCTGTGATCAAATCAGGGTAACTGGGATATCCATTATCTCAAACAATTATCATTTCTTTGTATTGGGAACATTCCAAAGCTTCTCTTCTAGTTATTTTGAAATGTACAATAAATTACTGTTAACTATAGTCGCCCTACTGTGCTATCAAACAATAGAACTTATTCCTTCTATCTAACTGTGTTTTTGTATCCATTAACCAACCTCTTCCCGCCTCCCCTCCACTACTCTTCTTAGCCTCTGGAAACCACCATTCTATTCTCTGTCTTCACCAGATCAAATTTTTAGCCACATATGAGTGAGAACATTAGCAGCTAAGTTTTTTGGGGGTGTTGCATCTAAATATGAAATCTATATCAGTTTCTTTGGGTCCTGAAACTGATGTCTCATTACAATTAAAAGAATCAAAGTGTGGTCAGCTGGGCAGGGTGAGCCATCTCACCTAAAGCCATGGTTTAATGAATGATTAGTGTTTTAGGCTTTTTTTTTTTTTCAGCATTTTCCAATATTTCTATAATGAACATGTAACAAGAAAAAAGTTCTGAGTGTATTCAGAAAAAAAGGTACAAATTCCCAAATATATCAATGACTTATGGAAACCTTTACTATTTGGAGGCTCCTTACTGACTTATGCAATCATTTATTCACATATTCAGCAAATATTTATTAAATATCTCAAATATTCTAGGCTCTGCTCTAAGGGATTAAGATGAAAGAAATATCATTCTTATCTCCAATCAGTTTATAGTTTAGTAAGAAAAGACAGATACACATTGAGTATGCCTTATCTGAAGTGCTTGGGGCCAGAAATGTTTTGGATTTCAGGTTTTTCTGGATTTTGTAATATTTGCATTATACTTATCAGTTCAATATCCTAATCTAGAATCCAAAATCTGAAATGCTCCAATGAACATTTCTTTTGAGTGTCATGTCAGTGCTCAAAAAGTTCTGGATTTTGGAGTGTTTTGGATTTTGGATTTATAGATTAGGGATGCTTAATTTGTATAACAAATTAGTGCAATAAAATGTTTACAGGTTTATTGATAGAAATATGCACAATGTACAGTGGGGAATGAAAAAGGAATTGATTTCTGGCTGTTGGGAGCAGGAAAGGTTTCATATAGCAGGTGAGTCTTGATTGATTCTTAATAAATCAGAAATCCTGCTCCACTATGGGGGCAAAATCTGGGGACATTTCAGGCATGAAGAGCAACCCTTGACAGAGACAAGAAACACGTTGACATTTCTCAGGACCTGTAAGTTGGAGGATTTAGCAGGAGCTGAATCACAAGAAAAGAGAGAGAAAGGAAGATTGTGAGGAGTATCGCCCACCGCACTAGGGAATTTGGGCTTTAACATGTAGGCAATTTATTAAAAAGTGTGATCCTGAAATGTTAGGAAACCAATTAGAACTCACTATTGTATGAGTTCTAGTAAGAGGTTGATGGTTTAAAAGTGATAAGGATGAAGATCTATAGGACTTTAACATTTCCCAAACATAGGATGAAGGGAAAGTTCATGATTAATTCCAGATTTCTGACTTGCTTGTCTGGGTGGATAGGGGTGATGTCTGTTGAGTAACAGAACATATGAATTAGATTAGATTAGAAATTAGAAGGAAGATTAAAAGTTTAGAAAGAGAAGTCAATGAGGTCAATTTGGATACTTCGAATGTGCCTAGGGGCTGTCAGATATTTTAGGATTTGGCTTGAAGATGACTAGGTTACAAACTCTGCGAAGACATCCATTTCTCTCCTATAGTGCAAGGGTGACATTGAACCTATTCCAGGATGGCAGTGCAAAGAAACATCAGAATGATTACTGGTCAAAGCACTGGAGTGTAGTCCTGCCTTCCCCCGCTGTGCCACACATTTTCCTTTAATTGACGGATTGGGAAACACCCAGAGGGAGAAGCCAGGCAGCCAGGGCAGGACAGTGTGAGAGTATTTGGGGTTTTGGAGGCAGTGATTGTTTACTAACTGGTATGAAAAATATTTTAATATTTTCACCACCACACAGCCGTATGTGTCGGTAACACAGTAATTTTTAGCCTTGCTCTTGGGATCTCTTTTGTGGTTTTTTTATGACTTTATTTCACTCTTAATTACTTAGCAAAACTTAATAAGAGGAAGTAAAACTAGATAAGGGAGAAAGGAGGCTATCCCACACTGTAGTTAAGAGTATATAGAAGTAATATCACATCTCTAAGGGGGCAGATTTGATGGTGGAAGCAAGAACTAGTAGCTCTGAAGCAAACAGAATAGTGGAACTCTTGGGTAACAGGGATGTGACCAGCTTTGATCATTGACGGTTTCCCACTTAGGCCAATACTTCTCAGGCACAGGCATAGAGAATCGTTACTTCAATGTAGCCAATTCTTTCCCACTATCAAGTTCTGGATCTCACCAATTTCCTCACTGAGCTTCTGAAGAAAAGCATTTTAGAGTGATGCTCCTACACTGGAAAACAGCAAATTAATTAGAATTTCTCTGCTTTATCCATTTAAACTTTTGTTGACAAGTTCATTATTTATTGATGAGAAAGTACATTAGAAGGAAAGTATATGGTACTGGGAGGCAATAAACTTTGGTTCCAGCACCAAAATTACACTTTCTAACCATAAAAATGTTAATAAGACTAAATGTCTTTATCTGTGAAGTAGAGGTAATGATACCTGCTCAGCCAATTTTTACAATGAAAGAAGTGATATCTTTCAGTTTTGCACCTCGATGACTTGACTGTGTCGATCCAGTCATTTGGCTACTTTGGGTTTCCATTTTCTAATTTGAAAATAAGTTTTTTTTTGTTTTGTTTTGTTTTTAGATAGTTTCTTTTATCTTTTCTAAACCTAACATTCTACAATGTTACAAACTTTTTTTTTTTGGATGAAAGTTGATGGCTAGATGGCTTTTTTTTTTTAGTGCATTTTTACCATGGCCCCTGGCCTTTCTAAAGTGTAGGCAAGCCTTGCCTAAATCAAGAGAGCTCTGTGTCTGACATTTACATTATTTCCTGGCTAGCAGAAGACTAAATTTGTATAAATTACAAGAAAGCAAATCACTGTGCTTACATAAATTACATAAAAATCCAAGACATGCATTATAGCGACATTTGCAAGCTGTTTGTAGTTCTGAAATCCAGAAAATTAATTGCCATTTCCACCAAGGTAAATAATGATACAAAATAGAGGAGGTGAATTTTATTTTTGATGTTTCCACTGTTGATAATCGCAGAGAAATGTGAGATGACAGCTTCCTTTTATATTCAAGCGGCCTCTCAAATCTTACCTTCTCTAAGCAGTCTGCCTTGAGATCTTTGCTACCACTAACTACATTTCCTCATTTCTGCCTGGTCTCATTGTCCACATCTAATTATTTACCCTCACTCATCATACCACGAGTATACCTACTTTTATTCTTGTATTTATGTAATATGACTTCTCTTATTCCATAATATTAAATATGGGCTAGAGGCATGAGGTCTGGAATGAAATTATGTAACTTCTAAGTGCCTCAGTTTCCCACACCTATAAAATGGAGATTAAAAAGTATTCCTATCCCACAGGACTGATATAAAGATTAAACAAAACAGTCCACACAGAAAGTCTTACACTCAGTGAGAGCTCGATAAATGTTAGCTATTATTATTCTGCAAGGCAAGTAAGATCAATTCATTAAGTTTGTCATTGAATCTGTGTCCCCTGGAAAACACAGTACTAGGTGAAGAAATTTAGAGAGGAGTTGTTGTGACTCTACGTAAAGGAGTTTAGTTTACTAGTTTACTTATATAAGGTTCTAGAGCTGCCTTGTCACTGCCTGAGCTCTGCTTCACCCCCTCCCCTGCCATTGCTGGAAAAATTATCTTCCATGAAACTTAGGAACCTGGCCACACAGCAGGAGGTGAGCGGTGAGTGAGTGGTGGGTGAGGTGGGTGATCTGATCGGCAAGCGAAGTTTCATAAGCTTCATCTGTATTTACAGCCGCTCCCCATGGCTCACATCACTGCTTGAGCTCTGCTTCCCCTCAACCCTCACCTCCATCTGTGGGAAAATTGTCTTCCATGAAACCAGTCCCTGGTTTCAAAAAGACTGAAGACCACTGTTCTAGAGGACTTCCTAATATATCCTGTTTTATATCATTAATATTATAATATAAACTCTGAAAAATACAATATGGGCAGAATTATTAAATTAATTTTAAAGGTTTTTTGGTCAGGCTTAAATATTGTTAATGCAAGTAAAGTCTTTAGCATGGGTTCACCAAATATTAATGAATTTACTCATTCTGTTATTCATTTACACTTAGACAACTTCCATATTCCCTACAAGGTTAGTCTTCACTCAGCTCTTGCCTCCTCTTCAGGGAAAGGTTTTGCTTCCCTCCCTTCCAACTTCCAGTCCTGGTATCAGTAGGAATTTCAGAATAGGTAAAGACCCCTGTAATTTCTCACTTCCCTAAACTGTCTGACTGAGCGGAGCTGAACTGGTTTGAATGAGCCAAGTTATCTTTCAGTGGCTCTGTCCAAACATCTTGGTGGTAAATGATGACAAATTATATGAAAGAATGCTGTGTACTCTAGACCACTGGAGTGCAGAAACTAATGCTTATTGTATGATTATAAATTTAGAAACAGTTTTAATATAGTGACTTAATTTTCCTTTATTGCATGAATATTTTTGCATTATTTTAATGTAATTTTAACCCATTAGTTTGGAAATGTGGTTGATTGGCTACATTCAGTTAATACAGACAATTGGCTGTGGGTTTCTCTTTTCTGTTTAAAGTTGTAGATCAAATTGACATAGCTGTATGGCAGGCATAATTAAAGCCCCTCCCCATCTCCTCCACTGCCATGGGTATCAAAGAGTTTCCATCTCTGAGCAGATGGCTACTTAAGTCACACCACTGCTATTGCAATGTGGATCCAGAAGAATTGCTGGATAATAGTTTAAACTTTCTCAGAAATTAGACCTGAAAAGTGGTTCATATTCCACATTTCAGACAAATACAACTAAAGGATATATAGAAAAAATGTCACCAAATCTTAAAGGTACAAATTCACCCAAGCAAAACAATTGAACATGAATTTAAAAAAGACTAAAAAATGGGGGGGGGGGAAGGCAACCCAAAGTCCATATGCATGCATTTGTGCTTATATTTTTAATCATATCATGGAAAGACAAATAGAAATTCTCCTAAATATTTCTATATTTATCAACTATTTTCTAAATCCAGTTTGGCTAAACTAGAAATACAAAAATACACTTATCCAAGAGAGCTATACTGACCACTTCAGCACTGAAGAAAGCTTGCTTGCTCCATGCCTATATGTATCTCCTAGTCTTGTTCTGATAAAAGGAAACAAAAATGACTTTCCCAAGGCCCTGATCTATCAGCAATACCGCTTCCATTTGAGGAGGGGAAGCCTATAGGCTGCTGCCTCAGGTCACAGGTACTTCTCTGAGTTAATTTCCAATTAAATCATGTTTAGAAAAGGTGTGAGAACAATGGGAGGTTAGCATTAAAGAAATTTTATTTTGAAAGTTATGCAGTGAGCTTTTGTAACAAATTTGTCGGTAATGTGCATCCCAAGATTTCAAAAGGAATGAACTTTGGTTTTGTTTCACACTATTTGTTTGCTTTTCCAGATTTTATCAGAAGGTAACATTTTTAACAGTAGGGGGTAATTCCACTGAAATTTGCTTTAAGTCTAGAAAAATTAATTTTAAGGAATATTTAAAGTCTTTCCATATTGTCAGACAGAATATCTCTAATAGGGAGAAGGGAAGAAGGGATATTGGATAAAGAGGAGATTATCTAAAACACAGGTTGGTAAAATGTAATACTTAGGCCAAATCTAGCCTGTGGCTTTTTTCATACTGCCTGCAAACTAAGAATTTTTTTTACATTTTTAAAGGGATGAAGAAAAAGATAAGGAGGAGGAGAAGGAGGAAGGGAAGGAGGAGAGAAAGAAACCAAAGATCATATAGGGACCACAAAGCCTAAGATATATAGTATTCAGCCCTTCACAGAGAAAGTTTGCCCACCCTTGTCCCAGAAGGATAAAAAGTAATAAGAGGTACAGGTATACTTTGTTTTATTGTGCTTTGCTTTATTGCACTTTGCAGATATTGCATTTTTTACAAAGTAAAGGTTTGTGGCAACCCTGCATTGAGCAATTCTGTTTTCCAAACAGCATGTGCTCTCTTCCTGCCGCTATGTTTCCTTCCTGCAATCCTGGCAATATTTCTTACTTTTCATTATGATCATACCTGTTACGGTGACCTGTGATCAGTGATCTTTGATGTTACTATTGTAATTGTTTTGGTGCATCACAAATCACACTCACGTAATGTGGTGGACTTAGTCAATAACTATTGTGTGTGTTCCGACTGCTCCACTGACCAGCCGTTCCCTCATCTCTCTGCCTCTTCCTGGGTCTCCCTGTTCCCTGGGACATAATAATATTAAAATTAGGCCAATTAATAACCCTACAATGGCGTCTAAGAGTTCAAGTTAAAAGGAAGAGTTGCACGTCTCTCATTTTAAATCAAAAGCTACTATAGAAATGATTAAGCTTAGTAAGGGAGGCATGTCAAAAATGAAGATAGGCCAAAAGCTAGTTCTCTTGGGACAAGTACTTAGCCAAGTGGTGAAGGCAAAGGAAAAGTTCTTGAAAAAATTTAAAAGTGCTACGCCAGGGAATACACAAATAATTTTTTTAAAAAGTGAAACAGTCTCCTTGCTGATAATGGAGAAAGTTATAGCGGTCTATAGAAGATCAAACCAGCCACAACATTCCCTGGAACCAAAGCATAATCTAGAGCAAGGCCCTAACTATCTTTAATTTTATGAAGCGTGAGAGAGGTAAGGAAGATACAGAAGAAAACTCTGAAGCTAGCAGAGGTTGGTTCATGCGGTTCAAGAAAAGAAATTGTCTCCATAATTTAAAAGTGCAAGGTGAAGCAGCAGGTGCGGTTGTAGAAGCTGCAGCAAGGTACCTAGAAGATCTAGCTAATTGGTGCGGGTGGCTATACTAACCAACAGATTTTCTTTTATGATTATTATTATTATCATCATTATTATTATTACTGCTGGCTATTTATTTTATAGAGATGAGGTCTTGCTATATTGCCCAAGCTGGTCTCAAAGTGCTGGGCTTGAGTCATCCACCTGCCTCAGCCTCCAGAGTAGCTGGGACTACAGCCACGTGCCACCATGCCCAGCTCACAACAGATTTTCAATGTAGACAAAATAGCATTCTAATGGAAGAAAATGTTATCTAGAACTTTTATAGCTAGAGAGCAGAAGTTAATGCCTGGCTTCAAAGCTTCAACGGATAGGCTAATTCTCTTGTTCGTAGCTAATACAGTTGGTAACTTTAGTTGAAGACAATGCTTATTCACCATTCTGAAAACCCAAGGGCCCTCAGGCATTGTGTTAAATCTACTTTGTCTATGTTCTAGAAATGGAACAGCAAAGCCTGGATGGCAGCACATCTGTTTACAACATGGTTTACTGAAATAGGTTAAGTCCAGTGTTGAGAACTACTGCCCAGAAAGAAAGATTCCTTTCAAAATATTACTGCTCAATGACAAGGCACCTAGTCACCCTAGAGCTCTAATGGAGATATACAAGGAGATTAATGTTGTTTTCATGCCTGCTAACACAACATCCATTCTGTAGCCTATGGATCAAGAAGTAATTTCAACTTTCAAGTCTTACCACTTAAGAAATGTATTTCATAAAGCTATAGCTGCCATAGATAGTGATTTCTCTGATAGATCTAGGCAAAGTAAATTGAAATCCTTCTGGAAAGCAATCAGCATTCTAGAGGCCATTAAGAACATTAACAGGAGTTTGGAAGAAGTTAATTCCAATTCTCATGGATGACTTTGAGGGGGTTCAAGATTTTAGTAGAAGAAGTAACTGAAAATATACTATAAACAGCAAATGAACTATAATTAGAAGTGGAGCCTGAAGATGTGACTGAATTGCTGCAATCTCATGATAAAACTTGAATGGATAAGAAGTTGCTTCTTATGGATGAGCTAAGAAAGTAGTTTCTTGAGATGGAATCTACTGCTGGCAAAGATGCTGTGAACATTGCTGAAATGACAACAAAGGATTTAGAATATTACATAAACTTAGTTATTAGAGCTGAGGCAGGGTTTGAGAGGATTGACTTCAAATTTGAAAGAAGTACTACTGTGGGTAAAATGCTATCAAACAGTATCACATGCTACAGAGAAACCTTTCATGAAAGGAAGAGTCAACTGATAAAGCAAAATTCATTGCTGTCCTTTAAAAAAATGTTTGTTTTTAATTATTATGGGTATATAATGTTTGTACATATTTATAGGGTACATGTGATGTTTTGATACAGACATACAATGTGAATTAATCCAATCAGGATAATTGGGGAATCCATCACCTCAAGTATTTATCATTTCTTTATGTTAGGAAATAAGCCAAACACAGAAAGACAAATCTCACATTTTCTTACTCATATGTGGGAGCTAAATATTTAAAACAATTGATCTCATCGAGGCAGAGTGCAGAATGATGGTTACCAGAGGTCAGAAAGGGTAGCAGGGTGGGGGAGGCATAAATGGGGCTGGTTAATGGGTGCAAAAATAAAGTTAGATAGAATGAACAATATGTGATAACACAACAAAGTTACTATAATCAACAATAAGTTAGGGCATACTTTAAAATAACTAAATGAGTGGAACTGGGATGTTCCTAACACATTGTTGTCTTGTTTTCAGAAATTGCCACAGCCACTCCAACCTTCAGCAACCACCAGCAACCACCTGATTAGACAGCAGCCATCAACATTGAGCCTAGACCCTCCACCAGCAAGATTATGACTTGCTAAAGGTTTAGATAACCATTAGCATTTTTTAGTAATAAAACATTTTAAATTAAGGTATGTACTTTTTAATACTTAATTCTATTGCACACAATAGATTACAGTATAGTATAAACACAACTTTCGTATGCACTGGGAAATAAACAAATTAGTTTGACTCATTTTATTGCAGTATTTGCTTTATTGTTGTAGTCTGGAACTAAAACCGCTTATCTCCAAGGTATTTGTTAACTTGGATTTTGGCAGTAAGATGTATTAGTGATCTTAGTGTAACAAAGTGAGACATTTTGGATACGTGTAAGAAAGACAATAGGGTAAGAAATAACACTAGACATTATAATTTATAGTTTTACTTAAAAGGAAATTGCAATGTATTTAGCAGTTATAGAGAATCTGGGAGGAACAAGAAGCCATGTTAAACATTCCATCATCATTGCTATATTATATCAATGGTGCTATCTATATATAGGAGGTGATACCCACAAGGAAATGGGGACTTTCACAGACAGAAGGTGAGATAGTTTTGTGTGCCAACTGAACAAAAAAAAAAAAATCAGGAAATTACAATCCAAGTAATCGGAAGAGAAAAGATATCTAAACTCGAAAAGGATCAAAGACTGGCATTTTTCTGTTACTCAAAATCTTTCTGAGTATTCAATCTTACATTTTAAAATATGAAATCACCCACATAAAACAGTATATAGAGTTAAAAGTTATCGCCTTTCCCTTCTCAAATACATGCCGCTCTTTAGAGATAGCTCTGCTAATCATTTTTAGCTTACAGAACCTTCCACATCTTTCTCTATGCATTTATTGACAAATGCAAAAATTTAGCATTTATATTTTGTATATGTTGTACATATTTAACATATATGAATACGTGTTTTAACTATTTAACATATATATATACACAAAGCGGTGTTATTTGTTTTACACAAATGGTAATATATCATATAGATTTTTCTGTAGCTTCCTTTTTTTCAATTTGTATGTTATTATGATTCCAAGGTCTTATAGATCTTTCCATATCAGTAATGTGTAGGTATACTTCATTATTTTTTATTTCTTCACAAAATTCCCTAGATGAATGCCATAATTAGTTTTACTGTTTTTTTGGTTTTTATTTTTTTTGGAGACAGGGTCTCACTGTGTCACTTAGGCTGAAGTGCAGTGGCATGATCATAGCTCACTATAACCTTGAATTCCTGGGCTCAAGTGATTTCCTCCAGCTTCAACCTCCCATGGAGCTGGGACTATAAGTGTGCATAACCCATCTAATATATTTTTTTTATTTTATGTAGAGAAAGAGTCTGGCTATGTTGCCCAGGCTGGTCTTGAACTCCTCGCCTCAAACAGTCCTCCCACCTCGACCTCTCAAAGTGCTGGGCTTGCAGGCATGAGTGAGCCACTGTGCCTGGCATCTTTTCTTTTAGACAGATTATTTCACTATCTTGCTATTTGAAATAGCACACAATCTTTTGCTCATTTCTTCTGTACTTTTAAAATTTTCTCTGTTGTACCTCAAGCTCAATTGTTACTTTCAAATGCCTGTTTGAATAGACAGTTCATTTTATCACTATTAAGCACTTTTTGTAACAGAGCTCTTATGTCTTTAAAGAATTGGATAATCATAATCCTTACATTATTTTAAAATTGGATTTTGGAAAAGAAAAACTATTTGGCAAACATTGAGTAATCTGTTTGAATATAGATATGAGTATTGTTAGGCAAAAAGCCAGGATTATCCAAATGTGCCATCTTCTGCCTCAGAAAATGGCTTGCTACTTGTCATTAGAAATATTTAAATGTGGAACAGACAAGCTATTTTTTACAGAGTCATTTCAGAAGAGATTAAAGTACTCAGTAAGTGGTAAATCTTGATTGTTTTTAGGGACTTTCTAACCTTGAGATACTTTAAAATTAAAAAAAAAAAGTCAGGGCTAATTATTTTCAGTACATGACTATCTGCATTTTCTTTTAAATTCATCCATATATGACAACATAACAGTGGGCTAGAAAACATGGGCTGAAATCTGTGGTCAAATATGCCATAAAAACTAAACTTGACAAAATGCAGTAAATCTGGCCAAATATCTTCATGCTCATGATTAGTAAAGAGCAGAAGAATTCTCAGAAGATTGACTTTCCTGTGATTCCTTGTAAACTGGAGTTAGATATCAATAGTGTGCTCCCATAACTAATGCTCCAACACAACGAATTATTCATCATTACTGGAAATGCAGCTGCAAGACTATTTGGTATGATTTATTCTTATCTGCCCTTAGCAAATAGTCCTTTCAGTTTTAAATCCTTCTCAGAGTAGGAATCCCTTTCTATCAGTTGCGACCATATGAGTAATTATCTCTCCTTAATTGTTATTGTGCGGTAAGTGTACTGTTGGGTAATACCGGCTGAGCCCTCTACCTTTCCTTGTAGCATGGAGACAGGATTCTCGGGTATACTTACAACTTGATTTTATTCAAAGGAATAGTAGAGAAGTGGGTGTTCCACATGCTAGTAAATGACAGGGTCAACTCAGGAGAAAGCAGATTTTTATCTTTTCCATCCTCTTAAACTAGGAATAGTTCTCCCTTCAAGAAGCTCCTTTGGATTTTAACTCTGCAAATTTTATCCATACAAAATTACATAAACTCTACATGCTCTTACAGGGCACCATTACATTTTGGCCTCTGATGATAATCATCATGATTTGAAATGGCCAGTGGCAGCTATGTCTTTGACATTTATTATACTATCTTTAGTGGTCTTTTTACCATAGCCGTAAGGGATGCTGCTTTGTAACTGTAGTAATATTAATTGCTACCATTATCTTGCTTCTCATGTTAAATTTTGGGTCAAATGATTGGTATAAGTCTAAATGAGCAGTCAGGGATGAAAAGGACAAAGGAGTAGGAGGAAAATACATAACTAGACTGATCCCTGCTGCATACTGAGAGGTAATTTACACAAATAGGCTAGACGAAAACAGATGGGAAGAGGGAGAGAGGGAGAGGGTTGACTAATGACACCTGACTGCCAAATGACCCTGGGGGTTTGAACGCTGGCAGGACACCTAAAACCGTGCCAGAAGCCACTTGGAACTGCCCAGTTCTCACTCACATTTCATTTAACAGGCTAACCTTGGTCTTTCTATTGTTACCATCATCAGGGAAATTTATACCATATCTAATTATGGCCCAGAAAATATATATTCTAACTGGACTCTCTTCTTTTAAAAGCTATGTGTTACTGAACTGTTGAGGAGTTTATTGTTATTGTTTCTTCCAACAGGGAAAATTTGATACTTTTGTACTTTTAAGAGGCTCTTTTGTAAATTTATAGTATGTAGCACCTTTTGTGGCTTAATAAGAGATGTGGAGGAAAAAAATAAATGATTTATTCTGAGAACATAACTATATTATTAAATGCTTTGTTCATGATAAAATGTTTGATCTTGACAGGTGAGGCATTCCTAGAACTGTATCTAATGAACTCCTACCTGTCTCCTATTCACTTTCTTACTTTTAACTTTTAATTTCTTTTCAACTACCAAATTAATGTTGATAGATGTATATTAAAATACACCCTGGGCTTGGAATCAAGAATATTAGGCACCAATGTTGGTTATGCTACTAAGTAGCTAAGTGAACAACACAAAAATAATTTGACACCGCTGCCCCACTTCAGTTTTCCCATCTCTAAAATGGAAATAGTGATTTCTCTCTAGTGCTGTTGTGAAGAACATAATGAGAATAAATACGTGTGCACACGTGTATATGTATAGGAGGTATAAAATTTGGATTACTAAAACATTGGTTCTATCTAGAGAGTTTCTTTCTAGTAAGAGTTCAGAAGTTCTAAACCAATTAAGAAGTAGTTTTTAAAAACTTTGAAGTGTTGCGATAATAGCTAAGAAACCTTAGAATGTAGATGGTAATTATGATATTATATGCATTTATAGGCAGCATTTATGGATCTTAAAAGGCCTGCACATGTTCTTGAAGATGCATTTCCCTCATTTTTTTTTTTAACTTTAAGAAACACCAAGATTATATTGGAAAAGTGAACAAGTAATGCAGACTGAAGTCTTGGCCATATTTAATATTTCTAAACTATGCAATGTGAAACCATCATTACTATTATCATTTGAAAGGTGATTCCCCTCATCGACTCACTTCATGACCTAGCAACTTGGAAAAGAGATTAAAATGAACACCAAAAGAAAATGAGCTGCATTTTAAAATGTTAAAATTTTTAAGCTGAAAGGAAATTCTTAGGAACCAATATGTTCAACCTGGTAATGAAATTACTCCTCTTCCATACCTTGTTCATTTACCATGTCTGAATCTAAAATGGACTATAAGTTTAGTATAATTTTATTTTGTCAGAACTGATGGATAGAGGCCTTTGAGTATGGAAACAAACAAATAAACACACCCTAAATTATGAAAGGTAGGAATATTCCATGTGTTAGCCATTGGGAAGAGGCAAGTCCTCAGACATGACAAAGATAACTTAAAAAGTAAACCCTCGGAAAAGTCTCGCTCTGGGCCCTAGAATCCAGAGATGCCTGCGAGAATGGTTGAGCAGTGTGGGACAATGAGAAATGCTAAGGACAGCCGAAGTGAACATCCAGAAGGAAAGGGAGACAAATATATGATCAGTGAGGACAAATGCAGAATTCTTGAAATTAACAAAAAAAAAAAAAAAATGCAGGAGCTGACTAGTCTTAAAAAATAGAAAAGAAAAGAAAAGGAAAAAACAGGAGAGAAAACAAAGAGAAGCAAGGCATCAAAGAATGGGAATAAGGAATAAAGAACTAAATAGCTGAAGCATATGCCCTTATCAGGACTTAGATGGGTTTCTGGGTGGCTTATAAACTTTAATTAGGGTGCTCTGTCCATAGTGCAACATAACATCAATCACCCTCTCGCTCTCCACACTTCGCCCAACCTCATAAGGTAGAGCAGAAAAAAGAACTCTGTTAAGAAGTCTTTATAGTAAGGACAAAAGCTTTTCTTTATTCTTTGGCTGCAGCAATGCTACTTTCATTGAAAGTCTACAGATAGAATACTGTAAAATATCCACACAAAGTAAAAATAAAATAATTTTTGTCTTTTTAAAATTTACAACCTGAAAATTAGCATAAAATTAAAATTAAAGAGATATACATTTTCCCAATAGCTTGTACCCACCTCTGTTTACCAAGAGCCTGACACTCTCAAGGACTTCACCATTTTCTCAATTGTCTCAGTGGTAAAGACATTACGCATTTTTCCGTCAACTACAATGGCTTATGATGATGTTTGTAAACAGAATAGAGAATAAATATGCAATTGCTATAAGGCTGTCTAGCTCAATTTGTTCAGAAATTTCTTCAATTAGTTGAAATTTCGCAAAATAGTAAAAATGCTTTAATTTTTAAACAGATTTGTGAGGAAAAGTATCTTAAAACCATGTAGTTTGGCAATGAGAGCAGTAGGAACACAGATAATTTGGAAAGTATTTCTTAGAGTTATAAAATACTAAATTGTTCACTTTTTAAAATTAGGCCCCTCATTTTAAAAATGTTTTTCTTCAAAAGGAAAGCTTAGATTTCTAGGTACATTTATGTTACCATAACTTCTATTTAGGAAAAAAGAAAGGTAGTTAAAGGAAGTGTTTCCTTAAAGTAAATTCCTCTGATAGTAAGATAAATACAGTTTCCAAATATAACATTAAAGTTCAACTTGGCCTAGTATGGTGGCTAACGCCTATAACCTGAGCACTCTGAGAGGCAGAGGTAGGAGGATTGCTTGAGGACAGGAGTTCAAGACCCGCCTGAGCAACAGAGCAAGACCCCATGTCTACAAAAAAATAAAAATAAAAAAATTTAGCTAGACATGGCAATGCCCACCTGTAGTCCCAGTTATTTGGCAGGCTGAGACAAGAGGATTGCTTGAGCCCAGGAGTTTGAAGTTGCAAAGAGCTATGATTGGGCCACTGCACTCTAGCCTGAGTGACAGAGGGAGACTCTGTCTCAAAACAAACAAACAAACAAACAAACAAAAAAAAAAAAAGTCCAACTTACCATTAAAAATATTTTAGTGCCTGTACCACAAAAAACAGAGGCTAATTGAATTAGAGGGCTTAAGAAAAATAATGAAAGTAGAAAAATTAAGATTGATGTTCATTTCTTATTTTATCCATGTACAAAGAGTTCTAATAAAGTCAACTTCTGTGTAAATTTCCTTAATTATTTTTCTCCAGTCATTTTTATGGACCATTTTTTAAAAAATCTTTAAAATGTGAAATATGTGTACTTGAATTAAAAAGGGGCATCGTCTTTAAAACATAACTTGAGAAACTGAAATGATAATAATTTAAGACTAACAGATGTAAATTAAGGCACGCTCAGAAATATTCAATAATAGGTGTCCATACAAGCTTATTGCCTATTGTGTACTTTAACAAAATAATTATGGGTTTTTTAGTTATTTAGTATTTTTTAAAAAGTATAATCAGATCATAGAATCTTAAATTTGAAAGATGCATTAAAAATAATTTAGTACTACCTTTTCTATTATAGGCATCCCTTTTATAATACCTCAGGCAGGAGATTATATGGCCTTTACTTGAAAACTTCCATTAACAAAGATCACAACTTTATGAAGCATCCCATTCTATCTTTCAATAAACCCAAATATTAAGTATATGTTCCTTAGGCAATAGAGAGTCCAAATCTTCCTTCCAGTAATTTCTGTCTCTGGCCTTCTTTTTCTAGCATATTTTGGGTGACAAATAATTATGCTCTTTCCAAGTTATAACTTTTCAATATTTTAAAGACAATTATTAGATCTTTTATTGAGGGTCTCTTTCCCAGGCATAAAATTCCTCAAAAATTCCTCATACAATATGATTCTTTGACCATTCACCAGTCTAAATTCCTTTGTCTCAATTTCATTATACCTAAATTTGACCTAGAAATAAGTATAATACTGAATATGCAATCTATACAACAAGATTAGAAATCCTCTTATTCTGCACATCGTACATCTATTAAGGAGGTTCAAGCATGAATTAGTGTTTTGGAGTATCACAGCTTCCTTATACTTATAAACAGATTCTTAATCTGAGGTTTGTGGAATTTATAGCGTACATGGATGTGATATTCAGGGAATTTGTGATCCTCATGCATTTATTTATAATTTTTTTTAGAAATGGGGTCTTGCTGTGTTGCTCAGGCCAGAGTACAGTGGCACTATCATAGCTCATTGTAACATCAAACTCCTGGGCTCAAGAGATCCTCCTGCCTCAACCTCCCAAGTATCTGGGAAAATAACTGCATGACACCACACCCGACTAATTTTTCAAGTTTTTGTAGAGATGGGGTCTGGCTGTATTGACCAGTCTGGTCTAGGACTCCTGGGCTCAAATAATCCTGCCATCTCGGACTCCCAAAGTGCTGACATTACAGGTATGAGCCACTGTGCCTGGCCCCCATGCATTTAATGTGAATATGGTAACTTTGATTAGATTATCTTTAAGTTAATGAGTCCCCTAAAGTTCAGAACCACTTTCTCTTTAATATTCATTACTACTTATAATCAGTTCTTTCTATCTTGATTATGTACATTAACTAAATGTAATAAAGTACAAGAATCTGAATTTTACTCCTATTTATTATAGTACAAGAATCTGAATTTTACTCCTATTTATCATAGTACTAACTTCAGATACGTAGACCTCTTGATTTTATCACCTAAAAAGTCATCAGTTCTTCCAAGGTTTATCTAATTTATAACATTTTTAAAGCATAACTTTAATATATCTTCATCCATGTAATCAAGAAAACATTTGACCTAACAGAGCTAAGAATAAATTTACTAAAGTACTAGTAGAGTCACCCAAGTTACATTGGTATATTAATCAAAGCTACTTGGTAAGATTATTAATACCAAGCTAGAACTGAAAAATCTTAATTGAGAACAGTTTTTCATGCTCTCATCAATTATAAAAAACTTTGCAAATGCCTTACTAAAATAAGAGCTGTCTTTTCTCTAGAATTTTTCTGATTCATCCATCTAATATACCTGTAGATTTGATTTGTTTTTGATAAGCACATCTGAGTCTTTTTGTGCAACTCTTCCTTGCCTGAGTATTCAAAACGCTGTTTAATAACTAGTGACTCAGGCTTGGTTTGTTTTCTTATTATGAATTTTTCTTAAATAGATAAATGTCATTCATGCACTTACAGCCTTCTGGCCCCCTTCCTGCTTTCCATAATATTTCAAGAATTCTGAGTAGAGTCCCAAGAGCACACCACAGATCCCTCTGTTGCCTTGGAATATAGCTTATCTGAATGCTTTTAAAGGACTAAGTGACTCTGTATATCTCTTTACTGTCTCATGTTTCAATGTCACACTAAACATGCCTCCTC
>CM052439.1:19881056-19927022 GCA_028533085.1 Varecia variegata | reverse complement strand
TTTATTGCCTGTATAAACAATATAAGCTCATTTTGCTCATTATCCATTTTCTAAGTATTATTATAAAGATACCTGTACCTATAAATATTAGCCCTGACCCACCTGATTTTATATATATATATATCTTATATATATAATATCATATATTCACTATATGCTTATTTTGAGCACCTGTGCTGCAGTAAACATTGTGCTGGTTGGTGGAAACACAAACGTGATTAATACATAGCATCTACCTTTTAAGAATTATAGTCTGGTAGTGGAGAGCAACTTGTACAAATAATTATAATGCAATGGAATAAATTAAATAAATGTTTTAAGTCTCATGAAAGCATCCAAGAGGAGGCAAACATCTGATGGAGACAGAGGAGCTGGATAATGAATAAGATGATGGTATTTAAGCCAAGTTTAGAATCCTGAATAGGGTCACTAGAGAAAGATTTTTTTCCCAAAGGTATTAAGCAACTTTCTAATGGTTATTCTTTTAAATCCACACATGGCAGTACAGAAAGTCCTCATTTAACATCATCATTAGGTTTGGAAACTGTGACTTTGAGCAAAACAACTTACTGAATAACAAAACCAATTTTAACATAAGCTGATTGATATAAACAAGAGTTATTTCACTTAATGTCACAGCAATTTCCAAGAACCTATCAACAACATTAAATGAGGACTTACTGTATTAGTTTCTGGAGAGAGGGGTCAATGTCCTCTCTTTTTCTTTGTGATTATGTCTAAGAAACCCCCTTGCCATTACCTTTTCTGAGGGAAGGGTACAATGTAGTCTTTGTTTCTTTAAAGCCTCTTTGATCAGATATAGAAATTTTCAGTCAAATACACTTCTCTTGGTTCTCAAGAGATGTATGCTATTCCTCACCAGAATACCACAGCTTTGATAAGCTATGAAATAAAAAAAAGAATAAAATTATGGTCTTAGACTCTGTCTATATGGCTAGTTATTCAATTCTAAATCCGTCTTTCTTTTCAAAATAAAGCACTAGGAAGAAATCAAGCAGCTTTTTGTGTCTCCATAGACTATCTTTTAATTTCCTACACAGGGCTTCAAAGTCCAAGTCCTGGAGACACAGCTTTGTTGTTCTAATAGTACTATGTTATTTGTTTCACCATGACCTGTAGTTAATTGGGTTGATTTGACTGGATTTCTTTTATACCCAGAAAGATAGTCTGTTCCCTCAATATTCTTGTCAGATCATGTAGCTGCCTCCCTTTTCCTTAGCAATGGTTAAATGAGTACCAAAGCTCAACCATGGGAAAGCAGTTTTTTTTAACAGGTTGTCTAAATCATTTTCTTTCTCATTGACACAGAAGACATTCTTCTTCATCAGACCTTTATGCTTACAGCTGTTGCAGTTTCCACTGATGTATATTTTCCTCTTCATTTCTAGTTTGTTCTAATTGTTAAAGATGTTTCACAGTATTATTGTGAAGATCATCAACTTCTTACCATGTATGAGGCATAACTAAACTCTTACTGTTCATCCGGCACTGTGCTAAACTAAGCTTTACACAAGTTAAATGACGTCTGAGTTAACACTCGCAACTCTGCTAGGTAAATACTTATATTATCACAATTTACAAATAAGGAACATGAGTTTTAGAAAGATTAACTGGACCAAAACCAAGGATGTGATACATGATGGAGGTAGGGTCCACATTTTTATATTGGTATAGATCACTCCGATTATCACTTTCATTCCACCTAGGTACTCTTTGTCCTCTTTAATAAACTGGAGCATAGAGAAGCATTCCTCAAGTCCTTTACTTTCACCTCTGGAAGGGAGATTGGCTTACATTTATAGCAAACATAATTGGTGAGTGCCTTGGGCAGAAAGACAAACATAGTACATGGCCTGCAGGTTGCTGGAATAGTTTTCTTAATGCCACACTGCTTGGGCATCAGAATGAAGCAGTCCTTTGTGGCTTCCCCTGGACATTCTACCTCTAAAACAGGCAAGGAAAACTGTCTCTTTGCTCTGGGCTCCTGGTTGTAACACTGCAGCATGGGAGAGAAGGGGAAAGGCTCTTCTGATTTCAACCTATCTTTTCCATTTGCCTCTTCCTCCCCTGTTAGTTCCACAGTCTAAAGTAACTGCAATTCGTATGATTCGTTGAGGCTCTTTTCTATGGGTCTGTCATATTTGGTGCTAACTGGAGTGACTATTCTTCTAAATATTCCATATGCTACACTTATATATTAATGAAAATAGGAAGCAAGTTAATGATTGCTCGAAAATTTGTATTTTAAACTTTATTCCAGCAACTTGAGGAAATTGGAACTATTATTTGACAGCTTTGACTATGGGTGGCCAAAAGAGTAAAATTTCTTCTGTCTAGTTGTTTTTTAAAAAAACTCCTGTTATATTTTAAATACAGATTCCCCTTTAATACACAAGAATGCATTTTCAAATTCTTTAGAATTATTAATGGCCAGAACTCCCCTAGGAGTGATTTCTTTTTAGTCCTAAAAATCACATTTCCTCAAGCACATACGTGTAGCTGATTTACCCACTTATCTGACCCAAAATAGAGGTTTTTAGATTCATTCAATCCCAACAGGAAAAAGTACACCCTAGGTAGTATTTTCTTGTTAAACAGCTTCTATTTAGAGTGGTGAATGAGTAAGTGGGTAGAACAAGGTAATATATATATTTTTCCTGCCTATGGTATATGTGTTTTGGGATAGAAAATTTAGAACTTCCAATGTCACGATTTCTGTTGACAAGAAATTTAATTAAGTTGCAATGGGGGTGGTTTTGCTGATAAAATTCCTGATTCTAGTAGTCCAGTGTTTTCTCAGGTTAGGAATTGTTTATCACCTTTCCTGTACTCACCAGTAGAGAAAGTAAAAAACAAAAAGCAAAAAAAAAACCCAGAACAAAGCACTATCTCTGATGGCACCAACATCAGTAACTTTAAGAATATTATTTCTGTGGGTTGCATTTTCAGTCTTTATTATAATTCTCCCTTGCCTACAATCCAATTTCTTTTAGACCCACATGGTGCCAATTTCTTGAGAGCTTATTGTAGTAATATTAAAAATCTCAATCTAAATATTAAATTAGCCCTCAAATCATAAGAAATAAATCCACGTGGGCTCACAAAATTTCCCCTTCAGGCCTCGAGGTTTAAGTTATTTGTTTTTCTGTTTCTTACGAAGAACAAATTGTTTTTAATGTTACATTTGATAAAGGACTTAAAATGTGTGGATGTTCCCCCAAAGTACTTGACATTTGTGGCATTTTAAAAAACAATCATAACTTAGAAAAATTTCAATATTTGAGTGATGATAATAAAAAATTGCTTTGGGCTGAAATTCTGTATTCTGTATCACAGTCCATAGGAAAATTTTACAGCTGAGTAATAAACCTGGAAAATATGGGTTTATAATGGAAATGTCGACAGACTCTAGCAGGCGCTGCTGTAATATCTTGAATCTGATTTAAAAGAAGTTTTCAATAATGTTTTTCCAAGCCAGTCTTTTGGGGAATGCAAGTAGAAAAAAAAAAAAAAAAAAGATTTTCCACTTTCCACTACCTCTACCTCAATGATTGATGAAAATGTGTGGACTTTGTGGCCAGAAACCCCAGGGCACCTGTGAATAAGATCATGGGCACTGGTAACAGGAGAATGAGCATGAAGAGACTACTGTCCTGTAAAAAGCCACCCACCGAAAGTCCCACTGCACAGACATGTTTTGATATAATAATAATCCAGAGGTGTCATATAGATTATACTAGTCTGTTCTCAGATGAGGCTAGCACTGGAGTAAACTATCACCGTACTTAGTTATGTTTTATTAGAAAATTTGCATGGGAGAACAATAACAAAAGTGACTGAGATAATGGTAAGTACTCTAAGTCATTATATTGATACATAATCTATGCTATTCCACATTTTTCACAAAATTATGGTACCAGATACCTGCCATTGGTAAATTTTTACACATAAAATTTTACCAATTATGAAAGGAAATACAAAATATTACCTTCAGTTATCTAATTAAGGTGAAAAACCAGTTAGGCAAGGGTACCATCAATCTGAAGTTGCTGCCTTGCCCTGTCCCTAGAGTTATGCAATGTGGTGGTCCTCAGAAAGGCAGCGTGAGGCGATGCTTACGTCAAACAGAGGAGAATATCTGTGGCAGAATCATAGCTCCATGCTTATTAGCTATGCAACCTTGGACACGTTCTATGACCTCTTTAAGTCTCAGTTTTTTCATGTAAAATAGGAAGGATGTGAACAATAACACAAGAGTGATAATAATAATAATAGTTAACATTATTGAGTGCTAGTATAAACCAGACACTGAGTTAGGTACTTTGAATATATTAACTCATTTAACACATTGACTGCCACACAAGGAAAAAAAATTGCCCTGGGGCCTCGGTGTTTTATTAAAACAAAACAATCCTTTCTAATTTGTTATTTTTTATTGTTTTCTGTGTGTGTGAGTTATAGGCAACACAACCCATGTTGTTAGAATTAAATTGTCAATATTAATTGTAACAATAAGAACACTGACAAGTAAGATTTTCACAAACCAACTGCAGGGTTTTGCTTTATGAGGCCCACGGCTCAAAACTACCTTGAGTTAAATACAACTCACATGGCAGTTAATATGTTAAACATATAATAGTATCAATCTCACCACTGTGTTTTAAGAATTAAAAGAGGTATATTGTGTACCTCATTTTCATAATTTCAATGCAAATGTTAGATAATTTTATTACTACAAGACTGATCTTTTTTCATGAACAACACTTAGGTTAAAGAGACATAAGGGTCCCTATTTTCTATTATTGTTGTTGTCATGCACTGTCATTGTAGATCTATATGAAACCAAACTATGACAAGATGACCTGTTCCACAAAAGCCCTGATCACAATCATGTAAGGTTGTGTATTTCAGGGTCTGGGAGGAATTCAAGAAATTTTCTCAGCTCTACCACAGAGGATCCTTGTCTGTACACTCTTAATTTAGGGATTTCTCATATTCTGTATTGACCGTACATTTTTCAAACCTATAGCAGAAACGGAGTCATTTCAGGCTGATGTTCCAACTCAATATATCAAAGCTTTAAAGATATAGCCATCTAAAATCTTTAAATCAGAATATAAACAGCTAGAATCATAACTTTTTTTAAGTATAAAAAGGTAGGGGCTGGCATGGTGGCTCACACCTATAATCTTAGTGCTTTGGGAGGACAAGGTGGGAGGATTGCTTGAGGCCAGGAGTTGGAGATCAGCCTGGGCAGCATAGCAAGACCCCATCTCTACAAAAAATAATTTTTTAAAAATTAGCCAGGCATGGAGCCATGCACCTATAGTTCTAGTCACTCAGGAGATTAATGCAGGAGGTTCACTTGAGCCCAGGAGTTTGAGGTTACAGTGAGCTATGATTGCACTACTGGACTCTAGCCTGGGCAACAGAATGAGACCCTATCTCTGAAAACAAAACAAATAAACAAAAAAGTAAAGTAGAAAAGTACATGTCATAAGTATATAGCTCAATTAAATTTCATAAACTGAGTACACTCATGTGACTAGCATCTGGATTGAGACAGCACTAATGTCGCAGAAGCCATCCCACCCATATTAGCTAGATTTTCGTGGAAATCTTTAACCTTGTATAAAAATTAGCTTAAGGATATTCTTTTAGTTAGCACTTAATGCATTCTCCATGAAAGTTTTATAAATTCTATTTTATTTTACTAGAGTAACCTTGATATTAATAAATCTTTATACATATCAGAAAGGATATAAAAATATATGAGAGAATTTATTCACTTTATTTTACAAAATTAAAATATCTAATTTTACAGTTCAACTCAATCTGGCATTTAATCTACAAGGGACTTGATAACAAAATCTTTGGCTTAAACCTTATGTACTACAACTTCTAATAGAGCAGCCCCATTAGCAAACTGTACTCATGCTAATGTACTTGCTTGGGGCGATAATCATCGGGGTCCTCAGTTCTGGTCCTTGCCAGTGAAAGTGTACCAGGAGTGGGTGATATAGTATTGTAATTATACAATTAGCCTTGTCAAGGCATGAAGCATTGGGAATAGCAGGATCTTGAAACTTAAAATGTGGCCAGCTGATAGATGACTATCATTAAGCTCATCCTTTGTTCACTTTGTGATGGGGTAGATACTGAGCTTAGGAAAAAATTCCTTAATGAAGGATAAAATCTTTGACCCAGAGCCACTTTTCTTCGTGCACTAATAACTGCTTAGCTCACCCTTCCTTTCCATGACTACACATATATTTTGTTCATATTTCACCTTAGTCTAATGAAAAATAACGAATAGCTGCCACCAAGGTCTTTATAATCAATCAAATTTAGACAATAGTGAAATTTTGTACAAATACTGCTCAGCCTAATGTTTCTAATCATCACAATAATGGCTCGCAACATCTTTGTCCACAAAGAACTATTCTATATTCTAAATATAAATTTCTCTTACTAATATGCTGATATTGAAGATATATAAAAATACTACATATGTCTACATTTATGCAGCATATTTATGTGTATGTGTACACACACATACACATAAATAGTATACAAGCTGTGTATATTTTGTTTTATCATGTTTGATACGAAGTATAATTATTCTAAATTTTTGAACTTTCTCAGAAGGAAGAAGATTAAACTTAAAATAAAGCCTTAACTGCTTGCTCTCATTCACTTTCAGCCTGTCTTCATTATTAACCTAATTTTCCTCCTCCTGGCTCCATGCCCTCTGGGTTTGATTGGGCTATCTCTCTTCTGCAGCCAGTGACCTGCTAAACTGCTTTCCTATGGTAAATAGAGGGTGCAGAATATGAGTGTAGATGATTCCAGGAAGTCATTGTAAGAGGATCTAATGCCACCTGTTTGTGCATCCCTTCTAGGTTACATAACAACACAGATCCAAGTTCCTTTTCTTCATAGTCACTGTTATGGAATATTTCTGTACAAATCTATAGAGGATATTCTTTGAAATAAGACTGCCAAATTACTAATGCTATAATCAAACTTAGTGTCCAGAGTACTGTAAGTCCATTTTAATGTACAAAGCACAAAAAGTTCAGAAAATGTTAAAAAAAAAAGTCATTATTACAAATATAGATCATAGCAAGACGAGTGCAATTAAAAACAAAGAAGGAAGAGGCATGTGTTGTTCAAAGTGACGGCATGAGGTCATAAAATAGCTCTATATCTTGATGGTGGTAGTGGTTATGTGAATCTACCCATGTGATAAAGTTTTATGAAACTGCACACACACACACACACAAATTCATGTAAAACTGATGAAATCTGAAAAAGCTCTGTGGATTGTTCCAATGTCCATTTCCTGGTTGTAATATTGTACTATAGTTATGCAAGATATTATCACTGGGGAAACTGGGTGAAGGAGAAATTGAACCTCTCTTTAAATTTTTTATAATTTCCTGTGAATCTACAATTATTTCAAAATAAAAAGTCTTTTTTTAAGAAAAGCTATTGGGAGAAAAAATTTGGTCATGGTCAAGGATAGACGGAAGAAAGTCTGTCTGTGTTTTGTCTTTAGTCCCACTATAGTTTTTCTGTTTCCAAGCAAATCACTTGACCTTCTCATCCTTTGTTTATCCTATCTGCAACAAAATGCAAGCTCTATCTCTCCAAATTACTGTAAACATCTTGAAGTCTGTTGGGAAAATAGCATCCCCTGCATACATCTGAAAGATCATGAATATATATCACAACTTCCTGAAAGCAATGTTGTAACACCCATCTACCCCTACAGTTTTAGAAACAAAAGCCATAGGGGAGCAATAAACTAGATATGCCAATCCTCTTACTTTGAATCCACATTTTAGAAAATCACTATGCTCCTCAAATTTGCTACAATACCAAGCCTCACAACGTCATGACTAATAGATGTAATTGTGAATACTTTACACACATAAAATACAATTTAATCCATTTGGATTAGGTAGCTTTCACTTTTCTGTCAAAAAAAAAGTCCATTACAAGTACTAGCTAAAGCATAAATTCACAGTACAGAAAGAAAGTTCTTTATTTTCTGGATGTGTATGGTAGCTGAATAAAAAACCTTTGCCATTTATAGAAAGGAGTAACTTACAAGCTGAATTAGAGTTGCTCAGCATGCCAAACAAAGCCACAGGCAAAGCAAAGCAAAAGGGAAGCTTGCTATTCTATAGTTTAAAATAGAGAAACAAGAAAAAAACCTAAATGACTTCTCTAAGTGAGAGACCTTCATATTTCATGTAAACCCCAGGAAATAATTAAGGCTTCAGTGCAATTCTGGGACCTGTGCTCTAGAAACTGCCTCAATAAACTTCATTTTCATCTGGTAGTATTGAGATTCTCTCTTATTTCTTACTACACTTTATATACTGTCCTCCTTTAAGGCAATGAGAATTTGGCACCTAAATAAAAAGCCCCAGATTGTTTCAGGGAAGGGATGAACACGATTCAAATTGAGCCAGGTGCTTCATCACCAACTTGGGAGGTTGCTGTTCTTAGACATTCTGATATACAGATCAAAAGGGAAAACTATTGGTGGAAAGGGAATATTAAAAAAAAAAAAAAAGCCTTGGAAGGTGAACTAAAATCACAAGTATTTGGAGGCCAAAATAAGCTAGCTGCCTCATGTAAAATTCTATAGGGGAAAAAATTTTATCAGATCACTTAAGAGGTTATCACAAGAAACGTATGAGCTCATATTTTAGATCAATATTTCTCTAATACCACAGTAGTTATATCCCCTAAATTACAAATCAGAGGTCCACAAGTGTTGCAAAGTTGGGCATTGGGAGTGGTCTGGCTGTCAGTTAATCTGAACTGGGATGTTTCGGGTGGCAGGGCAGTCAATGGATTCAGGTCCTGGCTTCGTCAGTAATAAGAACTGTGGCCTTCAATGGAATCTTGTCACCTGTTTAAGCTTCAGTTTCCCATCTCCCACCCAGGCACATCAGAGGGTCTTAAAGCTGGTATCTGTAAGGACCTACCTACTGCCCCCTCAGGGTTCCGTGAAGCCCTCTCAACACCCTTCCGCTGCTGCAGTTACAGCTCAGTTTTATTTGTTTTGATTTTAAAGTAACATTTCACATGAACAAACAAATTTATGCCTTAAGAAAATTTAAAATCACTGAACTAGATGATCTTCTGGGGCTCCTTCCCGCACTAAAATTTCAACAACCTCTGATATTCATTTTTAAAGATTCACCAGTTCCACAAAAGGAACTTTTCTGGGCTGGGTTCCTTCCGTGTCATTTTTCTATTGCTTTCCTTTTCTTTGTATATACACAGTAGCAAAACACTTTACTAAAATATCAACTGGTGTTTTGTGCCTGCTGCTTTGGAAGAAATAGGAAAGTCTGTGTGTTTCTAGTCTGGGCTCCCTGTCTGGAAATGGTTTTTCAGGGTTTCTGTACTGCAGGACCTAAAATTGCGATTCTGAAGTACCGGCACACAGGAGATAAGCTTAAACTTAGGTTTTGTTATTTGAGAAATTGACTTATTTCTATCTAGCCATGAAGGTGGAACGTAGGAGAGGCTGCACTCAACTACCTGGAGAAAAAAACATTAGGTTCTTCCAGTCTGAAGAGGGAAGAGGGAATCACTGGCAGCAGTTCCACAAGGTGACTGGGACTGGGGTGGGGTAGGAAGGGCCTGTGGTCCTCCTCTCACTCTACATCCACAGAGGTGACAGTCTCTTATGGGACGGTATGTGGATGGATGCCCAGGCCCTAGGGAATGACCAGCAAGGGACACGGGTTTGTAGGAACATGCTCTGGCCAGGTTGACTGGGGAGGGGAGTTATGTGAAGTAGAGCCCTATCACCCCAGCCAGCCCACAGTTCAGCTCACAGAAAGCCAACACCTCCAACATGTGAGTGAGCTCAGCCAAGATCCCAGAGCCACCCAGCAAGCTGACCTCAGACTCACGAGCAATAAACACTTATGTTATACGCCAAATAAAAAAAGAGAAGAATACAATGATTTGGAAGCTATATAATTGTGCATTCCTGACAGAGAGATTGGAGAGCCCTTCTGCTACTGGGCTGAACAAGCTGCACCTTTACGTACCAATGACAAAATTCAGAAAAATGAAGCACCTGCCCCTGTTTGCTAAGCACCTTGTATACCTCTTCAGATTCTTCAACATCTCTAAAAGAAACCTTGTGAAGACTGCCTAATACATGATTAAAATGGGATTTCTGGCCAACTCTGATAGGTGTGTAACAAGCTGGAATAATTTTCCCTAGTTTTATTGAGGTATGATTGACAAATTAAAATTGTATGTATTTAAGATGTACAACGTGATGTTTTGATACACACAAACTGTAAAATGATTACCACCATTAAGCTAACACATCTGTAACTTCACTTGGTTATCATTTGTGTGTGTATGTTTTTGTGTTGAAAACACTTGAGATTTATTATTTTAACAAATTTCAAATATATTATACATCATTGTTAACTATGGTCGCCATTCTGTATGTTAATTTTCCAGAATTGAGTCGCTGTATAACTGGTGAACATCTCCTCTTTTCCTCTACCCCAACCCCCCTGGTAACCACCATTCTACTCTCTGATACTATGGATAATTATAATTTAGAAAAAAAAATGTAATATTCCTTGAATCTGGCATGTCAGACTACATTTATATCTGTAGGATATATGAGGAAATGATGAAAACAAACTTCTCTGGAACAGACTCATAATTTGTCTTGGAATAAACCTCAAATGAACCCTTTATTCATGGAAAGCTAAAATAATCCTCTTCTGAAATGAATGGCTTTGAAAGTACTGGTCAGTGTAATTTTTTTAAAAAGTCATTAATTACCAAGCAATACTGTATTAGGAAACATGTTAAGATATTGACATATTTTATTACTTTATTTAAATGTTACAACAACCTTATGTGGTAGATATTATTACCCTAATTTTCAGATAAGGAGGCTCAGAGAGTTTAAGAAACTTGCCCTAAATTTTACAGCTAATGACTGGTGGTGTAGGGATTCAAAGCCAGATCTGTCTAATTCTGAAATTGACTTCCTTTCACTTCTATAATAATAGGTTTTAATAAATATTTACTATATTCATGAATACAATTATTAATGAGCACTAGTAAATGGATATGTATATATAACATATTCTTGTTCTGTGGAAACTTATGTCTAATTTTTTAGATTAGTATAAATTCTTCCTATTTGTTTACTAATTCAAACTGGGTAAAAATAGGCTTGATGCATTTTATGCAGGTCAAGTATTCTTATTTGACAAAAGAAGAAATGACTATCAAAGGTCTTATAACTATGATCCAGGATTCAAATCCAGATTTGTATTTCTGTATGGTTCATGTTCTTTCTGCTATCATGCTATCTTTCGGTTGAAGCCATGTCTAAATTAATTAATGTTGATAATAATATTAAATAATATATTTAAATAAATATGTATTGTTATTTTGCTTAACAATATAATAACATCTATTAAGCATTGAAGCTCTGGCAGCAATTGAGCAAAGCTGATGCATGATCACATTTAACCATCACAGCAGCAATAAGCTTATATTCATTTTATAGCTGAGGAAACAGATTTAGAGACATTAAGGAATTTGTCTAAGTCATTATAGATGATAATTGGTAGAGCTAAAACTGGTACTGCTATCTTCTAAATCCAACCGTAAAAACCATCTCTCATCTCTCACTACCTGAAGCAATGCTCTTCGATTACTTGGTTACTTGGCTTACTTTGTTCATCTTTCCAAGTGTAATGTAAGAATTGTGATGGGGGATTTTAGAATCTTGTTTTTTCTTGAATTCCCAAAGCTTGAGATAGCACCTGCCACATCATAACTCAATGTGATGGTTAATTTTATAGGTCAACTTGATGGGTCAAGGGTGCCCAGACATTTGGTCCAACATTATTCTGAGTAGTCTGTGAGGGTGTTTCTGGGTAGACTGAGTAAAGCAGATTGCCCTCCCAGATGTGGGTAGGCTGTATTCAATCTGTTGAAGGCCTAAATAAAACAAAATAGCTGACCCCTAAGTAAGAGAAAAATCTCCTGCCTGGCTGCCTTTGAACTAGGACATCAGTTTTCTCCTGCATTTGGACTTGAGTTGAAACATTGGCTCTTTCTGGGTCTGGAGTCCACTGGCTTTCAGATTAGAATTACTCATCAGCTCACCTGGTTCTTGGGCCTTCAGACTGGGACTAGAACTCCAGAATTGGCTCTCCTTCGTCTCCAGCTTGCTGACTGCAAATCTTTAGACTCATCAGCTTCTATAATCTCATGACCTAATTCTTTATATAATATAATTATATATATATATATCATATTGGTTCTGTTTCTCTTGAAAAACCTAATACACTTAATATGATTTTTAAATTAATAAATAAATCCCTCCTAACTTAACAAAGACTGTAGATAATTCTCCTTGGGGATTCAATTCTCAAATCTCTAGTTAAAACATCATTCTAAAAATATACCAAGATCTTGCAAAAATTCACTGATTAGGCTGCCTTTTTTATGAAAAAAATTATTAAACACTGCCTGTCTACAAAACAATTAATGACTTATCCATGTTTCTGAGCTTAGGTCTTCATCCTTAGACTAGTTTGCAGTGTGACCCTGGGAGAGTAAATGAAGGTTTTTACCCTCAATAAAATCTCAACACTGTGACAGATTTATGCCATTGACTTTCATAAAAGATCTTATGACAATTTATCATATTACATAATGCATTCAAATTTAAATAATAAGAGTAAAAATAATAACTATTAAGCTCTCATCCTTTTTTCTCCCAAAAGTGGTTATATAATTACAAAAAAATAATCTCTCTATTTTGATTTTAATTATGGATTGCCATTAAATGGAATTTAGCTCTGCCAATAATACTATGACTTTTAATTTAAATACTTATCTTCTATTCTGCTTTATAAAATATAAAAATTTCTCTGTCAAAATATGTCCATGGAACCCATTCAAACAATTGGTATTCACAAACTTCTAAATGGTATTAAATGCCATTATATTATTAAGTGTAATAATAAGTATCAATTTCATATTTTGTATGTTAGTAGTGTTCTGTTTCTTCTCTAGTCTAATTTTAATTTTACAATTTGTATATATGGGCATATGACTGAGATCATATTTATACATAGTGTTTCCTCTTGACCAGAAACAAATCAAAAATGTCAGCACCTAGTTTGTGCATTTAAATGACATCAGATATTTAGATTTGTGTCTTATTTTAATTTATGCAGAAGGAAATGACTGGATCAAATGAGAAATTAATATTTCTTATCATTCAGTATAGTTACTGCTAGAGAAAAATGGAAAAGAGGAAAAAAAGAAGGTATGTGAAGGCTCTGCTCATGCAACACATTCAAGCCTTAAGAAAGATATTACATCTGTGTACAGAAGAGGCATTCATTTCTTAACATAGGAATCTGCTCTCCTTCCAATCATTGTGTACTATGTTTTTAAATGAGAGAGATTCTTGTCTCCTTTTTGCCCTTCCCACTAATTCCTATTCTGCCACCAAAAGTAAAAAAAAAAAGAAATAAAATAAGATCCACAGATACCTGTCCATGAGCCACAAAAAAAAAAAAAAAATCAGATTTAATTAGCTCCAATTAGGAATATGATATGGACAAGAAAGGTAATTTGGTCATAAACAAAATAAAGTGAGAAATGAAAAAAATTAATTGAGGAAAATCTATTAAACTGGCCCCAAATCATGCTGATCTTTGAGACAATCAAGTTTTGTCAGAAAACATAAATGCTATAAACAATCTATTTGCAAAAATATTAGTGACAGTGTCTTTACTTATAGCCAGAACCTAAACAAACATACTAAATTCTGATTATTAAAAATTTTGAATGATTTTTATTACTTTTATTTCTTTTTGGAAGAATTTTAAGGTGGGTGGATTTACAACTTAATCAGGTGATGATCTATAAATCATCTTGAAAGGTAAAACAAACCACTAACATATCTTTAGAATCATCTCTTCAAATAGTTTCAATGGTAAACCATGAAAAAAGAAAGCTCTTGGAATCCTACATTTGAATTAAGCTGCAAATCAATTAGAGCACCAGAAGAAAATCTAACAAAGCAAAATAGACATGTAAAGCTCGGAGGAAGGTTTCAGGATTTTTACAAGTAATAGCAGCCTACACTCAGTATTCAGGCTTTTCAAATACAGCAGCAACAACAACAAAGAAACTACAAGTAACATTTTCCTTAGAAAGGAGTCAGGAACTAAAATTCTTGCAATATTAGGAAGTCAAACCGATATTAACCTTTTCTAGCTTAAGACTGACATGTTAGAATTTTTTCTTTGTTCTGCTTCAGTAGTAGACTGTCTTATTCTAAGAATTACCCCTAACCTCAGCTCTTTGCCAGGTCACTGGTGATTTCGCATGTTTTCAATATTACAAACAATTCAGTTCTTCTGACATGAAAATTAGAGGCCATGATAAGAACACAGACATCTTAGGAACCTGCATAGGAAAGCACATGAGGATGGGAGACCCAAGTTCTTTCTTCCAACAGTCAGAAATATTGAATTTTAAAGATGAGATTCCCTCCTCCCCCCAAGCCCAGCGTGGTCTAAGAACAAATGCTAAATTTTTATTAATACAAATGCTAAATTTTTATTAAAGCACATAAAGTGCTTCAATAGTTTGAGATAAGATTTAAATTTGGAGAATTCACATAAAAATCCCGAATTCTGAGTACTCTTGAAAACATTGAAAGACCAGATAACTCTGGTAATATTCCCCAAACCACAGTCCCCTAGAGGGTAGCAGATGGCAGATGTTCTCTAGTTTGCCACAGAGCCACCATCCCTATCACCCCAGACTACATCCCTTATGTATGTTACATGCCTGAGCCTCTGTATCAGACCAAGAAGCCCAACTGTTGAAGATAAATTGAAAATTATCAAAAAGACTAGGAAAATATTTAGAATTTGATCATTTGTAATATTGAGAATTGAACATACAGGCTATTTTTCAAAATCATCTAAATATGGAACAATTCAGACATTCAATCTTTTCTTTCTTGGATTTTGTTTGTTAATTAGACTCTGCCAAAACAAAAAGCCAAACAAATCCAGGATAATGGTATTTCCCTAACTAGTAAGCTATTTGTGTTGGCATCTAGTCAATACAATACAATGGCACAGTACGATAATACAAAAATATATATCACATGCTTAATCTGTGCTTTGCATAAAGGTACCTCCCTATCATGTATCTTTCAACATAGCAAATATAATTTGTTTTATTTAAAGAGGTTGAAAGTTTTGGCGTGTTTTCCATATCCAAACTGTTCCAGATTAGGAAATATTAATCCAGAAATGTCATTTCCATAGGAAGTGATGGGCACTTACCTTAGCTATCTGGACACACCAGTTAAGCAGCAGCTGTGATCCAATGTTATCCTTGTGTTCATGAACGTAATCCAGTAGGCAGCCATGGGGCATAAGCTGAGTCACCAGCTGGATGGTTGGGCTCAGACACACACCCAATAACCGGACTAAATGTGGGTGGTCCATACTTGCCATGATCAGAGCTTCCTGAAAGAGAAAGATATAATACCATCATCTCAACTCAAAAGTTCCCTACAATTATAGTTACTTGCATTGTACCAGTGCTGATAATAATTTTGAAAATGCACTCTCACTCAATAGAAATATTAGTTTTTATTTGCTGTCAGGTTAAGTTGAGATGAGTCCCAACTAATACTGTGGATTTTTAACATTTAACCTTGGTTCTGTAGTACAATAATCTATACACATTTAGTTATTTGCAAGTAGAGTAAGGTGACCCAAACTTAAGTAACCCATTACTGGTGTAGATTTGGACAGGATACAATGGTGCAATGTATAAATTGTAAATAGGAAAACATAAATAATTATAAGTAATATGCCTATTGTCAATTTATATAAAAGAATAACATTTTAATAAGAAATTTTGTTCTATAATTTTATCTCTCCTCAAATTCATTTTATTTTCACAATTGCATGTGATGTCTTATTTGCAGATTCACAAAATTTGAGAGCTAGGTAAGACTATAAAAATTAGTCTACTCCCATTTCTTCATTTCATGAGAAAATTGGATTCTAATTTTTTTATCATAAAGCCACGTTTTCTTAATGGAGACAAAAATGGACACATGATGATTATTTAGTGCATCCTAAAATTAGCTTTCAATCAAACTTTATTGTTTTTATTATAATTTGAAACAGATATAACCATAGAATATGTGTTATGTACTTGGTTATGGTTTAATATGTGCTTTTAGATTATAAAGGAATATAAAATAATGTTCATCTCCTATCAAAACAACAGTAAAATTTTGCTTTTAAAAGCTACATAATACCACCTACATAGTATTCTTGTCAATAATATTTAACTTGAATCTGATTATAGGGCAATAAACAGACAAATCTATATTATAGGACATTTTACAAAGAAACTGGCCTGAACTCATTAAAAATGTTAATATTGGGAGAGACATAAAAGAAGGGTGTGCTATTCAAGCTAAAATTCATTATGGAGATAGGGCAATGTTGAGTCTTTGATTGACTCCTGGATAAGGAAAAAAAAATACATGAATTTATTGGGACAATTGAGAAAATCTAAATAGGGTCTACATATCATATAATATCGCATCAATGTTAAATATCTGACAGTGATAATTGTATTGTAGATATGCAAAAGAATGTTTTTTGATTTTAGGAGATCCTGGAATATTTATGGATGAAATATCCTGTATCTACAACTTACTTCCAAATGGTTTACTCAGAGAGATAGAGAGAGAGAGAGAAAGAAAAAGAAAGCGAGAGGATACATGTATATGTATCTATCTTTATGTGTGTGTATGTGTGTATATATACACACACAAAAAGATATATATATGTGTGTGTGTATACATATATATATATATATATACACATATACACAACCAAATACACCGAGAGGAGGGTGATACCAATATATTGCAATTTGTTATCAATTGGTTTATCTACACGAAGGTGTAGAGTGTTCATTGTATTATTCTTAAACATTTTCTGTAGCTTTGAAAAATTTCAAAACAAAAATTGAGGACAGAAAGCTCTATTAAGTTTCTATTTAAGATAGCATAGCAGATTGAATACATAAATTGCTTCCCTTTCCTCTCTATTCCATTATGCTGATAATAAATAAACTAATAAAAATGCAGACACCAACAATCATAGAAAGGAGCCAAGAGGACAGAAGAACAAAAGTAGAAAGTGGCTTATCTGTTAATATTAGCTGACTTAACAAACATGAAATTTGAAGCGTAACTTAACAGGAGGGGAAACTGAGAATCCAATGAGGTACACCACCACAGGCTCAGTAGTGTTTTCACCACAGAGTTCTCTAAATGTAGTGTGAGGGATTGATTTCAGCAGGATTGTGTCAAAGTACATATAGGAAGCACTTAGATTATAGATCTTCTCCCCTTCACCTTTAGGAGAGCATAAATAAACCAAAGGATTGTGGACTGTGGATGTCAGGTACTATGGAAAGAGAAATACTCTGAGAAAAATAGATGGATTATGTAAATTTATATATGATGAAAATAGTGACCGCCCTCAAGTTCCTTCTCCCAAGTGGAAGACTTCAAAATTGACTTCAAAATTCTGAAAGTTTTGCTTAATCCTAGAATTTTATACCCAGCAACATTTTAACCAAGTGAAGGCATGTAACAGACAGGCTGAGGAAACATGACAGATGTTAAAAAAACATTTACCTTCCTTGCTTCCTTTCTTTGTTAAATGTTCTCATAAAAGGGAGAGTACTTAAAAGAGTACATTAAATTGAGAAAACAAGGAATCAACGTGAGATACAGAAACCCAGAATTTATAGTGGAGACATTCCAGAATAAAAATTATATAACAGACCAAGATATCAGCCAGCCCAGACTGGAAAAGGACATATCGTTCTGGGCAAAGTGACTCAAGAGGATGGAACTGATAGAATACCCAATGAGTTTAAAATACATTAAGGTGACATTTATTTTTCTAGTAGGAGTTGAAGGTCGAATTAGTGATAGAGACACAGAAAACTAAGCTAAAGTAAAAAAAGAGGAAATTAATTTGAGGTAAAATACAAAGAGATGCACAAGAAGAGAAAATCCTCATGTTCAATACATAGCACAGCTGGGAATAGTTACATAATCATAATTGTGTAAACACGAAATATCGATATAAATGGAAATCATATAACTACAAGGTGTCCCAAAAGTCTCCATACAAAGGAAAACTTTTGTAAAATTTTTAATGAATATTTTGTAAATAAAGGTACATTTAGCTACAATTTCCCACTTTCCCCATGTATGGCAACTTTTGGGACACCCTGTATATTGGAAGATGGAGGGCAGGGGGATGTACACTTCTAGAAGGTGGTGATGGGAAGGGAATGAAAGGTACATTACCATTGCTGAGAGCAAAAAGTTTGCATATAATACAAAAAACTGAAAATTTAAGAGTTGACAGTATAAGCATATTATTTATATATATGAAGTTAAGTAACAGAAGAAATTTCCAAAAATTTGAAAGTGATTGCTTTGGCAAGTGGAAAATGGGGGCAGAGAAGGGAGAACAGGCAAGTTAGAGGGCTGTCTTTCATCCTTAGCCTTGTCAGAGTATTTGACTTTTATTATTATTACCTTAACGTTATTTGGGAGGACATAATCCACTTTTAACCTCCACCAGTCTTTTATGCCTATTGAGTTCAGCTAAACCTAAACATTATTGAAAATGATGAGGTGTGTCTGACAGAGCACATGAACTTCCCAAATCCAGCCAAAAGTTTACTGTGAGGTCTAATATTTTACTTTTTGAGTAAGGAAGAGTGGGACAGTGTGGGTTTATGCCTGGAGAAAAGAATGATACAAGGCCAAACAGAAGGAGTAAGCTGGTAAAATGGTGCTACTCTACCTCAAAGGACTTTTTGTTTTTGAGCCTTTATGGCAAAAGCTGAAATCATTGCTTTCCAGATGGCTTCCAAGTACAAAAGATGCTTTAATTCCCCCTTCCCTAGTTGCCCCAGCGAACCAGATGAATCACAGAACAGAGAAGAGAACCAGTTTCCACACCCCCTTGCTGAGTCCACCACTACTGTGACACTGGGAGGACTGGCAGCTCAGGGAGCAGTGACAGGCATCACCCCTAGCAAGGACTTGGGGTACCCTCACGTGGTGTACCAGTCAGCAGCGGCAGGGGTGGGACTTCTCCAGTGGCTCAGAGAGAAAGAAAGCTCAACGTGGGACAGGAACTGGCAAGGAAGACCACTGTAGATACCACACGGGGACTATAGCCAAGAAGGATGATTTCTGGATACATATGAGACACCCAGCAATTTCCCAAGATATTTGTGGAGACTTCTTTGTGGGGTGGGAGTTTTGCATAATCAGCAAAGTCAGAAATTTGAGTTATTACTATTCATGTGGCCTCATGTGGATCCACAAGGTGAAAACATTTTTATTTACTGCATTTTTCAGCAGACATTTGAAATAAAGCAAAGTAATGAAGTTATAAGGACAATACAGATAATAAAGTTAGCCAACTTAAACTATCTATTATTTAATCTAGTATTTACTGCTTATATTCACAGCGTAAACCTGAGGGATCCTTCATTGAATTATAATATGCAATATATAAACATACACATAGACTCCAACAAATGAGCAAAACATCTCATCAGATTAAATATCTAATTTAGCTATGTATATATTGGATAGTTAATTAAATATGAAACGTTAGATATCTAATTAAATTAAATTAATACTGACCACATTCTGTCTATTTCTCTTTGGGTGGCTCTCAGTTTTGCATGTGTATAAAAGTCACCCAGGTTTATCATTATGAATGTGGCTTTTCCAGTCCCACTCCCAGATAATCAGGTCTAAAGGTGGATCTTAGGAATCTGCATTTGTAGCAAGCTTCTTAGGTGAAGGTGCTGTGGGAAAAATGAAACTTTAAGAGCCGCTGGCACATCTTGATGTCTCCGTCAAATGTATGTTTCTATAATCCATTACAAAAGCAGTAACATGAATCAATTGTCTCACCCTCATTACAATCCTATGGAGCAGTTGAAAGAGGTAGTAATTCTCAGCTGTAAAATGAGGAAACCAAGGATCAAGGGGATTACTAGCCCAGGGCATATGACTAGTCAGTAGCAGGATCAGTTTTAAGACTAAGGATTTCTGATTCTTCCTGTAATGTCATTTCTTATGATAGTAAAAATATTGTCATTTTTACTTCAGTTCCATCAGCACTTCACACTGTAGATGTTTATCTTGTTAAGAAGAAGCCTTAAACACTTCACATTATCCGTACCCAAATGAATTGGGTCAAATTATACTTCAGTTCCTGAGGAGCAACTAAAATCAAACAACAAATTTGTGCTTACAGGTAAACTGCTATCACTTTCAATGTGTTTTCAGAAAAAGCCAAAGAGAATACTTTTCCCTGATCTACTGAGAGTAGTATTTGGTATAGGCCAATTCTTAAGTTAAAGAGAATGATGAAATTTAAGGTAGAAGAAAGATTTTGAGGTTATTTCAGCCTTCTTTTTCAGGATGAAATACATAAAAGAATTGGGTTTTTTTCCTTCTATAACTCAAGGAGCAATGATAATTCCATCCTAAATGTGCGTTTAAAAAATTTACATTAGAGGAGCGTAACAAAGTCACATGAAATTTCTCTTTTAAAAAATCTATTAGTAAGTCCTGGCAAAAAAGCTGGGTTTGTATTAAGAAAAATTGCTCATCACACTACAAAGAGTATTTGAAACCAAATTGCAGAGCATTTGCATAATAGCCCTCTTTTTTTTTTTTGAGAAAGAAAAGATGAACAAGACACTAATTGTAGGTTGCATTTTTTCATAAAGAAAATAGCAGATGGCTGTTTTGGAGGAAAGGAGAGTAGATAAAGAAAAGGGAATGTGAATTCATTTAGAGTGATGAGTGGGATGGAAAGGGAAAAAAAAATTCCAATACTTTAATCATGGAGTGTTGGATTTCAATAAATTACTCTGTGTTAAAATTAATAATGCCCTCTGTTACCTATCTTTGTGTGGGGCCTATGGAAGCAATTTTGGAATCTTTGCTGCTGTCACTAGAAAATGTTGCCGAAGGCCATTGGAATAAATATAACTTGACAGGTACATTATCTATTTTTCCAGAAATAAAATTATTCTCTGCCTTTATTTTCCCTTTTGCTTTATAATTTTTTTTTCCTGTAAGTGAATTAAAGTATTTTTTTGTTCATAGGATAGAAGGGAAGAATGTAACAGGTGTTACAGTGAAAATTCTAAAACAAAAACATTTTTCTTTAAAATGAGGTCTGGTTTGAATAAGGACTTTCAAACTGCCAAGGGACCACCAAGGTACAGACAAAAAACTCTGAAGTATGTGTGCCATTATTCTCTAACCACATGCTATTTGTATCTCTATTTTTGTCTGAAGGAAAGACATTTCTGTACAATAATAAAAGTGAGCAATATCATTTTTCACATTAAGGTATCATTTTGCACAGCCACCAGATATTTATACCTTGTCACTTAAACTTGTTTTCTCACTGATGTTTATTAGTGGTTTCCCAAAAAGAAAAAAAAAAAAAAACAAACAAACATATGGCCAGTGAAAATTTATGGGCTCTTCTGTTTTTAAAAATGTTAACTTCAGCCAAACTTTTATTGCTTCATTATGGCTATGGACCATTAATACAATACCCTCCAGCTTAAAACCAGGGAAATCTCATTGCATCAAAGATAAGGAAGATAAAAAGAGGGGTAGAGGAAAAGAAAGGATGGACAATTAATGCATACATATAAAACTGTGCTTAAGGCAAAGTCAGCAGATTTGTGAATGCCTGAGGGAAACGCTGCCCCTAAAGATAGTGAGGGTGATGGTGATGAAGAAAACAAAGACAATGACAAACACAATGATGAAAAATGAAAAAAAATTACTGGTCCATAATAATGTTTTACTAACCTGTTTTGCTACAGATGGTATCAAGATAATAAAATAAGTGAAATCTGCATCTGTTCCTTCATGTCTAGAATAAATAATAATTTGCTTGTGCAAATAGGTGAGCAGGAATTAGACAGGTTGAATTAATATGCCATAAGTTTCAGTTTGTCCACATTGCTCAGGAGGCTTACCATTCCTTTCCAATCCCTGGCGTCATTTTTGTGGACTTCAGAAACCAAGGTCAGGACCTTTCTAACCTTTTGAGTCAGCAATTTTCCATCTTCATTCTACAGCATCCAGCCATTGGGCGGCTGTAGGTTAGATTTAGTCATTATTTAACACTGCTTCACAATGAAGACTTTTGTGAGGAATTCTACACAATGTAGAATGCTATTTTCTGTTTCTCCCTTCCCTCTCCCACCTCTGACTACACCAAATTTCCCTCCATTCTTTTGATATTTTCCTATCTCTTTAGTTATATATTTGTTGACTTTATTTATTGAGGACCTGCTATGTGCCTGGCACTATGATTGAGGCTGTGTTTACAATACCATCTCTATCCTCATGGAGCTTTTATTCTACTGGGAGAGGCAACCAATAAACAAGAAAACTAAATAAATATAAAACAGACACATAAATACTTATAAATTTTATTAAGCCATATGGTGAAAATAAACAGGATGTTGTGATAGATACCAAAATGGTGGTTGCAGAGATACTTTAGATAAGGGCGACCAGGAAAGGTGTCCTGAGACAAGATTTACGAGGAGTCAGATATGCAAATACTTGGAAAGAGCATTCAGTGAAAAGCACGACGTCAGAGGCTGGCATGCTTTGGAAGCTCTGAGAAGGCTCATGTGCCTAGAGTTTAGCAAGGGCTATAATGGCACTAGATGAGATTGAAAATGTGGGTAGAGGCCAGGTCTTATAGGGCCTGGCAGTTGTGTGAAAAGGACCTGAGGACCAGATTCATTCATAATTTTTTTTTTTTTTTTTTTTTGCAACAGAGTCTCACTTTGTTGCCCAGGCAGGCATGAGGGCAGTGGCATGATCATAGCTCACTGCAGCCTCAAACTCCTGGGTTCAAGCGATCCTCCTGCCTCAGCCTCCTGAGTAGCTGGGACTAAAAGTGCACACCACCATGCCCAGCTATTTTTTCTATTTTTTGTAGAGAGAGGGTCTTGCTCTGTTGCTCAGGCTGGTCTTGAATTCCTGACCTCAAGCGATCCTCCTGCCTCAGCCTCCCAAAGTGCTAGGATTGTAGGCATGAACCACTACGTCTAGCTTCATAAATCTTTTAACACCTGGTTTCTGTTATGCTTCATTTACCACTATCATAGCCTTATCTCCACTGTTAACTATTACAAGGAAGCATTTGCCATCGTCATATCATTGTCTCGTCTTGATATTCACATTTCATTTTTCTGCTCCTTGGCTGACGACAGCTTTCTTCATCTGCATTCCTAAAATTCCAAATGTTGTTAGACAAAAGCACAGATTCATGGGCATTTGGCCTAAACCTCCTGATGTGATCCTCCAAAAATAGCCTCTATTTTAGTTTTTAATTTCTTAGTGACTCTTTATTGCACTATAGCCTGTGTCTCTAGGTAGGGAAAAAAAAAATTCTTAAACTTTCTCAATATTTACTCTATGAAATGTACTTTTGATGACATTCCATTATGTTTCCCCGAGTCATTTTACCATTATTTATCTCCAGTACAACTGTAGTTTGACTCCTTCATTGGCACCTTCACTGTACCTACAAGTATATTTATGTGTCCCATATCCCAAAAAATGAAAGTGCCTTCAGTTTTGCCCTATCTCAATATTTGAAATATCTGCTATTCCCACTTCAGCTATTTCTTCATTTTATACTCCTCTGTTCCTTTGGGATCTGGCTTCTCTGCCACTTTCCTACATTCCTACTCTTTAAATTATTCTTGAAAATATCACCAAATCCCTTCTTTTCACCAAAGTCAAGATATTTGTTCTCTCATTATTAAATTTCCCTGACCTTCTGCATTGTTTTACCTCACTGACCACCTCCTACGTGGCTGATGTTAGTATTCTATTTTGCCTTGATTTTTCACTCTCTGAGTACTCTTCTTATAATCACTGGCGCCTGCTTTGCCCTCTCATTCCTTAAATGTGGAAATGCTACCATGGCTTTACCTCTAACATTCTTTGCTTTAGTCTGTAATCTCTTGCAACCATATCTATTAATATTTGTTCACCAACCTTCCAGAGATGAAAATATTTTATAACTTTAAGAAATATTACATAGTTGTCAAAACCATATAGAATCAAATGCAAAATTTTTGTGGTTTGCCATGATTTCACTTAGTTTGGAGCAAAGTAAACAGAGCAACATTTTTTTCCCCTCAAGATAAAAAGCAAAATCTATTATCATTATATCCAAAATGTCTGCACCCTTCCAAACATGAGAATTATGCTGTTCCCATATTCCAAATCTTCTCCTTCACTCCTATAATCTCAGCTGCCATTGCTGAGCATGAACTAATAGACTTTTATATATGTATAAATATATATATAAACCACATTATAACATCTAGCCTATTTTATTAGAACTACCTGTTAAATGTCTGGAATCTCTAATGATTTCTCTGAAAGCATTAATATTAGTCAATCATATTAATTTGTTTATCACCAAATCCTTGTATAATATATGGCTCACAAGAAAGATGCAATATAATTTTATGAATAAATGAATAAAATCTTTATTATATTCTTCCTTCCCCACCTACTCCATCCCAGGAATCAACCCATATTTCAAATGCCTTCTGGTCATCTTGACATAGATACTATGGGATCTCAAGTATAAGACACAAAGGAAATAATTTTCCCATATAAGCTTGCCTGCTATACTTTACTAATTTTTTAAATTTCAGAAACATTTGCTAATTGTTTTAAAATCTTGAATTCATATTTGGAATTTGCATTTCTATTTTTTTTCCATTCCACTCTATATGTAATAATTTGCCAAGTCCTATTAATTCCTTATCCCATTTCTGTGTATTTTCCTTCTGATTCCTATTGAAGTTCAGACTCACATCACACTTGTAGATTTTTTTTTTTTACTAATTCTTAATCTATTTATGCTACAAACATACAAAATATCCTAGGGATTTCTTGAATGGCTACATAGAAAGCCTTAACATTGCATGTACTCAACAAACATTTGTTGAATTAAATTTGATATAATGAAAATTTCAGTAATTTTGGAATAAAGAAGTTTAGATTATACTCCCAGCTATGACGCTAATGATCTATGAGATTTTCCTGTGTATTTTTCTTTGTCTCTTTAGCTCCATTCTCCACCATGCTCTACTCTGCCATGTGCCCAGTGAGACTGACCCAAATGGATGATGACAATAGGTTATTTTGTCCCCTGGCTTTAATTTGGGTTCAGCCAATGAAAAGCAACAGCAGAATGGAGAAGAGAATAAGTTTGGAATTTATCTCCCACCCCTTACTTTCCTACAACACTTTACCAATGGCAACAGCTGCTATTAGATCAGGGTAACCTTCCCCTAGCTTCTTGAAGCCTAGCAGTACTGTTATTCATCTTGAGGATACTTCAACAAACCTTGTTGGTATCACTTACCCCTGCCCATACCTTTATCAAAAGCCCTTTACTCCAATTTATGATGTCATGTGTTTTCTGCTGGGATTCTTCTAATGCCGTCATCTTGGAGGACAAGGCACTTAAAACACTTATTTGTAAAATGACAGATGAAGTCACTGATAGCAAATATATGGCATGCGTGCTACCAATTCTCCCCTCCTCCTGCCTGTTGCAGATACTGCTAATCAATCATTATGTAGTAAGCTGACAATGCCCCCCAAAATACGCCCACATCTTAATCCCAGGCAAATATCACCTTATTCAGAAAAAAAGTCTGGGTTGATATGATTACATTGAGGTTAGGAGATCATCCTTGATTATTCAGATAGGCCCTAAATGCCATCACAAGAATCCTTATAAGTGAGAGGAAGAAGGAGATTAGACACAGACAGAAAAAACAGAAAAAAATGTGAAGAAGGAGGCAGAGATTAGAGTGATGCACCCACAAGCCATGGTGCATTTTCAGCCACCAGAAGCTGGAGGAGGTAAGGAATGTATTTTTCCCTAGAGCTTGTAGAGGGAGTGCAGCCCTACCAACACCTTGATTTCAGATGTCTAGCTTCTAGAATTGTGATAGAATATATTTCTGTTTTTTTTAAGACACCAAATTTCTGGTGATTTGTTCCAGCAGTCACAGGAAACTAATACAATTACTATATTCTTTCATGCCTGTCCTGGATGAGGATTCATAATTGTTCTCAACTCAGTGCTTAAGGCAACAAGAACCAATTTGTTGAAAGGTAAAGGTGAGCTTAAACACTACAGCTTTGATTTCGTACATGTTTTTAAAATTAATGTTGCTACCAACCCTTGTTTTGTTTGGATATACCATATTAATCTATTCTAAATGAGCAGATACTTTTAATTCATTTAGAAATTAACATATATATGTAATATAAATATATAAATATATAAATGATATAGTACAGGCAAAGAGCTTATCACAGTGCCTAGCAGACACTTAGAAATGTTAGCTGCTATTATTTTTATTAAACCAATTATATCTAAAGGGAAGGAAATCATTAAGCAGCAAAGGCATGGCTGAGAATCTGGAAAATGGCTGTAGCTGCATGGTGAACAGTCACTTTGATCCTTTAGTCTAGTGGGGGCATGAAGAATGTAAGCCAGGAAAATTGACAAAAAAACAATTTTTCTGTCAGTACTTTACCAGCTATTCTTTTCCTATTTAGAGCTAGAAATATATCTTTCCATGTTCAACATAAAGTAATCATGAAATGGCCAAAAGTACGTTTTAAAGCTGTAAGAGAACTTCAAGGACTACATAGATTTGTCCTTTTACAAAGAGTAACCACAGTATCAATAATAATAGTCAATAGCAATAGGGATTGCAGCAGACAATAGAGATCAAGAGATACTAGAGAATTCTTGTAGTGTGGGCAGAGAAACTTCATAGCCTGCTTGTTAATCTTAGCAATGTCACAGAGAGCGAAACACTAAGGTGTCTGCAGATAACATTTCAGGACTAATGCAGAAGAACAATCCAGCAAGTCCCAATATGGAGCTTCTTATGAAAGGGACACTGCAAAGGGCTATAAGGAAGAAAAACACAAACATACTAGAACTAAAATAAATCATTTCAGTATATAGATTCACTACTAAGGGAGGAAAGAATAATTATTAACATTTGAATAGTGTCTATTGCTTTCATTTTTTTTCTATGTGAAAATGAATTTCTAGGATTATTTAACCTGTTGGATAAGCCCTATATTTAGTTCACGTATAGCTGTCTAGTTCTTCATTAACACATTTGTGGGCCCTGGAAAGTCACATATTAAAGATTTCTATCAGATCATAATAACAACTGCAATAACTGCTACTTTTTGTTGAACTGCACCATGCACAATGCTACTGATTTCACACATGAACTCACTGAGTTCTTAGGACAATCTTAACCAACAGATTATTACGTCAATTGACTGAGAAAGAGACATATTTTAAAAGGATAAGCAATTTGCCAAGATCCTAAAGTGCATAACGAGCCAAGCTAGAACTGGAATCTGGTTCTCACCACATCCACAGCCAAGTCTCTTTCCACCATGTTGTCTCTTCAGGACCTATTACTGTCAGTTAGTTAGGTATCCAGGTAGACCCAGAGGATTTTGTGGTCATTATCCTAGTGTCCTAATAGGAATGCTCATTGGTAAGATTAACTAGTTAATGGAATCTTTATAAAGTTTCATTCTAATAGGTACTAACCTTTTTTAAAAACCAAATCCACTAGGCACAATTTATCCTCAACTACTTAAAATGAATCCTCCAATAATAAAATGCTAAATAGCCTTTGCAGGAGGGACTAAGACTACTCATGTCTTTATTCCCATTTGTGCACAGGAGAATTTGAATCTCGGAATGCTCAATCAATATATTTTAAAATTAAATTTAACTTAAAATAGGTCAGAATTTAGTAATTTGGTTAATAGCCTTTATTTAATCACTTAGAACTTTATTATTTACAATTTTGTATAATTTTGGAAATTAATATGCATTTGTTTTCCTAGATACTGCATCTTCTTTAAAGGAAGACATCTAGTCTGCTTTTTATCAACAAGAATAATCTCAGTTAATTCATGACATTTATTTTAAAGGAATGTTCAAAAAAACTAAATAAAATTAGGGAAATCCTCCCTTTATACTTAATAAAGCATTAATATATCAAATATACCACTGGCAAAGGAGTGGCAGGATTGTATTATTATGAGTCACCCAAGATAAAATAGAGAGTGACTTTAATTAAGTCTTTTATTTTTCTCTTACTCATGTCAGGCTCGTATAGGATAATTTCTATATAGAAATCATTTGTCCTATCATTCACTTATTTTTATCTCCTCTACTTTTATAATGAACTTAATTATTACTATCAGATATATTAAATTTGAAACCCATGATTCATATGAAGTTCTTATATCAATATTAAATATTCATGTTAGTGTTATTTTAATACTGTACACCAGTCCCAATGTCAAGGGCATCCAGCTGGAGGTAATCACAATGAGAACAAACCTGCATTAATGTTATTTATTCTTTTATGCTTTTAATCTAGTAGCAGTAAATAATATTACCACCCGCTCAGGAAAAAAGAGTTATAATAAACCCTGAAAGAAAATATATGGTGTCCCATAAGACCCTTGTTGTTAATGTCTTTATTTCAGATGAGTCAAAGGGACACGTGGCTTTGTGTCCAGACACACGTTGTGTGGGGGTGGGAAAGTGCCAGTGGGAAAAGGAGTACCTCATAAAGAGTCTCTGCAAGAGGGCATCCAGTTCTGATCTGGTATTTGAAAATAACCACTTAGAATTAACCAATATTTTAGAAATGAATAGCATCTTAGCTTTTTGTAATGTTTGCCCTAGGAAGGGCCAATTCATGCCCATTATAGTCATCATCAACAACTTCAAACAGTAGTTCAGGGCATGATCAGTTATTTTGTTATATGTTACCTTATTAATAACTGTATTGAGTTTGGAAGTGTTTGTAGGGAATAGTTAGCCATTCTTTCATTCATTAATTCAATAACTCATTCCCAGTATTGATTGAGGGCTACTCTATACACTCTACAGGGTACAAAAATTAAAAAGACATATATTAAGGCACAGTGACTCATGCCTATAATCCCAGCACTTTGGAAGGCTGAGGTAGGAGGATCACTTGAGGCCAGGAGTTTAAAACTAGCTTGGGCAACATAGCAAGAGCTCCGTTTCTAAAAAAAAAAAAAAAAAAATTAGCTAGGCATGGTCATGCACACCTGTAATCCTAGCTGTTCAGGAGTCAGAGGCAGGAGGATTCCTTGAGCCCAGGAGCTCAAGGTTACAGTGAGCCATGATCATGCCACTGCACTCCAGTCTAGGCAACAGAGTGAGACCTTGTCTCTAAAATAAAATAAAATAAAATGATACATATTCTACTCTGAAGTAGAAAAAAATCCTAGTATAGGTCCTTAAAATTTAGTAAAAAATTCATGAACATTAATAGTTATGAATTTACAATGTAAATTTCCCATAACTCATTGAGGAAAGAAATTACCTTCTAACTGAAAAAATCAAATGCAGGAAAACAAAGAAAATCTTTGTTGAGAAGTAAAAAATCTGATTTTGGATATTTATACTTGGAACAACATTAAAAGCAAAGAGAATACATAGCACTGGTAGGGTGGTATGATAAGGAGAAAGGGGTGTGGATACTGATTCACATATATTCTTTCCAGAGTCTGCCCTGTGTTTACTGGTGATTCACATTGTCAAAACCTCAGGTGGTTCAGCAATGTAATGGGATCAATAATGTCCATCCTGTGAAAACAACAATTTGATATATGTGAAAGGGTCTAGCACAGAGCTGGTTTATAACAGCTGTCCAATAGAGTTTCCTTTGCTTCTAAAATTAAGGAAGTGGGCAAGTGTGGCATGCATGAAGAATACAAAAGAGATCAGCTTCTATGACAAAACACAATAAGGAATAAAACTGAAAAGGCAGGTTAGTACTAGGGCTTTGAGGCCTTTGAATGATAGGCTGACATTTGGATTTTATTCTAAGCAAAATAAGAACCAATTGAATATTCTTGACCAAGAAACTAATGGAATGTGGTAGCACTGTCCCCTTGATAAATCACAGGGAAAGGATCTGGAAGCCAAGATATTTGTTGGGAAGCTGCTGTCCACAAGTGAGATGATGATATCTAGTGCAGACGCTACATCCTGAGGAATCTGAAATGAATGCTTAGCTTGCGAAAGGCGGACATATTTTTAATACATGATGAGTGCTATGTGCACTGTCGGGGGAATGGACACTCTTGAAGCTCAGACTCGGGGGGTTGGGAGGGGCACGGGCAATATACTTAACTAGAACTGTTGTACCCCCATAATAAGCTATAATAAATAAACAAAAACTTCAAAAAAAATTTTTTTTTCTTTAATATAAAAAAAAAAAAAAAACCTCTTGAACTTGTACCTTCTTATATTTGAACAGTGGTTTTCTACTTCTAGTCTTTTTTTTTACCCTCCCTTAAAGACCAGAGAATCTGGAGTAATTTGGCTTGTCTGTGATGAAAACCTGATCTACAAGTCAGGATTAAAACTTTTCCTATTCTTTTCAGAGTCACCCTCTTTCAATCCTCCCTCTCTACAGTGGGAAATGATTTGCCTCCAGTATGACCAGAATTTTTCTTTTCAGCATCTCTTTCCTCCCATCATTCAACAATATTTTCTTTATAATCCATTTCACTCCTGTAGCCGAATTTTTCTCCTCCACCAAATTGCCTGTTAGTGCTGGTCAGTCTGGCCAATTGCTTTGTTTGCACATACCTTCTGAATACTGCAGGCATGACAATTACTCTTTGACCATTCTGCTACACAATTTTGAAAAGAAGTTACAGAATTCAACGGTCAATGTAATTTCTAATAATGTCTCAGTTTTTCAGACATATACTGTGACAGCTTTCCAAGGTAAGTGCAAAGACTTTCATCAGTGTTCTCCATTAATTGTTTTGTTGTTCTGTCCCCACACATAGGGATGTAAACTCCAAGGGGATTCTACTAATCTTTTCTGTTGGTCCTTTATATTAGTATTATAGATTCCAGAATTTCTGGAATCGCTGTGTAAATTTTTAGTTAATTTTAGCTAAGATCTTAAGACCGTGATCTAAGTCTTTCCTTTAAGAACTAGGTTGAACTGAAATGGACATACTACTAGAAGATTAAATATAAGATTATTTTGAGAGGTGAAAAATAAAAATTTTTAATTATTAGAAAATGTTTGGTGGCACTTCAACTCTCAAGAATTATTTGCTCATTTTGTTTCATCAAAGGAACCAGAAAAGTATTTATAACATACTAACATAGCTTATTTAGATTAAAAGTAAAATAATTCATATTTTCAGAGGAATTATTCAAATCTTCAAATGGTATGCAAAACCCACTCATAAAAATAAATTCTTCACTTTTTAATGTATTTAATTGAAATTTATACACATTAAAATTCACAGATGTGTTAAAACATGTGCTAGAACATCATAACTTAAAATTTATTTCAATTTTTAAAAGTATACCATAAAGAAAGCAAGTATTTAAAACTTCTTCTCAACAAGTTTCAGTGATTTTTTAGCACAAACCATGCAATTAAATGTTAAGTGTGATTAAAGAAGCAATGCACTCGAGAATATTTGCAATATCAGTACAGAGTTACAGTGCTTTTTAACATTAAGGCATTTTTGCATGTTTAATATATTTTCTTTTGAAAATGTGATGGAAATATGTAAATAATTCATTTAGTAGTTATTGGATGACTTAAATAGCTTTGAAAATAAATACTTCTAGATATCCTGGTTATAAGCTATAAGCTAAAAGTTTCTAATGGGACAGTGTGCTATTCAGAGAAAACATCAAATTGTGGAACTCATTTGATCAATAAACACAAATATTTACTGAGCACTTAATATGTATCTAGCTATATGTACCTAGCCACTTATTATGTTTCTTATTTTAAAAATAAGAATAAACCGCCTATCACATGACACACAAAAACATTTTAATTTCATAAATTTTCATGCTTTCAGTGTCAACACATTTAAAAATACATTGTTATTTAGTGTTTACTATACTGCAAGTATTTTCAATTAGTACCACTGGGTGATAGAAAGGTTGAGAGGAATACATTTTGATTAACTTTTAAGAATTTTAGAACAAGCTATGATAAATATATACTAGAGCCAAACACATCAGTAAATCATATTTACTGATCTATATTCCAAGATTTTTGGAAGTGTACAATAAATTACTTTCCCTAGCTAAATGCTTTTCTGTATTTTTAAGAGTTATATTTTCTAAAAAATTCAAAATAAACTGTGCCAACAATGTATCCATTATAAAAATTTAGGGTATGGCAATTATTTTAACAAATGAATATCTATAGGATTGTATTCTGTCTCCTTCAAATTTTTAAAAATATGCAAAAGGAATAAATTTAGTAAAATATTTTCTGTAGATACGGCACGTTAATATAAACAATGTAACTGATGAACAGAGAGCCTATAAAGGGGTCACAGAAATCATTTTTTGTCAATTATACTAATACTGTTTTCTACGTGTTACTGTATTCTTAAATGTTCACTAGAAATAAGAAAGTATTCTTTTGACTTTGCTCCCTAGGTTTTCTTTAACAGTAGAATTCAAACAATTTAAAAGGCAATTTGAACTTCTATTTTTTATTTGGCTATGCATTTCCTTGTGAAGAATTAAAAAATATGCATTATGACAAGAGAGATAGTATCCTAGATATCCTCCTTTCTCCATTAATTTTCAAGTAATTGCAAGAGCAAAAGCCATGTCCATTGTGCATGTCTGAACTGCCTCAAGAAAGATCCAATTATAAACTGATATATTTTCAACATACACAGTTTGCATATTTAATTCAGATGCACTTCCAAAATGAAATATCTCTTTGGTTTTGTTAATTTAAAAAATGAGTTTCAGTTGAAGCAAAATTTTCAAATATATTAGGATTATTTTGTGGCATTTGGGGTTTTTTGTTGCTTATATTTCATAGGTACATATATAAATTATTTGGTGTCATGGATATGCAATTCATTGGATAAATAATCACCTGTGCATTTGAAGATAAATGTGTTCATTAAGCACATGAAAGTGGAATACCAATATGTTTAACAAAATAGCATATTCAATAAATCGGAGAACTCCTATATAATATTTTTCATTACAAATTTGTAAGTCTCTGAAAAGTATAATGGAACAACTTTATTTGACTTAAAATTTCTTTCTTTCTTCCTTTCTTTTTCTTTTTTTTTGAGATAGGGTCTTGCTCTGTAGCCCAGGCTAGAGTGCAGTGGTGTCCTCATAGTTCACTGCAACCTCAAACTCCTGGGCTCCAGCAATCCTCCTGCCTCAGCTTTCCAAGTGGCTGGAATTACATGCACATGCCACCATGCCTGGCTAATGTTTCTATTTTTTGTAGAGGCAGAATCTGGCTCTTGCTCAGGTTGGTCTCGAACTCCTAGCCTCAAGCAATCCTCCCACCACCTCCACCTCCCAAAATGCTAGGAATACAAGTGGGAGCCACCACGACCAGCCAAAATTTCTTTCTTAATTCCTGGAAAAAGTATGATATATTTTGATTTAGTACATAGACAAAAATATATTTTGAGCTCTAGAATAATTTTCTGTATTACTGAATTTTAAGCCTTTGGCATATAAAGATTAAAATTGCATATTATATGTGAATAAGAAACATGAAAACATACTTCATGTTTAAGTAGTCATACAGAAAAAGTGGAAAATGTATCCTGATTTAAATATGTATGTATATTAAATATATAAAAATGTGTATATGTATATTATATACATAAAATATATATCATGGAATCCACTTATTTAATTTTCTTACTCCTAATTTAATAGCTATACAGATCAAGTAATAATTTTCTTCCTAAAAATTTTCACCATACTTTATTTGTGGTCCTATCTGTGTTCACCATTATATTCTACATAAATATAATGTATCACTAAAAAATTATAATGATTAGGTAGTAAGCCAAGTCTATAAACTTACTTATAAAACAAGGAAAAATAATAAAAGCACTGCTTCAGGTGTAGAAAGACATTCAATTGTATGAAAATGTATTATTTAAGGCCATATATAATGAACTTTTATAATTAAATAAAATGAATTGATTACCAAATTCAATCAATATTAATTTATTCATCAATAATAGCATAAATAAGGAGAGACTGACTCTGAGGATTCATAATTTTTAAAAATCAGAATAAATATTAAATTAGAGATGTTTAAATATTAAATCATTTTAATGACTTCAGTAAAATTTTTAAAATTTTCAATAGTTTACAATTATTCACAGCCTCAATATATATACTTATTATAATAATGTGAATAAGTAAGTTGAGAAATAAAGCATTGGAACAAAGAGGGTTCTAAGAAAATATTTTGTTTTAATATACAGTACATTAGTTATCAAGCAAAGCTTAAGTGTCTACCATTCAGGTAGAAACTTTCTATTCTCAAATGCCTAATAAATGTTAATATTATTATGGAAAAACCACTCTGAAATAAAGAGGAGACAATTAAAGCCAACTCTTGGCCTCTGTATCATGAAAAGTGATCTTTGATGAAAATAATAGAAGTTATAGATATTCAGTTTAGTGGGACTGTGATTACCATTTAACTTAAAATACTTAAATTTCAGTAGCCTATTTTTGTCATTATTCTCCAAAGTTCAAGAAATTTACATCAAAACACTTCCTGCCTTGCATCCATTACCTCTTCATCCTATTAATTGTGATGAAGTAGAATTTTATGAATGAAATTGTCAAAATTTCTAACCAGTACACAAAATTCAGAAGCCATAAAAGAATAAATTGATAAATTTGTTTAAAAATATTTATGCACATTGTAGAACACCATAAAGACATCAAAAGCCAAATGACAAACAGAAGAAAAGTGTCAGCAATTCTTATGAGAGCTAATCTCTCTAACATACAAAGAGTTCACAAAATTTAAAAAGCAAAAGACATGTTATGTCCTCAGAAACCCATCGTAAAATTGAAAATAGTTAAATTGAACCTTCATAAGTCGGGGACTGTCTGTAGGTCACTGCAGATATAATTAATTATGGTGAGCTTCTATTGGAGTAGGGTGGGCCTCTAATCCAATATGCCTGCTGTCCTTATAAGAAGATGGCATTCAAAACACAGAGACACAGGGAGACTGGCACATGGAGATGGAAGATTAGAGTGTTGCACCCACAAGCCAAGGTGCTACCGGAAGCTGGAAGAGGCAAGGAAGGATCCTCCCCTAGGTGCTCAGAGGGAGCATGGCCTTGCCAACACCATGATTTTGGAATTCTAGCATCCAGAATTGTGAGAGAATAAATTTCTATTGCTTTAAGCCAAAACAAAAAAAAAAGTACACTGGAATATCATTTCACCATGTGTCACTCTCAAATTGGAAAAACCAGCCAAAGATTTAAGAAGGACTATTCTCTATTCCTCTATTGCATAGACCACAGGGAAATGAGTGTTAGCATACATTGCTCGTGGAAATGTAAAATGGAACAACCTCTATCAATGGTAATCAGGTATTATCTATAAAAATTATAGATGTACTTATATATTTACCCCTTGACCTGGGGAATTCTAGTCCTGGAAATTCATTCTACAGTTGTACCTTCATACATGTAAAATTGCAGCATTTTCATTGCAGCATTGTTTGTAGTAGCAAAAGTTTGGAAACCACCCAAAGGACCAGCAAAAAGGTAAACTTCTGTATAGCCACAGAATGTAATGATCTACATTTGCTTTGAAGAATGTGAAACTTCTCTATGTACTGGCATAGAAAGGTCTCTGGACTATATTAAGTAATAAAAAGTAAGGTTTATAATTATGTTTTTAATGTATTTCTTTTTGTGTTTTAAGAAGGGAAAATAATACACATTCATATTTACTTGTATTTTCGTAAAGAAATCAGAAAAAGATCACATGTAGGAGCAAGGAAACACTTTTACCAAAAACAAAAATCAGGAGAGTGATCATGCTACCTGGTTTTAGCATTATATCAAAGAGAGAGACACTGAAGAGGACAAAAAAGACAGTCTTACATTGCCTACGCTGCTACCTCTCCCTCATTCCCTGCATGCAGAGCAGAGAGAATCTGTGTGACTGGAGGAGGGAGAGTGAAGTGATTGTGGGACTTTGCATTGGAACTCAGGACCACCCTGTCACAGGGAAACACAGCACAGAGCAGAATTCTGCTGGTACCCATGGAGGGAGCATTTAAACCAGCCCAGCCAGAGGAAAACCCTCTGCTCCAGGTATAGAAAACTGAGTTCCAGTTAGTCCCACCACCAGGTGACAAAACCAAACCTGGAGCCTGGAATCAATTTATAAGGTGGTCAGGCCACAAAGGCTGCAGTCCTTGGGCAATTCCTGCAGCTGTGCTGCCTTGGAGCCAGTGGAATTGGGGTGCATATAACTCAGTGAGAAACAAGTGGTGGTGCGTAAGCTAGTGCCTGTATCACTGCCCCCAAATCCAGGCAGTGCAGCTCAGGGAGAGTCTTCTTCCACTTGGGGAAAGCAAAAGAAGTGTTTAGAGGACTTTGTTTTGCAACTTGGGTACCAGATAAGCCACAGTAAAATAAAGTACCAAGCAGACTCCTAAAGCCCCTGATTTCAGGCCTTCATTCCTGGATGGCATTTCTAGACTCACCCTGGCGCCATAAGGAAACATGCTTCCCTGAAAGAAAGGACTCGGTACTGGCAGGATTCACTATTTGCTGACTAAAGAGTCCTTGGGTGCTGAGTAAACATCAGAGGTAGCCAGGCAGCAGTCACCACAGGCTTTGGGTGAGACTGGGCTGGATTCAGGTGTGACCTGGCACAGTCCTGACTGAAGTGGCCATGAGGGAGTGCCCACGTTACTCCTCCCACAACTTTAGCAGCCCAGCACAGAGAGGGAGGGAAGAGAATGAGAGACTTGCAAGAGCCACGGCATTACTGGGCTTAGGGCCTCCCCAGTGCTGATGTGGCTGCAGTGACCAAAGACTTAGATCACAACACTCAATTCCCTTTGAATACCTGGAAAGCCTTCCCAAGAAGGATGGGTTCAAACAAGCCCAGACTATGAAGATTAGAATAAATACCTCACTCTTCAATGCCCAGACATGGACAAACACCCAAAGCATCAAGAACATCCAGAATAACATAACCTCACCAAACAAACTAAATAAGGCACCAGTGACCAATCCTGAGTGATGAAGATATGTGACCTTTCAGACAAATATTTCAAAATAGCTGTTCTGAAGAAACTCAATGAACTTCAAGACAACACAGAGAAAAAATTCAGAAGCCTATCAGAGAAATTTAACAAAGAGACTGAAACAATAATAAAAAAAGTAGAAATTCTGGAGCTGAAATATTCAACTCAAACTGAGAAATGTATCAGAATCTCTTAGCATCAGAAATGATCAAGCAGAAGACACAATGAGTGAGTTTGAAGACAGGCTATTTGAAAATACACAGTCAGAAGGAAAAAAAAATAATAAAAAGAATAAAAAAAAATGAAGCATGCCCACAAGATCTAGAATATAGCCACAAAAAGGCAAATATAGAGTTAATGGCCTTAAAAAGGAGGTAGAGAGACAGCTTGGGGTAGAAAGAAATAATAACAGGAATTTTCTAAACCTACAGAAAAATATCAAACCTACAAAAGGATGTCATAGAACACCAAGCAGATTTAATCCAAATAAGACTACCTCAAGGCATTTAATAATCAAGCTCCCAAAAGCCATGGATAAAGAAAAGGTCCTAAGGGAAGCAAGAAAAAGAAAAAATAACATATGAAGGAGTTCCAATATGTCTGGCAGCAGACTTCTCAGTGGAATTCTCACTGGCCAGGAGAGAGAGGCATGACATATTCAAAGTGCTGGGGATGGTGGGAAAACCAAAACCAACAAATCCTTAACCCTAGAATATTATATCCTACAAAAATATTCCTTAAACATGCAGGAGAAATAAAGACTTTTGCAGACAAACAAAAGCCGAGGGACTTCATCAACACCAGATAAGAAATGTTAAAAGGAATTCCTCAATGTGAAAGAAAAGGATGTTTGTGAACAGTAAAAAATAATCTAAAGGTATAAAACTCACTGTTAACACTAAGTACACAAATACAGAATACTCTATTACTATAATTGCCATGTATAAACCACTTATATCTTGAGTAGGAAGACTAAAAGACAAACCTATCAAAGATAATAACTACAACTTTTTAAGAGACACATAGTACACAAAGATATAAATGGAAACTGCAAAAAGTCAAAAAGGTGTGGGACGGAGTTAATGTATACAATTTCTTTTAGATTTCTCTTTGCAAGCAAAGTTTAAAATATGTTTAAAACAATTTGTTAAAAAACATTATTTGCAAACGTCATGGTAACTTAATATCAAAAAACCTACAACAGATAAACAAAAACAAAAAGCAAGAAATTAAAACACACTACCAGAGAAAATCACTTTTACCCAAAGGAAGACAGGGCAGAAGGAAGAAAAAGAGGACCACATAACCATCAGAAATGAAATAATAAATTGGCAGTAGTAAGTCCTTACCTATCAAGAATAACATTGAATGTAAATAGAATAAACTCTCCAATCAAATGACATAGAGTAGCTGAATGTATAAAAAAATAAGAGTCAATTATATGTTGTTTAAAAGAAACCCACTTCACCTAATAAAGACACACATTGACTGAACATAAAGGGATGGAAAAAGATAAATTCCATGCAAATGGAAACCAAAAAAGAGCAGGGGTAGCTATACTTCTATCAGATAAAATAGATTTCAAGACAAAAACTATAAAAAGAGACAAAGAAGGTCATTATATAATGATAAATAGGTCCACTCAACAAGAGGATGTAACAATTCTAAATATATATGCACCCAACACTGGAACACTCAGATATATAAAGCAAATATTATCAGAGCTAAAGAGAGATAGACCCCAATACAATAATCACTGGAGACCTCAACACCCCACTTTCAGCATTGGACAGATCAGTCAGACAGAAAATCAACAAGAGAACATTGGACTTAATCTGTACTGTGGAACAAATGGACCTAATATATATTTACAGAACATTTCATCCAACAGCTGCAGAATACATGTTCATCTCCTAAGCTTATAGATCATTCTCAAGGACAGACCATATATTAGGCCACAAAACAAGTCTTAAAAAAATTTTAAAAAATTGAAATCATATCAAGTATCTTCTCTGACAACAATGGAATAAAACTAGAAATCAATAACAAGAGAGTCACTGGAAACCATACAAACACATGGAAATTAAACAATATGCTCCAGAATGACCAGTCGGTCAATGAAGAGATTAAGAAGGAAATTTAAAACATTTCTTGAAACAAATGAAATGAAAATACAACATACCAAAACCTATGAGACACAACAAAAGCAGTGCTAAGAGGAAAATTAATAACAATAAAGGCCTACATCAAAAAAGTAGAAAAGATTTAAATATACAACATATAAATACATCTTAAAGAACTAGAAAAACAAGAGCAAAGCAAACCCAAAATTAGCAGAAGAAAAGAAACAATAAAGATCAGAGCAGAAATGAATGAAATTGAACAAAAAATATACAAAAGATCGGCCGGGCGCGGTGGGTCACGCCTGTAATCCTAGCTCTCTGGAAGGCCGAGGCGGGCGGATAGTTTGAGCTCAGGAGTTCGAGACCAGCCTGAGCAAGAGCAAGACCTCGTCTCTACTAAAAATAGAAAGAAATTATCTGGCCAACTAAAAATATATATAGAAAAAATTAGCCAGGCATGGTGGTGCATGCCTGTAGACCCAGCTACATGGGAGGTGAGGCAGTAGGATTGCTTAAGCCCAGGAGTTTGAGGTTGCTGTGAGCTAGGGTGATGCCACAGCACTCACTCTAGCCCGGGCAACAAAGCGAGACTCTGCCTCAAAAAAAAAAAAAATACAAAAGATCCACAAAATGAAAAATTGTTTTTTTTGAAAAGACAAATAAAATTTATGAAACTTTAGCCAAAACATCTAAGAAAAAGAGGAATAAGAACCAAATAAATAAAATCAGATGAAAAAGAAAACATTATGTCTGATACTACAGAAATTCAAAGGATCATTAGAGACTACTATGAGCAAGTATACGCCAATAAATTGGAAAACCTAGAAGATATGGATAAATTCCTAGACACATACAACCTACCAAGATTGAACCAGGAATAAATTCAAAACCTGAATAAACCAATAAATAGTAACAAGATAGAAGAAGTAATAAAAATTCTCCCATCAAAGCAAAGCTTGAGACTCAATCACTTCCCTGCTGAATTTTACCAAGCATTCAAAGAATTAGTATGAATCCTACTTAAACTATTCAAAAAAAAAAATAGAGGGGTAGGAATATTCTCAAATTCATTCTATGAGGCCAGTATCACCCTGATAACAAAATCAAACAAAGACACAACAAAAAAGAAAACTATAAACCAATATCTCGGCTGCACATGGATGCAAAAATCCTGAACAAAACACTAGCAAACTGAATTCAATAACACATTAAAAAGATTATTCATCATGATCCAGTGTTATTCATCCTAGGAATGCAAGGATGTCTCAACATATGCAAATCAGTCGACGTGATACATGATATCAACAGAACAAAGGACAAAAACAATATGATCATTTCAATTGATGCTGAAAAAGCATCTGATAAAAGTCAACATCCCTTCATGATAAAAACTCTCAAAAAACTGGATATAGAAGGAACATATCTCAACACAATAAAAGCTATATATGACAGACCCACAGCTAGTATCCTACTGAATGGGGAAAAACTGAAAGCCTTTCCTCTAAGATTTGGAAAAATACAAGGGTGCCCACTTTCACCACTGTTATTCAACAGAGTACTGGAGGTTCTAGCTATAGCAATTAGACAAGAGAAAGAAATAAAGGGCATCCAAATTGATAAGGAGGAAGTCAAATTATCCTTTTTTGTAGACGATATGATCTTATATCTAGAGAAACCTAAAGACTCTACACACCAAAAAAAAAAAAAAAAAAACAAACAAAAAAAAAACTATTAGAACTAATAAACAAATTCAGTAGAATTACAGGATACGAAACAAACATAAAATTTCAGTAGCATTTCTATGTGCCAATAGCAAACAATCTGAAAAAGAAACCAAGATGGTAATCCCATTTGTAGCCATTTACAATAGTTACAAATAAAATAAAACATCTAGGAAAAAACTTAAACAAAGAAGTGAAAGATCTCTACAATGACAACTATAAAACATTGATGAAGGAAATCAAAGAGGACACCAAAAAAATGGAAAGATATTCCATGCTCATGGATTGAAAAAATCAATATTAAAATGTACATAATATCCAAAGCAATCTACAGATTCAATGCATTCTTCATCAAAATACCAATGACATTCTTCACAGAAATAGAAAAAATAATCCTAAAATTTGTATGAAACCACAAAGACCCTGAATAGCCAAAAGCCATCCTGTGCAAAAAGAACAAAATTGGAGGAATCACATTACTACCTGATTTTAAATTATACTGCAGAGCTAGTATAACCAAAACAGCATGGTACTGGCATAAAAACAGACAACTAAAACATAGACCAATGGAACAGAATAGTGAACCCAGCAATAAATCCACAGATCTATGGTAAACTTATCGTCGACAAAAGGTGCTAAGAACATATGTTGTGGTAAGAACAGTCTCTTCAGTAAATAGTGCTGGGAAAACTGGATATCCATATGTAGAAGGGTAAAACTAGATCCTTATCACTCACCATATATAAAAATCAAACCAAAATGGATGAAAGACTTAAATCTAAAACCTGAAACTATGAAACTATTAATAGTGAAAGAAGATATTTAGGAAATGCTTCAGGATATTGGTCTGGGCAAGGACATCTTGAGTAATATCCCCAAAGCACAGATAATCAAAGCAAAAATGGACAAATGGGATCACATCAAGCTAAAAAACTTCTGCATGGCAAAGGAAACAATCAACAAAGTAAAGAGACAACCCACAGAATAGGAGAAAATATTTGCAAACTACCCAACTGACAAGGTATTAATAAGTAGAATATATAAGGAGTTAAAACAACTAAGGGAAAAAATCAAATAATCTGATTAAAAAATAGGCAAAAGGTCTGAATAGACATTTCTCGAAAGAAGACATACAAATGTCCAACAGGTATGTGAAAAAATGCTCAACATCATTAGTTATCACAGAAATGCAAATCAAAACTACAATGAGATATCACCTCATCCTAGTTAAAATGGCTTTTATCAAAAAGACAGGCAATGATGAATTGTGGTGAGGATGTGGAAAAGGGAATACTTCATACACTGTTGGCGGGAATGTAAACTAGCACAATCACTATGGAGAACAGTATGGAAATTCCTCAAACAACTAAAAATAGAATTACCATATGACCCAGCAATCCCACTGCTAGGTATATACCCAAAAGGAAGAAAATCAATATATCAAAAAGACATCTGCACCCCCATGTTTATCACAGTACTATTCACAATAGAAAATATTTGGAATCAATTTAAGTGTCCATCAATGGATGAGTGGATAAAGAAATTGTGGTACATATACACAACAGAATATTATACAGCCATAAAAAGAATGAAATCTTGCCATTTGTAACAACATACATGGAACTAGAGAACATTATGTTAAGTGAAATAAGCCTAGCACAGAAAAACAAATCTTGCATATTCTCATTCATATGTGGGAGCTAAATGTCAAAACAATTGATCTCACAGAGCCAGGGAGTAGAATGATGGTGACCAGAGGCTGGGAAGGGTAGCAGGAGTTGGCGGGGTGGGGGTGGATAAAGTGGGGATGGTTAATGGGTACAAAAATATAGTTAGATATTTATATAGAATGAATAATATTTGCTAGCACAACAAACTATGGTCAAAAATAATTTATGATATACTTAAAAATCATTCAAAGAGTAGAATTGGAAAATTCCTAACATAAACAAATGAAAGATTCTTGAAGTTATGGATATCTAAATTACCCTGTTTTGATTAATACACATGATATGCCTGTATCAAAATATCACATGCACCCTATAAATATATACAACTATTATGTACCCATATGGCGGCCACCTTGGTAGCTGCTCGGGGATTGGGGCTGGCACCGGCCTGGGGGCAGGAGGCCATCACTCCAGACTGGGAAAACCGTGAAGTCTCCACGGGGACCACTATCATGGCCGTCCAATTTGATGGGGGCGTGGTATTGGGGGCCAACTCCAGAACAACCACTGGGTCTTACATCGCCAATCGAGTGACTGACAAGCTGACTCCTATTCATGATCGAATTTTCTGCAGCCGCTCAGGCTCAGCAGCTGATACCCAAGCAGTAGCTGATGCTGTCACTTACCAGCTTGGTTTCCACAGCATTGAACTGAATGAGCCTCCCCTGGTGCACACAGCAGCCAGCCTCTTTAAAGAGATGTGTTACCGATACCGGGAAGACCTGATGGTGGGAATTATTGTTGCTGGCTGGGACCCTCAAGAAGTAGGGCAGGTGTATTCAGTGCCCATGGGGGGTATGATGGTAAGGCAGTCCTTTGCCATTGGAGGCTCTGGGAGCTCCTATATCTATGGCTATGTCGATGCTACCTACCGGTAACGCATGACCAAGGAAGAGTGTCTACAATTCACTGCCAATGCTCTCGCTTTGGCCATGGAGCGGGATGGCTCTAGTGGAGGGGTGATCCGCCTGGCAGCCATTGCAGAGTCAGGGGTAGAGCGGCAGGTACTTTTGGGAGACCAGATACCCAAATTCACCATTGCCACTTTACCACCCCCTTGAATCCCGGTATTGTAGAATGCAGTAAGAGATACCCCATACCAACACAAAATTTAATAAAGTTTGTCAAAAAGTAAAAAAAATAAATAAATAAATAAAATAAAATTTAAAAAATAAATTGGAAGAATATACAAGAAATTAATAAAATAGTTCCTTCTAGAGGGATGATTGGAGGAGCATTAAGTAGACTGAGATGGTATAGGTATGAAACTTCATCATGTAATTTTTTTATATTGCTTTGACTTTGGGGCTATATAAGTGTATTACCACTTCAAAATTTAATTTATTAAATTAAATACTCCCAGCTACTCGGGAGGCTGAGGCAGAAGGATTGCTTAAGCCCAGGAGTTTGAGGTTGCTGTGAGCTAGGCTGACGCCACAGCACTCACTCTAGCCCGGAAAACAGAGCGAGACTCTGTCTCAAAAAAAAAAAAAATTAATTAAAACAAAAAGTAACACAAAGAAACCTAAATGCTTGGAACAAATGAGGATGTAAGCCCAAATTCAAATTGCCAAATTTGGACTAATCATAATAATATAATAATCTTTATAACATTTATTATTATTATATTTTGAGACAAAGTCTTGCTCTGTTGCCTGGGCTAGAGTGCAGTGGCATCATCATAGCTCACTGCAACCTCAAAATCCTGGGTTTAAATGATCCTCCTGCCTTAGCCTCCCAAGTAGCTGGGACTAACAGGTGTATGCCATGGGTAATTTTTCTGTTTTGTAGAGATGGGTTCTTGCTCTTCCTCAGGCTGGTCTTGAACTCCTGGACTCAAGCAATCCTCCCATCTTGGCCTCCCAGAGTGTTAGGATTAGAGGTGTGAGCCATCACACCTGGCAAATAATTATTATTATAACTGACATTTAAAATACCACAGTTGTAATTACTTTTCATATATTGACTAATTTAATTCTCAAACCAACTCCACAAGGTAGGTGGTATCATTATTGCCATTTTACAGAAGATGAAATTTAACCCAGAGAGGTTGAGTAACTTGTTCAAGACCACATAGCTAGTAAGCAACAGAGCTGAAATCTAACCCAGTATTTTGTCTTCAGAAACCATGCTCTTAGTCACTATGCCCCTAACTATTCAGGAAATCACATGGTATCTACCAGTTTTAAATGTTAGCCATTAGGCACTGATACGTGGAAATTAGATTTAGAATTTTCTGTCCACAAATAAATCTTGCCTTAACAACACATTTCCTTTTGCAGTATTGATTCTATAGATAATAGCTACCTCTATTATAGAAAATATGGGAAAAATATGAGTGCATAATTTGCTATTTTGAGCACACTGCAAATGCAAGAAGAAATAAATAAAACTATGTTCAAATCCTGAAGATCTATAATTGCAATCTCAGCTTTGAAAATACCACGGGCAATTATTACTCTAGGGAAGATCTCAAGCCAACAAAAGTTGGGCCAAGTCAAAAGAGTTTCTGATTTGTTAAATCTTAACAAAATATTCACTTTTTGGATTGTAAAATGTAATCAATGCAAAAGACACACATTCTTGAGAACTTGTTTAGAGGTTCTATCAGGGAAACGCAGCTACTTATACACTCATGAGCTAAGAACAATCCTCCTTTACTGGGGAAGGTCGTCCTCTTTGACCCAGCCCGCAGCTTCGGGAGGGACTCACATGTAATGGAGAGGGAGGAAGGGGACACCTGCCTAGCCAGCCAGATCAGCCGAATCAACCCTGGTGATCAATGCGGTGACAGATGTCACAGCCTGCTCACCCTTGCAGGCAAGAGACACATTCCTATTCCCTAAAGTGATTTATGATCTCTTGATTTCTTTCTTTAGGTTTACTTTTTAATTAAAATGCAATATCTAG
>CM052439.1:19853756-19880956 GCA_028533085.1 Varecia variegata | reverse complement strand
TCGAGACCAGCCTGAGCAAGAGCGAGACCCCGTCTCTACTAAAAATAGAAAGAAATTATCTGGCCAACTAAAATATATATAGAAAAAAAAAAAATTAGCCGGGCATGGTGGCGCATGCCTGTAGTCCCAGCTACCCGGGAGGCTGAGGCAGTAGGATCGCTTGAGCCCAGGAGTGTGAGGTTGCTGTGAGCTAGGCTGATGCCACGGCACTCACTCTAGCCCGGGCAACAAAGCAAGACTCTGTCTCAAAAAAAAAAAAAAAAAAAAAAAAAAAAAAAATGCAATATCTATATCTAGAAATTGTGTCAGTCTGAAGAACATGGTCTAAAGTCAATGTGAAGAAAAATATAAATAATGCCAGTAAGTCTTAAAGCACAATTCTAGTTAATATTTCAGGGACATTAAAGTGAATGTTCACATATAATTTTCTTAAATCAATCCAGACCTAGCTCAAAACAAATTTAAAGCCCTTATGAGTAGCCCTTATGAGTTACCCAGCAGTACCTTCTTCCCTTTTCCTACTATCCACTTCATACAAAAATATTTCACTCTTCTGCCGGCATTTTAAAACCCGCTCCATACAACGCTCTGCCGCAGTCGCTGCAGCGACCCAAGTGCGCACCAGCACCCCCTGCCGACAACTCCGCCACCATGGAGGACATGAAGGAGAGTACAGCAACACAGAGGAATTCGCAGAGGCATCCAAGATCAACAGGAGCAAGAATCAGCAGTATGACGGATGTAGACTGCACAATTAAAACAGATCCAGTCACTGGAAGATCAAGAGGATTTGGATTTGTGCTTTTCAAAGATGCTGCTAGTGTTGATAAGGTTTTGGAACTGAAAGAACACAAACTGGATGGCAAATTGATAGACTCCAAAACGGCCAAAGCTTAAAAAGGGAAAAAGTTACCTAAAAAGGTTTTTGTGGGAGGATTGAGCCCAGATCCTTCTGAAGAACAAATTAAAGAATATTTTGGAGACTTTGGAGAGATTGAAAATATTGAACTTCCCATGAAAACAAAAACAAGTGAAAGAAGAGGACTTTGTTTTACCACATATACAGATGAAGGGCAAGAGAAGAAATTGTTGGCAAGCAGATATCATCACATTGGTTCTGGGAAGGGTGAAATCAAAATTGCACAACCCAAAGAAGTACATAGGCAGCAATAGCAACAACAAAAAGGAGGAACAGGTGCTGTAGCCAGTGGACGAGGTGGTACTAGGGGTAGAGGCCAAGGTCAGTGCCAAAGCTGGAACCAAGGATTCAATAACTATTGTGATCAAGGATATGGGAAATTACAATAGTGCCTATGGTGGGGATAGGATTACAATGGGTATAACTATGGGAAGTGTGGGTATGGACAGGGATATGCAGACTAAGGTGGCAAACAGAGCACTTAAGGTAAGGCATCTTGAGGGAGTGGCAATCACTCAAACAATTACCAGCCATAGCCTAGGAGGACACTGGAGAAAACAGGAGATGCTAACATAACCCATCTTGCAGGAAACATTGAAGACTGGTCTTCTGTTGATCCAAGATGATTATTTTGTAAAAGACTTTCTAGTGTACAAGACACAACTGTGTCCAGCTGTATAAAGCTGCCAATTAGTTTTCTTTGTTTTTACTTTGGCCTTTGCTGTCTGTTTTATAACTGAATGTGGCTCTGTGTTTATATACATTTTATTTGTATGATTTCATGTTACACCTCAAATAAATGCTTCCTTAAGTGACTGTCAAAAATATTTTAGTCAGTTCCAGCTTTTAATTCCCAGGAGCAGCAACCTGATGGAGTATTGATAATACAGAATGACTTGTAACTGACTTTAAATATCAAAATGAACAGGCAAATTTTTAATTATGCCAGTCAAAAATTTGAAAATTTATTTTCAAGCATTGTCTGAACTAAATTCAAATTTGATCACTAAGTAAAAATTACCTATCATAAAACAGATTACAATTGGGTAGCTATGTTTAAAATGTCTATTTTAAGTTTAGCCTCATTAAAGACATCTGAGTTCAATTGTCACAGAAGAGCATCTGATAAATTTATGGCCACAGTGGTTAGAATTCCTTTTTAAATTATGACTATGAAAACTATTAATCAGGTCAATAGGTATAATTCCTCCTTATAGATCTACAACTATGATAAGCTAATGATATTGTCCATTTTTGAATGCACACATATATTCTGTTTCTAGAAAAGAAATGTCTGGTAGAAAATGGGATGAACATATCATTTGAATAGTAAGCACTTAAAACAGAGGAGTTCTTATACTAAGGACAAACATTTTCCAAGTAATTTATACCAAAAATATCCATCGGAAGAAGTTGCTCGTTAAATGAAAACTTGCTATCTTGTTATGGGGCAGGAGGAGAAGCAACTTTAGAAGTTTTTGAAACCTTCTCTACAATAATCTTAAACAATATAATTATTTTCACCAAAAGTGATCCTAAAACACTTAGACAGTATAATTGACTATACTCTCCCTATAAGGATCACCCACGGGCTCTGATGTCATGGTATCAGCACCAAAATGCTAAAACTACAAAATTTTCTAGAAGCCACTAAGCAGATGAATAAAGATATTGATTATCTCATATATAACTACAACCCTTGAGATTATTGGAGCATCATGATTTAATTATTCAAATCAGATCCTTGATTTTAATCAAAATGATGGAAAGTCACCAGTTTCAGTTTTCAAATTAAGCATTATAAACATCCATTTTTCTGCCAAAGAAGGGGAGTAGGGAAGGGGAGGGAGGACACATTAGTTTGACATATGAAGCTCTTCTTAATTTTTTTTCCTAACTTATCTTTTTGGTTTTGGTTTTTATCTCTTGTCACTTCACCCACTTAACTATGTTTCCAGATTCAAACATGCTACACCTTTCCATATCACCATGCTGTTGCATAGAGTATTTTCTCACTCTCATTCACTTGATCATTGCCAGACCAAGTCCTCTTTATCCACTGTGATCTAATTTAAGTATCACCTCTTCTGTGAAATCATCTCCAATCCCTCTGGGCAGAATAAGAACTCTGTTTTCTAGAATCCCACAGTGTTTCCTGTATGCCTCTATCATAGCACTTACTGCACTGGTGGTTTCCCACACTCAGCTCTGTGGTCCTCAAACCAGAGAGTGTCTCAGATCTCTGTGTACTTTAATACCTGACACTGCTTGTCACTCATTTTTTGAAGAGTTGAAAGGTCCTAAGTATTTGAGTCAGATAGACCCCAATGTGAATCTTGCCTGAAATACATTAACTGTGTAACTTTAACCACTTTAAGTAAATTATTTAAAGTGAGTCTCAGTTTCCCCATTTTTAGGACTCAAATTATAGTACCTACCTTGTTGATGTAGCTATGTCATAAAATATGGAATGCTTACCAATGTAGCTGAGAAATTAGCATAGAGAAAAACTAAACATTAATACTATAGTTTATTCACAAATATTTATTAACTGTCTCCTACCTTATTCCAGAAACTAGAGTGGTAACCAAGATAGACATGATGCATTACATCATAAAGTTATTATACCCACAGAAATAGTGAAAGCTATATAAAAATAAAAATGGTGATAATTTAGGTAAAGGGTTTTATTGCATTCTTTTACAGGTAAATTCCTTAAAGAAGAGTTTTTGACATTTGTGTAATCTCAAGAGTTGTGAAGTGACTGAAGGTAAACTCAATGCAATCCAAAACTGAAATGTTATAAATATTATAAAGGGTGTGACAATCATATAATCTACATAAGTATATTCAGTTTATGATGAGTTTATTGCCAGCCAAATTGCTATCTGTCATATTATCTTCTTGAGGAGAATTTCTTTGTCTTTATGTGTACCCAGGAAGTAGTTTGAGTTATAGCCTGAGGAAATTCAGCTCATCATAAATTTGTTTTGAGAATAAGACAGATTCAAATAAAATAGTTATTTAAGAAGTATAATATCTTTTCTGGGAGAACTTTTCATGGAAGGTAACAATCTGTCTTAAAATTCTAGGCAATGACTTGCCTAGAAAAGCCAATTGACCAAATAACCTGGAGACTATGCATAGTGTGAGACATTGTGCTGGTTGCGGAAGATTATTTAGTAAGGTCGCTTTAAAGTTAAGAGATGAGATTCCTGACAAGTTCTAGAATTTTAAAGTAAGTAAAGATTCTTGATTAAAAAAATATGTACTAGGAAAAATGTTACTAAATTGATATTAGTGGGACAATAATGAAAGGAAAATATTAAATGGAAATAGAAATATTAAAATATAGTCTGAGATATACTAAAGGAATAGAGTGCCTTGGAAATCCTGATCTGGAGAAAGAGCAAAAAGTAAAAATATAAAATATTAATAAGAAGAAAAGAAATAAAACTGTAGAAACTATATCAGAAATAAGGTGAAAACATCATAGTTACCAGAAAGATTTGCAATAATATTAGGAAAAACACTACATTTAACATTTTTTTCTAGAAACTCCAGATAATGCTGCAAAAGAAGAAAAAGAAAAAAGGGATTTAAATATTAAGAAGTGACGGACAAAATTATCATTTGTCATCAATGATGGGGTTTTTTAAACCACAGAAATAAACAAAATATTAGAACTAAGAGACTACATGTAATATAAATATGCAAAATTAGAAAAGCTAACTTATGTCAACAATCCAATTAAAAACATAAATGGGCAATAAGATTCCAATTATTAATACAATAGGCAAAAATATATTTAAAAGTAACCCCAGTAATAAAAACACAATCATGTTTTAAGAAAATCATAAAACTAAATTATATCTGAATGAGAAGTTTCAATATTGCAAAGTTTCAGCTTCCTCCAAATTAAACTACATTTTTAATTCAATGTTATATAAGATATCATTTGGGAGAGGAAGAGATGTTAAGGCAATAATTATAAACTTCACCAGTCAAAATATATAGTCTGAATGCTTTGAATAGTAATGAAAGTATACTCACTCTACCAAATATTAATTTATAATAAAGGGGGAATAAATGAAATAGTGAAGTGGTATTTTATTTTCATTTTCTGAAGTAGGGACAGATAGGTCAATAGAATAGAATAAGAGTTTCGAAATAAGATAAGTATATTCTGGTAATTTAGTTACAAAGCAGTTATAAACTCATTAATTCTGATAAATTGGATCTTAAAAAATACCTTTTAAGAAAACAACATCATAAATAGAAATATCTTAATTCCACTTTTCTCAAAGTTTCAGATTGTTCTAATATATGATCTATAGAAACTCCTAATAAACCTCTATACTCTCTTCTCTTTTCTAGCACCCTGAAATTCATGGCAGCCTCCTTCCTTCACCTGAAGACCTTTCTCTAGATCTTGGTCTTTTGATACTTATTTTTTGGTCTCTGAACTCTCTCTTCTTGAAATGTTCTTCGCTCACATGCAGCAACTAAAGAATGTAGCTCTTTTTTCCATTCTTATTCATTTTCTCAAGAGAGTCCATTTACTCACATGTCATTTCTGTCCTCAAAATGTTAAGAGGGTGAAAAACAAAAGGCAATATCCAAATGGCTAGAAAGAGCAGAGTTAGGAAAAAACCTGTAAAATCCCACATACTAATACATTGTTGTCTATGGCATATATGATTGAGGGGAAGGAGGCATGTCTAATCAGTCAAGAAAAGAAAGTCTCAAAAATATATATCAAATTCTTGATAGCAGTCATCGCTGGACTTAATAGAATACTTACCATTTTTTACTTAAGTATTTTTCTGCATTTTTATGAGTACTTACTGGTTTATAATCAGAACATGATAAAATAAATGATTAATTTATACAGAATCTACTGACATTTTTTTTCAATCCTCACATATACACAACTATTTGATAAAATAATGTTTTCCTATATTGAGACACAGCTGCCCAGTAATATATCAAGCGAATTTTGAGAGTTAAAGAATTGTTGTAATATAACAAAATGTTAAATCAAAGGAAGTTTATTATTGAGTATGGTTAAATTCTCATTACCAAGGCAGATTGACTATATTATGTAATATTTCAGAAAAATTAAACAATGCAAATTCATCTTTTACATATTTGTTTTCATTAGAGCCATATTTAATCGAAATCTAAATTATTAAAATGGTAAGGAGACATTAAGTCACTACTTACTTTACAAATAATCATTTAAATTTTTATTTCTTGAACTTTCTTGTGACAGTAAAACCACAACCTAAGAATGATCAGTTGCTAAATGAATTTCATCAATGGATTTTAAAATAGAAAAAATTCTAACTTTTTAGAATTAAATAGAATTTATCCAAATAGAAAGTTATGTTTTCTTATATGTTATTGGTTGATGAGATCTATTTTATTTCATTAATTAGAATGCTGTAAAAGCTGGCAAAAGAGGGCAATGTTGTGGGCACCTATAGTCCCGGCTACTCAGGAGGCTGAGGCAGGAGGATTACTAGAGTTCAGGAGTTAGAGACCAGCCTGGACAAAATAGCAAGATTCCTATCTCAAAAAAGAAAGAAAAAGAAAACGAAAAAAAAAGAAAGAAGAAAAACAACATAAGCCACAAAAATCTCATCCATCTATATAGACTTTAAAAAAATAAGCAAAAGAATAATTTAAGTGGCAGTTTTGCATACCTGTGGGGAACAGGAGGGTACTTTGGCCATGTAATAGTCTTGGTGGCCTCTGGTTTGTAGGTATAAGGAACTAGCGCTGTTGAAAGACACCTTATGAGCCATTGTGTGAAGCACTGACTACCAAGACAGACTAGAGAGCTTTAGACCACGCATCTCTCAAGGTCCTCCTCCTGCCCCCATCCCTTTCGACAAGACCAATGGTTCTGAAGCTCCCTTATGCAGAAATTCTAGACAAGTCTTCTGCAGCTAGATCAGGAGCTTTTTGTCTTCCAAAGACTTCTCTGGCAGGTATGTGCAGTTTAGACTGAAAAGATTAAGTCTGAAAACAGGAAGATCAGGGAAAGATCAGACTGGAAACATCTGTACAATGTTGTGTCAGGCTGAGAAATGGAGGAAAGTGGCAGATGACTTAGGTGACTCAGTTGGTGGTGTCACCGTTCATTATAATAAGAACACTGAAAAATAAGTCAGGATTAGGAGTGAAGATTACCTTAGTTTGGGGAACACTGAATCTTCCATGTTGCTTAAACTTAGTAAATTGTTGACTATTCTGCTCCAGGTTTCAGAAGAAAGGCCTTGCAAAACATTAGGAAATCTACTTTATTTTTCATTTTAATTTGAAATATTTTTTTCCATTTAAATACCCCCATTTGTTTCTTTTGTATAGTCTTTTGATTAAATTTACCCATTTTACGTTTTTTTTTTTTTTTTTTTTTGAGACAGATTCTTATTCTGCTGCCCGGGCTAGAGTGCCGTGGCATCAGCCTAGCTCACAGCAACCTCAAACTCCTGGGCTCAAGTGATCCTCCTACCTCAGCCTCCCAAGCAGATAGGACTACAGGCACTCATCACCACACTTGGCTATTTTTTTCTATTTTTAGTAGAGACAGGGTCTCGCTGTTGCTCAGGCTGGTCTCGAACTCCTGAACTCAAGCGATCCTCCTGACGTGGTCTTTCAGAGTGCTAGGACTATAGGCTTGAGCCACCTCTCCTGGCCTATTTTACTTTATTTTTTTAAATTCTTGTAGTACAGTGAAAACTTGCATGTACTAGTAAAAGAGAAACTGGACTTTGTTTTGTCATTCAGTTGGTGCTATCCACTATTTATCAGATTGCCCATATCATCCAAGACTGAATTAAAATCCAACTATCCAAACATTCTATGGTGATACATGCAATAGATTCCAAGGCTCAAATTTTATTATTTCTCACTAATATACTCAACAATTTGAGCATGATAATTCAGCAGAAGGAGATATTTTTGAGTCAAGTCATAGATCTGAATCCTGCCCCATCAATTACTTGTTATGGGACTTTGGACCATTCTTCTCCCCCTCAGAACTTCAACATTTCCATTATCCAAAACCTATTTTACAGATTGTTGTGAGATTAAATAAGGTAAGACACACAAAGATCCTGCCACTACTCCTAATTCACTGTCATTGTTGACACACCAATGACTTAGGATAGTCTCTTGGGCAGTCTAAGGGCAGATATTGACCTCCGAAGTTTCCTTTAGTGTTATAATATTAGCAGAATAACACTGGAGTTTAAGAAAAGGATTTAGGCCAGTGATTCTTAAATGGGCATTGACACTTCAGAGGGATTACAAATTCCCAGAAGTCGAATAAAAATCTTGGTTGAATGTACACATATATGTACTTTTTTTTGGAAAAGTTCCATAGCTTTCATCAAATTTTTCAGAGGAATCTCTGAACTGAAAAAAATGATAAGAACCCTTGCTTCAGGCTCTTTTTATTTCTGTCTACAAAGAAAATATTATTGACATAAAAACATGTTAATTTAATTTACCTTCAGCCCTATGTAAGGAAATATTGTTTGAGCTACCAGGCTCATAAAAAATAATTTCTTGTTCTTTTCTTTTCTACAACTCTCAGGTGAGATAGATTTGGTGTGTTAACATTTCTATTTCTTCTGCCAAAAGGCATGAAGTTGTTAAATGTCTTCTTTCACCTTCATAATCTTTATAACCCTGTAGTCTATGAAAACAATGGCCACCATAAATATTTCCAGAGCTCTTAATAATAAGGTTGGCAGTGCCACTGCCAACCTCCATCATTAGACAATTGAGATTGGATATATTATTTCCTATAAAACTTTTCTTAATATTTAAATCAAAGAAGATAACTGTTAGGTAACTCTTCCCAATATTTTTAAGTTTTAACCTATGGGGAAAGTCAAAGAAGAACTTTACTTTTAACTGCAATCTAGGGGCTAGATATTTTCTTAGATATTTCTCCCAGTAGTGACTACCTGAAGTAGAGTTATAAACTACCATTTCTCAATATGAATGCTGCTAGCTCTTCTTGTTTCCATGTGAGGATGACAAGATCATATGCTTAAGGAGCTGTGTAGCTCTCAATAAGCAATCACTGATTGTCCAAACAATGTCTAATGTTGTTCCTTAAGCATGAGATTATAAAAAGGCTGAAATTAAAGGATACACATTCTTTAGTTTTACTCTCATAATACCTAATAGGGAAAAAATAAAATACAGTTAGAAGCTTTCCTAGGATTTTTCAATTTAAATTCCTTATAGGGTTTTTAGTTAACTATAGTAAGTTAAGCACATGCATTTTCTCTGGTCCTTCTCAAAATCCCACTAAAATGGAAGTGAAGGTACAAATGCAAGGGACAAAGAGAATAGGGAACTGAATAATAGCAAGTGAAAAATGTCAACAAATTTCAGAAAAATGGGAAGAAATGGAGATAGCAAAACTAAGAGAACAATGCCAAATGCCTTCAAAGAGGAATGTCAATAATATAAAAGTCATTTCATTCAGAAGGAAACATGAAGTATATAAAAACTAGGGCATTTAGTAGTACAGATGATGAAGTTGAAAGGTGGGGCCCAAAACAAGAATAATAATTAAAATATGTATAAATTACAATTAAATTCTCTTATTGTCCCCCTATTCAGAATAGCAGGTGACTGATTCTTTCCAACCTGGAAAGAAACTAGAAATTTTTGAATGGAGAAACTGATCCAAAAAACCACATATTTGGGGGTACCAGACATAGAGGAAATTGGGGGAGAGGAACATAATTGCAAAAATATCTTGTTTTTATTTTTTTTAAGACTACATAGGGAACCAGACTACTTGTAATCATCTCCAAAACTGCTGGCAACCAGGTGTACAATTTTGTAGCAGACAATTGATAGATTCCTCTGTTAAAAGGTAAGTGGCCCCATGGTGGGTAACTCAAACAAATGGTCATATACTCATTCACAGTAAAGGTGAAATCACCAGATATTTGTGGAAAACCTTTAGTTCTATAAACAGAGGCTATTCAAAAAAGAAAGAAAAGAAAAGAAAAAATAAAGAAAGAACCCAGAGAGAAGAGATAATTCAAGAAACAGAAGATAATATTTGAAAAATTAGCATCCTAAAACAGATGAAAAAATATATTACATTCATCAACCAAGAATCATGTGTTAAAAAAATGCTGAGAACAAAATGTTTTTGAAAATTAAAAGTATAATACATGGTATTTTATAAAAAAAAAAAAGCTAAGGAAAAGGCAATAAAATTCTCAGAAAAGTAGAAAAAATATATAAACCTGGAAAATCTAAGAAAACAGACTAGAAAATTAGAGGATCAATCCAGAACGTCCAGCAAATAATTAATAAGAATTTCAGAAAAAAGAACAGAAAAAAATGAGATAAATATTATCAAAGGTGCCATGGGGGGTAACAAAATCCCCAAACTGAAGGATATAAGATTCTAGATTCAAAGCATCCCTCAAGAGCTCAAAACAGTGAGTGAAATTCACTCGGAAATTTGGGGAACAGCAGGAAAAAGAAAAGACTTTCAAATATTGCCAAGGGAAAACAGGAATTTGGAATCAGAATGGCATTGGACTTCAATAACAGCAATAATGGAAGGTAGCAAACTTCTCTGCTATCCCATGGCCAAACCACATCTTGAACAAAGTCCAAACTCATTCAAGTTTATCCTTCCTTAGGGATTCTCCCTCATCCCTAGAGTACCATATAGAATTTTCTTATATCTTGGGCCATTGTTAAGGACTCTTTATATTAAAATCTCCCCTTTTTAACCTGCCATGTAACTTCTATTTCCTGATTGGACCTTAGAGTACTATAGATGTGTTTTCACTAAAATGAACCTATAGAGTTGTGTCTCTAGTGTCCTCCCTCCCTTTTATTCATCTTGGTCTTCACCCAACGTACCTGATAAAATTGCTGAACCATCAGAAGCCATTGTAAACAATGGGGCTATGCCCTCTTCATTTGATCCAGGGATAGGCACAATCCCAAAATAGGCCAATGAGAATCTTTTTCCTAAACCCTGCTCCCTAGACTAGAGGTTGGGGGGTACTTCACCCAAGTGGGGTAGAAGCTGAGGGGAGAGAGGTCTCTATTGATCCTTACAGCCTTAAGTTTCCCAGTTCCAGGTCATTCCTAGGCACAGTTGTATTCCTGCTATTTGGATCCAACCAATTTCCATTATTGTTCAAGAGGACATATTTAATTTATTTTTTCATTAAATTATTACAGAATCCCACATTTATAAAGAAATTCTTACCACTCAAACTATCTGTTAGTTTATAGTATTTTATGTTTTTTCCTTGACACACTGCAGATCAAGTCCTAGAGTTGAATATGTATGTCAATTTATGTTGCAATGGCAAATTAAAAAATGGCAGTTATCAGGGATGAAATGTAAATATATTATTACTCTCTGTAAGGTGTTATCATAGTAATCAACACCCTGAGAGAAAGAAACATGATTTGAGACTCAGCTTGTACAAGCAGAGAGGGTCATAGTATTTCTTCAAATCTTAATGGAGCTTCTACTATTTTTTTGTTTGTTTGTTTCCTGTTTCTTTAAATGGTGAAACTGATTTTGTTCTTACTTACAGTTAAATTTTACCTTGAGGATAGCTCTTTAAAAAAAAAAATTTACCTTGAAATTATACCACTGTTCCCCATCAAACACTGACATAGTCCTAAACACTTGACAAGGAAAAACCCAAATGATAAATATCACTTAATAATCCTCCAAGGCCCCTTGTCCCTGAATACTTTATGCTCTAATGCTGATTTGTAAGTCAAATAGTTTTGGTGTGTGCCAGTGTTCCCATTCAGTCTTATCAACCTCATAGGACAAAGAGACCTTGTAACGTAATATCTCATCACCAAAAAGACAGTTAGATAGCATAGGACCATGCTTCAAAAATGTCTTAGATGGCAAATACACAATTTTAAACAGATTTTTGGTTCACTTAAATATCAGAACTGTCTTTCATCAAGTCTTGATTGGCTGACTGTTAACTTTCAACCAACATTGCCTTGTTTTGAATGTATTTCATTTAAGGTGATGAAAACAATACCATGTATTATTAACAGAAATACCTTAAAACCTTCATTTACATCCACGTAATAACAATTTGGCATATACATTACCCTTTAGAAATCGAAACCTCCTGTGTCTATTTGAATTGCTAATGCAAAAAAAGACATACAGAGAAAATTCCTAAATAATAGGAAGTTCTTAAACATAGGCTTTCATTTTCTTATTGTGAAAAGTTGGCATTAATTATGCAAGTCTTCCTGCTAACTTATACTTTAAAGCTGGATGGTCTTTGTTGCTTTATTACCATGATGAATAGAAGAAAAGTTATTCAATACACTTGGATCACAGTTAACAGACTTCACAAAAAATATTTCTCTTTTTGTTTCTCTGATACTGTTTTAAGAAGTTCAAGCTAATCAAAATCTAAATCTCAAAGGGAGAAAATATTTCAATTACAAATGGGTAATGGCGCATGAGTCTCTTAATGTGATAAATAATAAATTCTCTGTAAGAATGTTTTGTATATCATCTCATTCACTTATTCTAGGAAAGGTGTATTATTAAATCTATGGAAAGAAGACTGTGGAAGGATATTTGGAGATGAAGTTCTCTTCAGATTTAACAGTAATTTCAGATGGGCAACATTAGAAAAACACAAGAGTTCTCACCCACTGCCCACATCATTGCAACATTTATGCCCTGCTGGGGTCCTGATCTCCTAAAGCCAAAATAAAGTCTTGGTATATGTCCTAGACTTGATTTAATCTTAAGAGAGAGGTTACAAACATTAAAGCCAAGTACACCATTTCCAGTTTATTCCCAGTTCAAAAGTGTGCCATCCTGAAGGAGATGTGACTCAAAAGAAGAAAAATGAATACAGGCTATTTTCCCATATCTTGAGTTACTTTACATGTAATTTAACAGATAATGGATATTTTCATATGAATAACTATTAATTTATGATTATATTTAACAGAGCCTACCAGAATTATTAAAAATAGTATTTTATATTTATGTAACATTTAATAGATTTGTAAATCATTTTTAGCATCCTAACACCCCAAGATCAGTTACCTCTTATTATTTTGCATCTCAAAAACAAAGATATTAGCTGAGCTTCCCACTGGGCTCCCAACTTGTAGGTAGCATAAGTAGAATTTAGACTAAGATCTTTTAAACCAATATTCTAAATCCAATATTTCTTCTACATAAGAGATATCCTACTTAGTATTTATAAAATTCTCCTTAAAATATTGAAATAGAAAAATAGAACTGCACACTTAAAAAAATCTTACTGAGGTCACTTAGATATTTAAATTAATAAAAATAATTAAATTTTAGACACAGATGGTGGTAAATTTCTCTGTACAATAGATGAGGCATTAAATAAAAGAATGATAATCTATAATAACAATTTTGTTTACTTCAGAAGTAGTGGAAAGACTTTATGCCTCATTAAGGAAAGTCCATTGCTCCATTTTCAGTTAGAAAACTGCTAGTGGAATTATATCCAAACTATTTAAAATATTTTAATTCTCCTTTGTAAATGGGAATGTTATTTTCTTAACAGTTACACATGCCTATGAAGTACATAAATACAGATTTACTGTACCAAAAACAGAATACTAAAAAGGTATAAATATGATAAAAACATATAACCAGATAGAGGAGAAATAAATGAATGTTGTTTTGAAATGGCATCATTTTTTTCTATAGGCAGTTACTTTAAATGACAGTTGATTACCAAGAAGAAAAGTTGATTTCTTTAATGAAACTCCTGATATTATTTATAGATCTCAAAAATATAAAGATAAGCTAGAAATACTATTATAGTCATTATATGAGAGATAATTTTATGCACAACTGAAAAAAAAACACATTTTCAAAATATTTTCATATCAATAAACCCAGTAAAATAAAAGAATTCATGGTATTCTTTGAGTAAGGATTTATAGCCAGAAATTTTTAGTAAATTAACCTCTACAAGCAATAATTAAAATGGAAACAGCAAGTTTTGCTTTTAAATAAAATATAAATATAATATTTAAAATATAATACTTATAAATATTTTTAAAGAACAGATTTGATACAAGAAAGTACAAGTTTCAAAATAAGGAATTATGCACCTACATCTGAGAAATATATTGAAACTTTAATATAATACTTTGAGGAAGTGTTAAGTTATAGGAAATATTTATATACCCATTTATTCTCTCCTCAAAGTACAGTACAAAACACACACAGACACTAATGATGGTAAAACATATATATGGCAAAAATAAAATAAGGAAAGAAAAATTAAACTGAAACAAGGGGTCAATTTATTTTCTAAAATGCATGCATTTGTTTCATAAAACCCAAGCTTTTTAGCAATATGTACAAAAAGAAAAACTTAATGATATAGTAGATATAATATAAAGGTGGGAATAAATAATATCTTATTAGACAACTGCAATCAAGTAAGCTGGAAGGTTAAATAACTTTGGTATTTCTGCATTGGTGGAGAGTTCAAAAGATCTCTAAACCCACCACTAATTACAACATTTTTTTTTCTAATTCCTATCATACTTTCTCTGTTCCATCCTGATAAAATGTTCTAGTTTATGATCAATTTAATATATTACTAAACTTTAACCTCACTAAGGGTAAGGTTTTGTGGTGCTAGTTATCTTTATACTACTTAGAGTACATAGATAGCATGCGACTTCACACATAGTAGGCACTTCATAAAAATCTATTAAAAATAAAGTAAATATATTTTACCCATCTTTCCAAACTAAAAGCAAATCTTTACTGAGAACCACTCAGTAAATGAGTACTGTATGGGTTACAAAGTGTGAAATAACTATTGACCAAAGTACCTTGACAATCTTGTTGGGGATGCAAAATTAACACACACCTACAGTTAAAGAATGATTAGGTGTTAGCTGTTATACCCCAGTATATACATTATACATTCACTGAAAAATAAAAGAGTAATAATGTAGGTTGGAATTTATTCTTTTTAAATCAACATTATTTTAAAAACTAGAGAATATTATATTTTGAAGCATCTCTGCAAAAAAAATTCTTTTTCTTTGACGAGAGTACAGTATTAATAATATATTCATTAAGTGAATGCATCTTCCACATTTTGAAATGAATTTGTTTTAAAGGAACTTGGCTCCTTGCTTCTATCTCAAGAGGAAAAACCCTTTTCAACGTTATGCACAAATCCTTGTGTTTGCATCTCTCCCCAAAAGCTTACGTGTTTCTTACGGTTAATTTTCCACATGCTTGCTAGAGCTGACAATTTTAATTTACTGGTCAGATCTACCTATTATTTGTATGCATTATACCAAACATATTCCTGATTCACTAAAATTTCTTTGTCAGGATACAAGGAAATTATAGTGAATATAGCTGAAATCAAGTGGGCCCTTAGATCTTAATTATAAATTGTTAAAAAAATAGAAAAATGGAACAATAACTGGCTCCCTTGGTTATTTTCTTACCAGGAAACAAATGAAAAAGGGAAATTTATTTCTGACCATAAATCCCAAATGTTTCATTTTCATTTTCCCCAAGTTAACTTTCTCACCTAGCTAAGCAGCATTTTCGGCTATTATTAGCTTCTGTTCCAATATTAGCTGACCAGTATCTGTCAAACTCCTCAGTTCAATGAGCTTAGGGACTCCCAAGGATCTCCATGTATGCAGACTTCTGCTTACAGCTTCTAATTATTTTCTAACAGATAATGGAACATTTAAGTTCAGAGAGGTTAGATTAAATTTGTAAGTGAATCAAAACCCTCGATAAAATTGCAGCAGCAAAGATCACTGTAGAAAACTCTAAGCTTTTTAGTTGCGATAAAGGGCCCTCACTGATTGCTTATTCTTCCTCTGTTAGAAATTGGTCTCATGATTTTACTACCTTACAGGTATGTTTACTTTTTTTTTTCCCCCCGTGAGAGAAAACTCATTTTTTTGGTCTTTTTTTTTATATATATATTTCAGCATATTACAGGGATACAAATATTTAGGTTATGTATATTGCCTTTGCCCCACCTGAGTCAGAGCTTCAAGCATGTTGTGTCTATCCCCTAGAGGGTGCACACCACACCCATTAGGTGTGAATATACTCATCCCCTCCCCCTCCCCTCCCACCTGCTTCTTTCCTAATCACACTGTGCTGAGCTATTGTATACTGTAAGCTATGGGCAGCAAAAAGATGGCTTCTTAGGAGCTGCACCAGCATTCAGAAATGTTCAAAAGAATATCTTGATATTCCATTAAGTTTTACTTCCCTCTGTGTACGTGTGTGCTCATCGGTTAGTTCCAATTTAATAGTGAGCACATGTGGTGTTTGTTTTTCCATACTTGAGACACTTTGGTATCCAGTTCCATCCAGATTGTTGCAAAAAGCATTAATTCATCTTTTTTTATGGCTGAGTAGTACTCCGGGAAAAAAATCAAGCTATTGATATAGCATATGTAGTACAACTTGTGTTAATAGACTAAAATAAGTATAGGTTTTATGGTAACCACTTCATGAAAAGTGGTAACGATGAAATTAAAGCATTTATGTAATATTTTTGAAAACATTTGTGCATCAGAATTTTTTTTATAAATGCAGAGGATCTGTATGTGTGTTTAAAGAAAGTTATACACAGTTTGATTTTCTGAGAGTAACAGTAACATGTCATATGGAGCAATAATAAATAAAAAGAAAATGATAAGGCCATCAATAGGGGTTTGAGGGGCAAGAATGCCTCTTGAGCAAAGGAAACTCAGGACTGAACTGCCACATTTGGTTACTTGTGGCAATTGTCTCTTACTTAAACAATGTGATCTTTTGGAGGAAGTAGAGTAATGGTATGAGAAGCCAGTAGTAGACTCTGGAGCTAAAGAGATTTCAGTTCAAATTCAGGCTTTTTTTTTTTTTTTTTTTTTTGAGACAAGGTCTTGCTCTGTTGCCCCAGCTTGAGTGCAGTGGTGTCATAGCTCACCACAACCTCAGTCTCCTGGCCTCAAGCATTCCTCCTGCCTCAGCCTCCCAAAGTGCTAGGATTACAGGCATAAACTACTGCACCCAGCCCCCTTACTAGCTTTGAAATGGGAACAATGGTTTAAATACAATCTGTAAGCTTCATTCTCCTCACAAAATAGGCATATTCATACCCATTTGCAGGCATTCCTGTGGCTCAATCTAGCTGCAAGGAATCATTTCTTTCTTTACTTTATAATTTATAATTTTGAGCTTATTTTATATATTTGGTTCTAGAAAGTGTTTTAAAAATATTTCTGCTATTAATAGATGATTCATGGTGGAACATGATCAAGAAGGACATGCTAGGCTGATCCTTTTTCATGCTGGCTTTGGTATGTCATTAAAATTTTTGTCCAAATCCACTATAATCTATTTCCTTATTGGACAGATTAGCTCTTGAAGTTAGAAAGGGAAGGGGAAGATGTTAGCAGAAATAAAACCACACCCAAATTCATCTTTGTTTATATAATATCTTCATTTACTCCAGATAGATCATGCTCATGTGATCCAGGATTATTGACTCCTGCTGCTGAATGTGGAATTAAATTCTAAACATTAAGATGTCCAGCAACCTGGGATCACTGTCTACTTCAGAGGACCCGTTTTCTATGACCATTCTTAAGGGGGTGATGATGGTATGTAGACAATGTGACAAAGCTTCTGTTTGCAAATTCCTTTAATGTACCCAAGTAAAAGCAGACCCCATTGTCAATTTGGTGAGTTTCTGACAGTCTGTACTTTGGAATCAGTAGACATAAACCTCCAACTGATAGAGCAGTGGTGTGAGGTAGAATGAGGAATTCTTTTGATCATTTTGAGAAAACTATCATAAGTTTGAATATATCCTTGTGAAGTAGTCACTTTTGTAATACCATTTTTAGCAATACCAACCATATGGTTATTCTAATAGATAATTACCCAGTGGTGTCATTAAACTTGCAAAGGCACATTTAAAAATATGATGGAGGCCAGGCATGGTGGCTCATGCCTGTAGTCCCGGCTACTTGGGAGGCTGAGGCAGGAGAATTGCTTGAGCCCAGGAGTTTGAGGTTGCTGTGACCTAGGCTGATGCCACGGCACTCTAGCCCAGGCGACAGAGAGAGACTCTGTCTCTAAAAACATATATGGAGAGTATCTCTATCATTTATCCACATACCACACGTAAGTAGATATATATGTGTATGTGTATCCCATTGCAAATATCACAGCATAGTAAGCCCTCATTCCCTCAATAAAATCACTTCCCTGTGGATAACTAAAATCACTTTATGCCATACGGTGCAAACCAGGACTTTATTTGCATAGTCTCTTCCTCCTGCATAAACAATATTTTTTTTCCTTGAACCTGTAAGTGGATCATTAACAAAACCATTTATATCAAAGTTTGATATGTCTGAAATTGTTTGCAATTTTCTGGAAATTCTATTTACTGGTCTTTGCTTTCTACCTGCATTTTATGAACAATCTTAATATTATAAATTGCTCCTCCTAGTGATACAGTCAAACTGAGTGGGAATTTTTCCTAAATCATAATAATTCTCAAATACCATTCAAACTGGAATTAGAAACTCCACATAATCAGTTCAGTTTCAGCTCTATGTGGCATAACACATCCTCTAATCTTGTATGAAATTCACCGAATGGTAGCGTTTAAAGAACTGGAAAATACCTACAATATGGAAAGCTGTGCCTTCAACAGACACAGCTGATTTCATTTACCCAATTTCAATATTGGTACAGTAGACTAGGTACTCTTGAGAAATGTCCTTTCACACAAATTCAAGAAATGCTTTGCAGAAACATAAGCAGTCAGAAAGCTATTTAAGTTATATGTTGTGGCTTGCAGAGACCAACCTGTTTTGGATTTGGGTAGTCTCCTCTAGTTACTTCAAAAAGGAAATTAAGCCTATTAGAATACAAAACTTGTTAAACTCTTTAATATCCCCCTACGGCAATATTTAAAGTTCAAGGTTTAGGACAGCTACTAAATTCAGTTAACCCTTACTGGCAGGGATTTACACTGAGCACACTTGGTTACTTTATTTATTTTTGCCAAATTAATCTGTAATAAAATCACCTTTTTTTCCTGTTTATATAGGATCCCATCCTTGTATCTTACTCTTACTGAAACAGAAGTAAACAGGCAGGAGACAAGGGGAGGAAGGGACTCAAATAACAGAATTTAGTCGGGAGAGCGAACACTGTCCAAAATTACTACATAAGATCCAAGGAACCCAAGAGTAAGATATTGAAAATGAAATCTAGTAGTACCCTCTTGTATATAATGGCAACATTCACAGGCAAGCATTCAAAGGTTCCCTACAATAGGTTCCCCTAATGGGAGCCAGGTGAGGTTATTGACCTCCTGCATGCGTAGGAGAAAGTCATCCAAGGTTTTCCTTCTCAAAGAGTCTTACAGAGTCAAAATGGAATGTCTATTTCTCAGTGCTTTGTTTGGTGCTCTATATTCACAACAGCTTTTAAATTGAGTTTGCAGAAATAAATCAGAGATGAGCAATATGAATAAGAGAAATGATTGAAGTACAATATACCTAAACAAAGATAAGACTATCAGGAGGAAAATATTACAGAAATTAATTAGGCTGGAATAGAGGGCTTAAATGAGGAATAATAAAAGTCTTTAAAAATAGAAAAAAATGCATTCAATTAACCAAGTAGTTACCATGTTACCTAATTATACCCTTCCGTTGTGCTTGACATTATATATGCAGTAGTATAGTCAATGGACATAGTCCCTTGTCATCAACAATCTTGTAATCTAGTGGTGGAGAGTGGAATTCTACAATAAAAACTAGGAGAAATAAAATAAATACACAATAACTTACCATGGTAAACGTTACAGAGGAAAATTTCTGCATGCTGTTAGTAAGTTATAATTTAGATTAAGGAGTCAAGGAAGGGCTCTTTGAGGAAGTATATTTAAGCTGAGAAAACCAGGATAACTAAGAGTTCATTAGGTATAATTGAGGGATGAACACTCCAGGTGAAGGCACTAACTGGCTTGCTTGTAAGGAAGAGTGGAGAGAAAGTGAAGAGAAAGGCAACTGGGGAAGTAATCGGGAGCTCTGTAAGCTAAGAATCTAGTGTTTTCCTTTCCTTCGGTAAGGCCAATAGAAGTTTTTATGCAGAGGAATGACACAATTCAAGTTTTGTATTAAAAAGTAGGGATATCAAATTGGAAGCTAGTCTCATAATTGAAACTGGAAGTTGATAGCTTGGATTAAGGTGATGGCAGTGGAGTTTAAAAAGAAGGGGAGGCTATCCAAATTTTTTTTGGACATAGAATCAAAGCATTTTCCTTGAATTGGAAGTGGATATTTTGAGGGGTTATGACATGCAAGGATAAGTTCCAAATTTCTGATAAGAACAATAGGTTAGAGATACAAATTATTTAAGTGGGTAAAATTGAAGGCAGGAGAGATTAAGAGGAGAAGATGAAGAGATCCATTCTGAGTGTGTTAAACTTGAGATGCCCTGGGATTTCAATGTGGCAATATCAAGAATAGAGATGAGGTCAGATTCATAAAATGGCTAGAGATGGAAGTTGATAATCTAGTGAGATGATCTAGGGAAAAATGTAGCTTAAAAAGAGCTCTAGAACCCGGCACTGAGAAATTTCAATGTTTCTGAGATTGCTTCCTGGCAGCATGATTTTGAGAAACAGGAAGGTTGAAGATTTTTGTAAGAATATGATTGTAATGATGGGCCATGAATCTAAGTTGCCTACAGAGGGATGTGAGGATAGGAAGCAGCTGAGGGATAGTGAGACACAGAAAAGAGTCAATGAAAGAAAATGAACTGGAGAAGGAAAATGTATTTGAAATATTAGTTTCAGATGTGACGTTTCTGCTGATGACCGAGTTCTGTACAACAGGATGTGAACGAGAGCCAATGAAATAAACTGTAACATACATGATTTACTTTTACTACTGGAAAATTTTTCTTTTTTTTTAGTACAGCTTTGAAAGACTCTAAATTCTGCTTCTAATGGAGTTTATAGATTCTCTTTATGAAGATAGTGTTTTATTTTTAAAAGCGAAGTAACTTTCTAGAACTTTTCTTAATTACTTTAGCTATATCTTTTCTTAAGGAAAAGAGGATTGGTTAACCAACTTTTCAAGATCATGCCAATAGTAGAGGATCTTGTGACATTTAAGTAATCAGCCTTTAAAATAAAAGGAATTCTGCATTTTTCACCTCTGAAATAGATGAATTGTTTTCATATATGCAAAGGAACAAAATCTTATAAGTCAAAAGATATAATTAAATAATGTGATTTTTTTAAAAATCCACTATTAGTATGACACAGGATCTAGCTAAGAGTTACTCGTACTATGTGAAGTCATATGCATGAACTTTTGTAATGTGAAAATGTTATAGAACAAAATATCTTTTCAAATAATATTACAAGTCTGATATAATCTGAGAGAAAATATCAACTACCAGTAAATTGTATTCATCTCACCCCATTATTATGACATCAATTAGAGTTGAGACAACTCCCACCAAGACAAAAACAATACAGACAACACATAAACACAATTCACATGAACATTTCTTTAGAAAATAGCAAAATGTCAATTGTGTAAGATAAATAAAATTTCCTCTTGTATAGGGAGAAGGAAACAAGTTATTCTTCTTTTAATAAAAATATTACCATTTATATAATAAGGTTGGGTGTTTTGAAATACATTTCCTTACAGCAATTTTATGTGAACTATATGGTGAGTTTGGTGTGGGAAAACTGAAAGTGAAGCCAAGAAGATTCATGTGAGCAGTAAGCCAATACTTTTGATCAGTCATTGGAATTTAGAATAATTACAGAATTTCTTCCATTCTCAGCTATTTTTTTAAGAAAACAATTTAGATAAAACACTGATGTTAGGCTTAAATATTGGGGGAAAAATACAGAGTGGTGGAAACTCAAAAAAGCTGAAAAGCCTGTCTGATTTTCTCAGACCACGGTCCCATAATCTAAGAATCTTGTTCAATAACATCATTCTTAGGTATGTGTTCAGCACCATTTGGTGGATTAAAAAAAAATAAGCCACATTTTTCCCATTGAAATGATGCTATCTGAAACAAGAACTAGGACCATGTATAAATGCAGACATTCTTATGAAGGTGGACATTTAGAGTAATTTTCTTAATGTTGTTCAATGTGATCTTTCTTTATGGGAATGAAGAATGCGCTGGCCACTCACTAGCAGTGTATTATTATTGTCATTATGAATCCATTAGACATATTCAGGTGAGCTGAGTAAAAGCCCTGTGACCAAATTCTCCTTCTCTTGCTTTTAGTGTAGCATTTAATAGTGCACAAACTGCCCCATATTTATTTTGTGCCTATGGTAAAAATTCTAAGAAAATATAAAAGTCCTCTCCTTTGCCCTTGATTATCAATAGAAGTGGTGAATGTAGTGATGAATTTTGAGTATTAAGTTGCTGCATTTGTGACATATAATAACCAGTAAAGCACAGCTATATCTCATAAATACAGTAGTGATTCTTGTATCTAGACTCTGCTCTAAGTATAAAGTTGGGGGATGGGAAAGGTTCTAAATGATTAATGAGAGTATGCAATTTCTATCATCTTTGGAAACTTTATTTTCTTTCTATAAAATGGTATAAAACACATAGATATGCATATGCATATAAGTACAAATATACACATGCACTGGTTTGCAAAAGAGACAATGTAACATGTTTGCAGTATGTCGTATTTCAGTTTGAAAGTTATCCTGGGAACATTCTATCATATTGTTGTACCAGCTGAGTTCCACTCACTTTTCTTTGCCCAATAGCTTTCTCTTGCCACCAAAGCCTATTTTGCTACCCTCAGGAGGTAGGACATGTAGGAGGATAAATTGCCCTCTTTCCCAGGACCCCCTCAATCAATAACTGACAGAGCTTGTGTAATGGCTCCAGCTCACTGAACTCTGAGTAGGATAATTCTGAGGTGTATGTCCTGCACTGCCTGCCAGCGTCTCTCCAGTAGAAAGAAGCTCCGGTTTCTCACAATGGCAGCTAGCTTTACTGGTTCCCCTATCTTATTTCCACATTCCCCTACTCAAATCCTTGTTTCAGGGGCAACTTCTACTTCTGGAAGAACCCTAACTAAGACATATGTTAAACATAATACTTTTAACCTAGTAACTCTAGAACACTTGCAATTTCAACTAAACCCTTAGGTCTAAATTACAAATAATTTTTGTTATACAAACCTTTTGCTTGGGGTCTAATAGGTTATTCAAATACTTGTAATGATCTACACACATAACAGATGAGCTGAAAATGTAGGTATGCAATGTAGGCATAGGTTTACATTAAAATTACACCAGCCTATATAAAATATTGAATTCACCATCAATGTTGCCAGTAAAACTGTGTTTTAATCACAGTGATGTTATCCTTCTAATGTTTTGAAAGAAGTCATCAAAATAGTAGGAAGCGTTTCTGCCTAATATTTATTGAAACTCTGCCAATAGCAGTCCGTCAATCTGTTAAACTTCTAGCATCTATCCACAAGTAGTAAAGGCACAGTCAAAATATTTTCCTTAACTTTTCTTAACTTTTAAAAAAGAACAAAATCCTTTGAGTCTATTGGTTACCAAATCCATCAACCATCTAGGAAAATGACTCCTTTCATGGCTCAATCAGAGCCTCATCTAAAATTCAGTGGAAATCTAAGACTTCAAGCTGCCATCCCCACTCCTGTTTCCATGGGAATAGACTTCAGATCAAGAAACAAAAAATGGATGGGGTTAGGAGCTTTCAAATAATCATTCAAAATCATGATGAGGTTTTTAGAGCTTTTTTTTCTTAGGTTATTATTTTGTAGCCTCTTAACCCCCTTTTGCCAGTCTGTTTCCATGGAAATATGACAAAAATGGCTGTCCAAGCCTCCAGCAGAGATTATTAGCATTCTTGTGAATTTCAGCTTTGGCTGTAGCTTAGGCTCGGCAAGATTTTTTTCTATCAGTTTTATAAATTAACCAACAATTTCTACTCATTGTAATTTTTCTTTATAATTTCTAACTTCTTTTAAAGTTCCTTTCACAAATTTATAGCTGTGATCAAGATCAAATTGAGTCATTGGGACATCACTGAAAAAGGTTTCAGTTTTAAATTTTAACATATGAGCCAGGACATGTAGCTGCAGAGAGTATCAGAATCTTTAAAGAGTCGCAGAAAGAAACATTATTTAGTTACTGGACTCATTGTCTGTTAGATAGATATTGGAAGATATGCAACAAAGGTGATGTTTAAAATATAAAGCAACTGGTAAGGCATGGAACTAAACAATCAGAAGAGTGGGTTTGTACCAGCTGATTATTAGCCCTATTATATAATAGCCAATAATAAGTTAAGTTGAAAGTAGTCTTATACAAGGTGGTTAGCGTTATACCCAAATAAATTATTCAAGGTCACAGACTGAGCTCCTGAAAAACTTGCAAAAGAGCTTACAAGAGAAACTGGGTAGAAATATATAGCAATCCATCTTTTTAAAAAAAATCTAAGTGCATATGCTTGCATCATCTTTCATATGAAGGTCATTTAAGAATCAAAATCATCCTTATTACTGAAGACATTATGCTAAAAAATAGAGAAAGAACGTATATGATCTTTGATAGAACCCCTGGCAAGATATCTTGTGTTGAAAGTGAAAAAAATAACAGCATGCTACATATATAGTTTTATTCTATCCTACTCTCTGAAATTTGCTGAACAGCTCAATCTACAATTTTTGCTAGGGGAAATCTTAAAGTTCTGATTGACCTTATAAAGTACATTTATTCTTTAGAACTCTCTTATTATTCTATAGTTGGAGGGTTTTTTTTTTTCTTACCTATAACATCTTATCTTCTGAATCTGAATTGAAAAAAAATAAATGACGAGTAATTATCTGACTCAGGTAGGTTTCTAATTTAAATTTAGCAGAGACTGATTTATTACAGAAAGTAATACTGATTGATATTTTCAACCAAGTGGATCATAACCATAATAAAATAAAGCAGTACAATTAATTTTTCAAGTCATTGTTACTATTCCCAAAATGCGGTTTGGCATAGTAGTTAAACACATAGCCCTTGAAAGCAGGGGCTTGCCTGCAGGCCAAATCTGGCCTACAGCTTGTTTGTGTAAATAAAAAGTTTTGTTGGAACACAGTCACACCCACTGGCATTTTGCTTTGCTTCAATTGCCTATGGCTGCTTTCCCACCAAAAAGGGCAGAGTTGAACAGTTGCCACAGAGAACACAGAGCATGCAAAACCTGACTATTCTTTGGCTCTTAAAAAGAAGATTACTGATCCCTCCTCAAGGCTGGCTGCCTGAACTCAAAGCCTAGAGCTGCATTTCCTAACTTTGTGGTCTTGGGCTAACCTTGGGTCAATCCCAGATTCCTGGATTGTCATATCTGAGAATGAAATGAGTTATTATTTGTGAATTATTTATAACAGTGCTTGGTACTTAGTAAATACTTTCTAAATATTAGTGACTTCTTATTACCATCACCATATAGTCCTTCTAATACTGTTCACTGCAACTAATTTTAAGAAATACACTCATTATATCTGGTTATTGAATACAATTGGTTATTTTTGGTTATTAAATATATTTTCAGTTCGAATTACATATTGCATTCACTTGAAGGCTATTTGGCTATATTCAACAATAAAATATAAAAACATTTTATGTCTAATTCAACATAAAAGATAATTCACCTTGAGGACTAAAAATATCTTCGAATTCTAAAATCAAGTTCTAATGAACTATCTAGGCAGATAGTTGTGAACCAGAGGTAATATAAAAAGTATAATATAATGTGAAGTGATCTTAGAAATTTCTTTAATTATAAGATTATACCATTTCCATAGAAAAAACTTTGTAAGTTACATAGTCTTTTTTTTTTAATTTTCAAAGCAGGTTATTTGATAATGGATAAAACTGTGATTGCCTGGGCATCTATACTTACGTCCATGAACTCCACATTGGCCTTGGGACCAGTTGTCTCATTAAGAATCTTAATAGCCACAGGAATCTTCACTGTTTCTCCTTCAGGTACCCAAATGCCCTTTGAGGGAAAAAGTTCACATTAAATTTGACTTCTCAACTATTAACTTCTTAAAAAATAATTTAGAAGTTATATGTTCTTTCATTCAATCAACAAACATTTATTTAGCACCTGTGATATGTTATATCATTCTGCAACTTTATAGTCTGCTTTCATTATGTGAAGATGAATTACATATATACATATGATGTATATATTATATATATATTCTGCTTTTCAGGTATTTATACCATTATCAGTTTTAACTTTTGTGCATGAAAAAGGCTTTGAATAGTGAATAAATCATTGAAATAGGATAGAATAACAACATCTGATTTGGATGAGATCATGAACTTTTCAAGACTTTGAGAAGGTTGTTCCATTTTTTGAACTTCAGTTGTCTGATTTGTAATTTAGTGGATTGAGCTAAGTAATGTTAGAGATCCTTTCATCTTGCATATTTTCTAATTATTCTGCAACAACAAAAAAAGAATTTAAAAAGCATATTCTCATGTTCCTCAACCTCAGATTGATTTAAGAATTGATTTTCAACAGTACTTATTTTAGATTTAGTTTTCAAAAGGAAGTAGTAGGGGGTATTAATTTTTGTATATTATTAAAAAGCATGTGTGTATATGTGAAGGATTTTTATCTCTGAAGAAGTATAAAATATTTATGTTGGCCATTGCTAATTCTCTCTCCTTATCAAAATATAATTATAATATCTGAATAATATCTATGTACTGGAAAACTAAGTTGGTAGAGTTTATGTAATATACAACATTAAGCTAAATAATAGCATTTCTGGGTAAATGAATTTATTCTGGTAAACTGAATTTAAAGATTTGAATGGGGGCAATGATTTTTATAAGACATACAAGGATGAACAGATCATACAAGAATATTTTTAAGAGACATATTGTCCCAAATGAAAACAAAAGCAAATATGAGGTCATGAGAAGAAAAATGTCTCAAATTTTAATTTATGAACACTGACATCAAAAAGACTTTTTACAAACTATACTACAAGGCTGTGGTTATTAAAACTGCCTGGTATTGGCACAAGTGCAGGGACACAGACCAGTGGAACAGAACAGAAAACCCAAATATAAAACCATCCTCATATAGCCA
>CM052439.1:19821773-19853256 GCA_028533085.1 Varecia variegata | reverse complement strand
TTGGGAATAACACCAATTGGGTATCAGACTGAGGAGGGGGGTGGGGGGAGGGGATGGGTGTATACCTACATGATGAGTGCGATGCGCACTGTCAGGGGAATGGACATGCTTGAAGCTCTGACTCAGGGGGATGGGCAGGACATGGGCAATATACATAACCTGAACTTTTATACCCCCATAATAAGCTGAAATAAATAATATAAAAAAAAGGATACAGAACACATATCCTTATCCAAATTGTCTAAGAAATTAGTAAATTTATTAAAAAAAAACGAATGCAGTAGGAAACTGCATAATCTTTTTTACATTCATGATATATGATGAATTTGCCTCCAGATCATGTTTAGTACTATCATTAAATAAAATATCTCTAAGCTTAGGTGAATTATATGCCCCATTTTGGCCACGACAGTCTCAGTTTATGCCAGTCCAAGTAGCAATAGTACCCCTGTTATTCTCAAAAGTGCCCCTGTGTGAGCAATAAATCAAATGTTTAGCCCAATCTAAGGGAATATAGAATACCCTGAATTAACAAGTCTTCATACCTATATAAATGTGTATGTCTGTGTGTGTGTGTGTGTGTGTGTGTATGTATAAATGAGTATTTATTAATGAGTATGTATTAAATGAGTATTTTATAAACCAGGGTCAAATGTGATGATTTTCTCTGAACTTATATTTTCTTCTAAAAATATAATTAGGTAACATTGGCTATCATCCTGTATCCTACCTTTCATCTGAAAGTTTTACAGTAGCCATAGACGAAAGCATGAGTCTATCATGAACCATAGGTTACATGTATGCTCAGGGGTGCATTCTATAATATGTTTCCTAACTTGCTCTTGCCATAAGGAAAATGAAGTTGATCAAAAACCTGTTGACCCTCTCTTAAAAGAAAATTCTTAGAATCCATTCACAAGTGTCAAACTGAGAAAAGGAATCAAACTTTGAAAATAAGAACATTTTCAATATTTTATCAATTATGTAAGCAGTTTAAAGAGCCCAAGTTCTATTTCAATAAGAGGAACACAAGATTTGACTGCCGTCAGGTACTCATGGGTTTTATAGCACTTATAGAATCACTAACAACCCACTCATTTTCAATAGGAAATAATCCAATAAAAATGAAAATGTCAGACTTTTTATCCTCATATAGAAGTCATTCCCTTTCATAGGGGTAAGCAAAAGATTTATTTGGTTTTATATAATACCCTTACATTTAAATAATTTAGATAGATTGTGTACTTTCGATTCTAATTAACCCCAATATTTGTACATTTTATAATTAGAAATTTCTCCTTACATATATTGTATAGTTTCACAATAACTATGTAATATAGGTCTTATAAATCCTGTATTAAATATAAGAAAATAGACTCAGAAAAGTTAATGTACCTAGATAAGGTCAAACATAAATAGTAATGCAAGTATTTTATGGTATTTTATGTATTGGAATTTCAAGTCCATTAAATTTTCAGCTAGATTATATTTTATCTCTTTCTAAAGATATATTAGAATTGGTTTTTTAGAATACACAAATATAATTCATCAGGTTTTTCTTCAATACTCATGTTTGATATCAGAGAATACAAAACACACAAAGATTTATTGAGGGGTTTTCATAGACCCTTTGATTTTATATTTAGTTATATATTACTATCTTAATTCTCCTCATACTTTCATTTCATCTGTATTGCTATATATTCATTGTGTTTTAAGTGTATTAAATACTTTATATCCTTGGGTATAAACTTTATAGGTGGCATTATTCTTCTTTTAGCTTCATTTTGTTTTCTCAGTGAAAAGAAAAGTTAAAAGGAATTTGGTTTGTTTTTTTTTTTTTTGCTTAAAAACTGGATTTCTTTTAAGAAAGGCAAAGACAAGCAGTATCTATCATTACAAAGACACTGCGTGCGGCACTGCTACCCTGTTTAGTCTTCTCCAAAACAGTTCAGATTTGAAACAAGAGACCTTGAAACACTGGGAAACATTGAAATTTCCCAGAAGACATTTTAAGGGTTACTGCCTAGGGCAAGGAGAGCTACATTAACAGAGTGCTTTTTCTTTTGCAAATTGTGCTTATTCTGACCCAGAATTCCACATGCTCTATAAATATGACACATCTTTTCTTCTTGAGCAAATGAAAGAGATCTGGGTCAGACTCTGAGGTAGACATCAGTTGACAGTTACAGTTTTTACGTGATGAGGCCTATAGTATTACAGTATGTCTCTGTCCTTTGATTAGGGTTCAAGATTCCTCTCCTACATTTTAAATATGACCAAAAGTGTTAAGTGCTGAAGCAAATGAATCACAACATACTTTCCCGCTTCCAAGGCAAATGCGAATGTTTTTGGCTTGTCCTCATGTGTTAAACCTTTTGTCCAATATTTTTTCAATATGTGAATGTCACATTTCATTCAATAACACAGTGTTACAAAAGTATTCAGTAGAGATACTGCCATTAAACCAATATGTAAATATAATCTGATTATTTTATTTCTAGGATTAGCTTCTGAAAAAAATTTTCTAATAGTTTCATGGTAATTTCTTTTTCTCCTTATTAACAATATTTATACTTCTTATAGGTTTTTGTTTGGCTTTTTTTTTTTTTTTTTTTTTTACAATCTTTGGGAAAGTACACAAACTTACACATTTGATTTTGAGGCAAGCATTCTCATGATTAAGGATATCATCCTCAGAATATATATATAATTCCGTTATGAATTTCTACACCTATGATTCTCTATAGGTAAAGTATTGAAAGGGAATTAGATCAGAAAGAACTTTTCTTTTATCAAAGTTTTTAAAGAGCTCAGATGAATTTTTGGTGCTTAAACTTATTTTTTCACAGTTTATTTCTATTACCCAATATCATACTATCTATATACTATATAATATAGTGCTTTTTATAATTGTCTATATAATATTACCTAGAGGGGATACATATAAATACATTTAGCAACACAAACAAAATATTGCCAACATTTAATTACAAAATACAATTAGCCATTAAGTACTACTATGTCATATATTACCTATTCATTACATGGACAAGGTAATCTGAAGTAATAGGGCAAAGGATTAAAAAATTGAGGATACAGCTATTACAACTTTGGTTACATTACCTACCAAAAATTGTTCAGCATGTTAAGGAATTTATTAGTTTCATAATACAGCATAAAGTATCACATAAACACTGCTCTGTGAAGGAAAGTGGGGGAGAAGTCATTGTAGGCACCATTTGTTGTTCCCATATTTAAAATTTTTTCTTCGCATCAAAATTCTCACTCATTCTATGTACTGTAACTTTAGACATCTATGTTGTTAAGAGAGATTATATTCTATTGGTAAATTGCATCTACCTTTATCCATCAAAACACTAAGCTGGCACATTTGTGTCCAGTTTATGGGGCACAATTATATATTACAGATTTAGAGCAGTCTCATTTCCAGAGGATCCATATACATTTTTAAAGTATAACTTGGCTTGTTTATATGCAATTCTGTACATAAAGCATCTTTCATTTTTTTTTCATTATACTTTAGATTCCTCAATTCTGGCCTTAAAGAAAAAAAAAATTTTTTTTTTTTCTTCTGAGAAAGGGCCTTGCTCTATCTCCAGGGCTAGAGTGCAGTTGGCATCATCTTAGCTCACTGCAACCTCAAATTCCTGGGCTCAAGTGATCCTCCTGCCTCAGCTTCCTTAGTAGCTGGGACTACAGGTGCGTGCCACCGTGCCTGGCTAATTTTTCTATTTTTTTTAGAGATGAGGTCTCATTATGTTGCTCAGGCTAGTCTCAATCTCCTGGCCTTAAGTGATCCTCCCACCTTGGCCTCCCAAAGTGCTAGGATTATAGGCATGAGCAACCATGCCTGTCCCCCAAAAGTATATATATATTTTTTTTGATAAAATGCTTATGTAAGAGGAGTAAGAAAGTGCCCTTCTTGAAAAATATCACACATCTGTATTAACGCAGAGGATGCGTTTTCTACTTATATTCCCTGATAACAGCCTTGTTCTCTGCCGAGAAGATCTCCAGTTGTTCGTGGGGAGTTGGTGGCCTTGAAGCGTACTTAGGATTAGGATGAAGTGAGATGGGAGGGAACTTTAAGTGGGTACAGTTGTAGGAAAAATACCCAGATTTTTCAACATCAATATAGGGTCACTAGGCATTTCTTGCAGGATTAATGAATAAGGCAACTTTTACTAGATATTTTATATATGTTATATCAAATAATTCTTCCAATGTAACTGATTATTAATATATGATGAATCTTAGGTAAGTTATCTAACTTGCCCATCCATGGTCAAAATCATTCTAAATAGATAGTCAAGATTTGACTCTTGGCATGTTTTGCTCTAAAGCCTTTTCTCCTCCTGTTAAAATATAATTATAAAAGTATATTAGGAAAATTATTCTGGTAGCAAGTTGTAAGATAGGTAAGCAGAGAAAAGAAGATGTATTCAAAAAGACTAGTTTAGTTGACTATTTTAATAGTTATCATCAGTGACAATGAGAGATAGACCAGGAAAGCACAGAAAAGACAGAGGAAAAAAATATTAACAACAGCGGAACTGATAAATAGTATAAACTCAACAGTGACAAGAGACAAAGCAGGAGTCAAAGATGGCTAGACTCCCATGCCTGCGTAAATATAAGGCTGATGATGCCATTCATATATGCAGAAATCAGGAGAAAGACAACATTTAGAAGAAATCAGGAGAAAGATATTTAGAAGGAAAAGTATGGAGTTCTTTTGGATCTATGGCTTTGAAGTGCTAAAGGGTATCCATTATCTCCTTATCATTCTACTCTACATTCAAAATTTCTGTGTATATTTGTTTCTCTTTTAATTTCAAGACCTGTATCTGTGCTGATTTTATTAATAGCTTCACATTTTTAATTAAAGGGAATCACAGACAACATACCCTCCCCTTTACGTTTTTTTAATACTTTATGTTTTCTCTAGGAATGTTCAGCATACAAAGGAAGAAAAGTGTAGCTCAAGGGCTTTTTTCTTTTCTTTTTTCCTTCTTCCTCCTCTCCCTTTCATTTTGCTGATACACTATCTTATTTTATGAGGTTTGACTTCTCTCAATACCATGAATTCTACAGTACCATTTCAATATCTTTTTGTTCTTATCTTCTTACTGACTTTTTGAGACCAATAATTTACAAGAGTAAAAAAAAACCTTAAAAATATTGAATACATTTAAAAACCCTGTTCATACTGTTGCCCATGGAGGTGCTGTTTACCTTGGGTGAAACACAGGCTGGAGCCAGATGCCTTAGTAAGCCTACACTGATTTCATTGTTAATTCCCACGCATCCCCTTTCTGGAGAATTTAAAGTTTGGCATTAAATATTAAAGCTCAAAGAAACTTCTTTAATTGAAAAAGATAGTTAAACATAGCTATTCTCAAAGAGGCCACTTCATTTTGTTTTTAATAATTTGATCATTTCCATAGGAATAACCTTATGTTCCAGAAATAAAGTAAATTAAGTGCTAATAAGCGGTTTCAATTTTATTGCCACCTCTATGACCCAATTCATTTCATTTTACTATGCTATTTACAAGAGTGTCTCTCTTTAATACGTATGTGTCTCTTTGATACACTCTCAGACTAAACTTCATTTAGATATTTATAGTTATTCTCTCTTGGATTGGTTTCTATTTCTAGGCAAATTATAAGCCATATGAGGTTAGGGGTCATCATTTCTCCTTTTATTTTTTATTTTTGGCTCTATCATTCTTACTAATAACATTTTCTAAGAAGATTCTCAATAATTATTACAAATAAATCAAACATTAAGTGGGATATTTTAGGTGATAATATATTTCTGAAAAATTCAATTCCCTAACTTGATGTGACTTTTAGTATTTGGAACAGTTGTGGAAATAGTAAAATATGTTCTTTGCATTTATCTTTTAAATAGTTTGTCTTAAAGTGCTAACTTTACTTCCATTCTTTTGATTCTTGAACCAATTCTCATCATATTTTTAGTGTCCGCCTCTCCACTAAGTCAGCCTTTATCAAAGTCATCAATGATTTCCCTATTGTCAAATTAAATAGTAATTTCTTAGAGATAATCTTAATCTGGAAGTAGCATTTTATATGAGTTATCACTTTCCCCTTCTTAAAACACTGTCTCCCCTTGGGTTCCATCATATCCCTTTCTCTACCTTCTCTTCTACCTGCTCAGTCCTTTTTAGTCATTTTTTGCTATCTCTTCCTCATTTCCCTGACCTCTAAATCTAGGAGGGCCCAAGAACTCAATCATTGAAACTCTTCATTTCCATACTTACACTTAATCCTTAGATATGATGTATCACCCATCTCTTCATTTATATAATGGTAAGAAAGCATATTCTGAACTTAAAGATAAAATAATAGTATTTCTCTATTTTTATAAGTTTAAATATAATCCTTATAAGTGCTGGAATTGTGTCACAGACATCTTTATATTTTTCATAGCCTAGTTTATTGTCACATGAAAAGAAGCATTAAATAAATATTATATAAATAAATAACTGAATGAATAGTTTACCTCTATACATATTTATATACCTTAAATCAACTCTTGAAAGCATATAAATTCTACAATAATTTCAGAACTTCCTATATATTTTTAAACTTAAGAAAAGCATAATTCTAAAATATCTTTAATGAAAAGAAAATAGGAAGAGTTATTTATGTAATGTTCTTCTGAACTGAAGATAATACGTGTCTAACATTTGCTTATTCTTGATTTCACAGTAAGTGGTAAGATAATAATTTTCTCCTAAAAGCAATGAAACTAATCCTCAGACAAGCTGTTATTTTTCTATGCCTATTGTAGTTTAGTTTGTCCCTACAACACATTCAGAGTCCTAGGAGACTAACCAAATAGTCATTCCTAATCCTCTGTGCCCTAATACAGTCCAATCTAGTGATTCTTAAAAAGTTAAATAATAGCTTCCCCAGTCACTCTTCATCTTGGTGTGAACATAGAACAAATTTTTGGCCAATGAAATGGAAGCAAATATTGGCTAGAGGAATTCTGGGAAAGGACAGGTAGAACTGACGGAGCCTATCTCTCTACTCCTGCCCTTAGATGTAACACTTAGAGCGGCAGCAGCCATCTTACTACCAAAATAGCAAGATCAAGAAAGTGACATAGATTCTGGTCTGATGTTACTGATCTATGGAACCTATGGCAACAGCTATCCCACTTCCAGACTTCTGTTATGAAATAGATTAACACATAAACCTATTTGTATCTGATAAAGCCACTCATATCAACTCTTCCCTGAAAGCCAAATAAGGTCCTAACTGAAGAAAGTAATAATGTCCAGGTTTTCCACTTTTCCCTTGAGATAATGTCAAATGCATTATCTAAAGATAACTGGATTTTTAAAAATGAAAAATGAAACCAACGGTCTTCCCCTTTCTAGCTAACACTTACTAGCCTTGGAGCTTCTCTTATGTCTGCTTCGTCATCACATCTCTTGGCTATTGACTAGTCTTTACCTACATCAGCCTTTACTGAACACACTGGAGAAGGATACAGGTGGGAAGGGAACAGAGACTCTACATTTCCACAGGTAACACTAAGTAGAAGCTTATAGAGCTTCCTCAGAGATGCAGTTTCTGAATTGTGGAATTTTAAAATGCTGTAATAGACAGGATGTTAATTGTCATCCATTGTCAAACAGTGATAAAATTCAAAAGTAGTAAAATGTTTCCCTAACTTTACACGTCAAGAAAATCTGTACTGGGATATCCATAAAGAGAATACGAAGAGACAGAACTCTTCATTAGCATTTAATTTGGCAAAACACCAATATCCAATTTTTCTAACTTCTGCATCCATAGTTGATTGGAAGTAACCCAAGGAAAAAAATGAAGGAAGGGTGAGGCTGTTTCTGCCTACTATTTTAAAATACTCCACAGAGGACTTGGAGAAAAGACAAACAAACCCTCCTTTACAAAGGCTTTTGGTCATTGCACCTCACTTTAAATAATGTTCTTAACATAGAATGGATTACTTTTTATATTCTAAGGGGAAGTTTATTGTGACTGAATTCACAAAAACACATCTTAAAGCATCTAATAACAATGTTTAGTAACATAACTCCTTTTTAAACTTATATAAACACCCAACCCCTAATTAGAACACATTTCTAATTATGGGGAAACCCATTTTTTTCAAAAGCGATTGCCTAGAAGATGTTATGATTCTGCAGATGCTCTGAATACAGATTCACAGCCTCCAGATAATGTAAAAGAAAAAAAGTCGAACCTAAGCCAATTCAAATAACATTGAAATAATATAATACCAAGACAACTTTATACTTTGCCTGAAACCATTTCATTTACATGCAAAAGAAATCATTAGCACCAAGGAAAAAACCCACATCTACATGAAACAGTCTTTTCCTAGCTAGAATATTAATTTTTCAATCTGTTCTTTGTCTATTTTTTATTATTAAAATTATATATACTATTAACATTCAGCCATATGTGATGCTATGCATTGTTTATGGACATCCAAGAGAGGATGTTTTAAAATCTCTTTGTTTTGTAAATGGTCATTAAGAAAATAATCTAGAAGTAATATGGAGTAAACATAGTATTTCTTTTTAAATTTCCTGAATGAAGCACAGCAATAAAATTTTTTCTTCTCTGTCTTTTAATTTTTCACATTACATATATTTATTTTTCCATCTGGGATATTATCTAGGCAAATAGCCAATCTTTACTTACAATCATGCCAGTTGAGTTTATGCAAAATTTCAGTTTTTCTTAGTGCAAATAGAGATAGCAGTTAATGGCCCCTAACTTCACCCTCTGGCACTGAGTTAGTTGTTGGAGAACACAGTCATCTCTTTTTGGGTACATTTTGGGATCACTAAGTATATTAGTATTTAGCTATTTGCAAATAGCCAATAACAAACAAACCAACCAATCTAGGGAACACAGCTGTAAATTTAAGATGGTATACAATGGGCACCAACTTGTAAAATTCATGCCAATTATCCTTTATTATCAAGTAATGATATCTATAGTAATTTAAAAGAGAGAGACAGAGACAGAGAGAGAAACAAAGGCTTTCCAGGTAATCTAGGCTTAGTATTTTAGGCATTTCTATGACTTACTAAGTTATTCTATAAGTTTTACTTATTAATTATTTCAAATTATATAGGATCAAAGTCATAATGTGAATTGTTGAAATATTAAAGATACATATATGTATAGCTGACCAACTAGGATTACTTAAAACCAGCTAATAAATCAACAAACTTTGAAACAGAGTAAATTAAATTTCTTTATTCATCAAGTCCTCTCTATAAAAAATTAAAGATACCATAAATGAAACTATGAATGCATTAGAAGAAATTTATAAATCATGCAGTCTTTGGCAACTTCTGGTGAAAATCTGGCAGCCATACTTTGTCAGGATTCATCTAATTTTAGAGAGGTATAAAAGAAAATGATCTACTATAAGATTACATATTTTACATTGAGACTGTAATTCAAATGTTTTTTAACTTGTATTGTAATTTCTATAATTTTTAATATGTTTCCTATTTGCTTTTTCAAATAGTTATTAGCAAATTTGAATAATAATATTGAATATTTTCTAAGTATTTTAATTAATCCCTAGCCAAACATACTTTTTGTAATGCCAGATATACATATATATATGTTATTTATTTTATAATTTGTAAAAGGTATAAAACTATAAACAACCTATCTTTTAATAGGGGACTGGTGATACATTAATGTAAGGGAATACAATGCAACCATAAAGAGGAGTTACATCTGTTGATCTGGAAGGCTATCCATAAAGTACTATTAAGTGAGTAAAGTAAGTTGCAATATACTGTGTAGAGTATGCCACCATATCTGTACACAAACAAGAACACTTATTATTGTATATATGTATTAGTATATATATTAATGTGTGGAAGGACCAACATAGTGACATACACATACTGAGCATTACTTTTGTCATTTTAAATTTCATTTTATACCATATTACAGAAAATAATAAACCTTAAGTAAAGCAGGAAAAAGAAAAAAAAGAAATACCTAAAATATGGCTAGTGAGTTTTAACCATCAAAATAATAAATTCTACTTTTACTTGCTTTGGATTTAAGAGAAAGGCATATGGACAAATTGCTAAGGCAAGAACCATTTCTTGAAGATAAGTTTAGTAACATTGGTACAATCAGAAGCCAAAGAAATTTTATTTTAAGGGACTTTCCTTCGTAATTCCTTACTTGAGAGCATATTAAAAAACTGAAATAAGAAAAGTATTTCATGATGTACTGATTTACTAATGTTCTGTACCTGCACATTGCACAATTGCTGATATTTGCAGTAATGATGAAATTTGGGATAATTGTTACATATCAGCATTTTGCAATTAACACTACAGGTATTAAAATCTGTTAATTTCTCAGAATGCATATAGGATGCTGTTAGATTCTGATTATGAATTTAACAGCCTTCTAATTTAATGAGTCCAGAGTCACTGATAGCAAACCACAGCATGTTATTTCCCTTTCAAAAATAAAATAGGGTGACCTTCAAGTAGGATATATCTAAAGCAACACATTGCGAATTATTGATTATTTGTGAATTAATGTCAGACTATTTTAAATGCAAACATCAGCACAGTTTATATTTACATTTAATTTTTCAGACAATCCCTCCCTTCAAACACGCCATACACACTGAAACATACCCCCTCCCTTTTGGCAAGATGACTTCATCTACAACTTCAGAGAAAATTTAGAACATTAAACAAAAACTCCCTCAGACTTTAACTACCAAAGCCATACATATCTGCATGTTTCTCTATCCTGTATTTATTCTTGCCTGATAAATGGTGAAGGAGAGAGTCTTTTCTTCTCCAGGGCTAATCCTTTCACATTTCCTTTGCCTCCTAATTCTTGTAGCTTTTTCAGGAAATTGCTATGATTGATAGTCTCTTCCCTCTCTTGCACCTCCAACCTTTCACACTCTATAAGATCTTCCAAAAGACTCAAATTTCAACCATCTTCAAAATATATTTCTTTTGATATTATTCCCTCTCCAATTATTTCCCTATCTTTCTCTTTCCACTATATCTAAATTTCTCAAAAGATACCAACACTTAGAGAAACTTCCGTATCTGTATATTTAATTTCCCATTTAGCATCACTTGAATGTGTCAAAGTCATCACAAATTCAACACATCCAAGACAAAACTCAGGATGACTGATTTAGCACCTCTCCACTCTGCCAAATCTCAGTTCATGTTACCCTTATTCATCCAATTTTGCAAGTCAGAAATCTAGAAAAAATTATTAATATTTTCTTATCCTAATTTCTTCATATTTAGTTAAGTCTGGTAATCAATTTTAAGTTCTAAATATTTGTTGAATCTTCCTCTTCTCTCCATCCATCCAAATTCCTAGCTTCCCAACTCCCTGCTACTCACTTCCAATGGATTCAGCCAACCACTCACATTGATAATACAAAATATTTACATTACCAGTAACTGTACCACCTCCAGAATCTTGATTTCAACTACCCTACATTTAGACTAGGATCTCTTCTCCTTTAAGTCCACCATCTGGTATCTCTACTTCAATAATATTTCATGCTATTGGAATATTCAGATCATTGCCCTATTAGCCTCCCTTATTTGCCAACTTCCCTCATTACTCAATTAGTTCTTATGATTCTTTACTATAATTTATAACACATATATCATATATCCTAACTCACTGGCCTCTACCTCCAATCATCTGGCAAAACTTCAATCATGGGTAAGCTCAAATTTCCAAGTACCCATGTCTACATTTAAACAACCATAAGATGGTTGAATAAAACACAATACTTACTGAGATCATTTTAATTTATGACTACACATCAAGGGGACCTTCAGCACTGCCTAGCTATACCACTGTACTTCTTGGATGATATCTGTCTTCAATGAACTACTTAAAATCCTTTCTTTCTTTGAATTTCCAATATTGCCTTCCCAACTCTAGTCTAAAATGATGATCTCATTTTACGTTTCATTTAAAGAAGATAAGTTGTGACTTTCCCACATTCTCATCATCAAATTCACTATCTACTTACATCTTTACCTACAGGCTCTAAATTCCTTCTAGATACAATGGATACATGATCTCTATTCTTTTTCATGGCCACTTTCTCCACTGCACACTGAGAATTCCATCCCTTCTGATGACTATAGAAAATTTTGGCAGCAGTTGTTCGTTATCTCCTGAAATTTGAATTTTCTTTCTTTTGAATCATTCCCATCAGCTTACAAACATGTTACTGAAATCATTACCCCTTGATTTCATGTTCTCCTTCCCTTGTAGCAAACACCTTGAGTAGCTTTCTATATACAAGCTGTCTCCAGTTCTGTCTTCTCTTCTTAACCCATTTTAGTTTTAACCCATTTTATTTTTAACCAATTTTATTTCCACTACTCCAATAGAAACACCTTTAACCTCCACCTTATCACACATGATAGTCAATACTTGCTTTCCTATTAGCATTACACATGGGCTCACACTCCTTCTAGAACACTTCCTTCACGTGGCTTCTAGGACTTTGCCCTTACCTGGTTTCCTCCTACCTTCACCCACTCTGTCTCAATTTCTTTTGCTATACCCCAGCCTTCTTCCTGGGGTGGGGAACCTGTGGCCTCATGGCCACATGTGTTCCTCCAGATCCCCAAGTGTGGAACCCTGACCAAATCCAAACTTCACAAAATTTGGATTCAGTCAAAAGACTACACTCAAGGATCCAGAAGGCCACATGTGACTCCAAGGCCCCAGGTTCCCCACCCATCTCACTCAGCTTTCTTTTACATCTATACCTTCTACTGTGGACTCTCATCTAATGTTATGGATTGAAACATGACAGATGACTCAGACCCCTCTCTTAAGTTCCAGAGTATTACATCTATCTGCCTATGCAAAATCTTCACTCAAATATCAAATAAGCACCTCAAATTTATCATGACCCTAACAGAAATTTTGTTTTCTTCATAAAATTTGTTACACTTTCTTTTGAGTCTTCCCCATCTTAATTTATGACATCACCTTTTAATCAGTTACTTTGGTCAAAAACCAGGTGTCATCTGTTGTATTTTTCTTTTCTTACCACCCCTACACCACACAATCCATTTGCAATTTTCCTTATAATGAATAATGCCAGTAATATAAGCTGATATTGAATAATCCTTTTCTCCTTCACTATACTATAAATTTCATGATATTAGGGATTGTTAATTTTTATCTCCATTCCCTTTCAGTACCTTAGCTAATGCTTGATATGTAGTAAATATAATGAATATTTACTGCTGGATATTGTTAAATAGTATTACTATGTATGGAAGAGGGTTTTGTTTTTTGTTTTCTTCTTTTAAAAACATAAAATATTACATGTGACTGCATCAACAGTGGGAGGAATTTTTTGTAGGAGAAATCACTTTTTTTACCTCATCAACCAGAGCCAAATGATACACAATCTAGGATTCATACTCAACTACCTAAATGCATTAGTACATCTGATCAATTTTGCTGAATCCCCCAAATCCTACAGTATGAGCTAGTGAGGAAAAGGAAGTGCCTGCCACAGCCTGGCACTACATTGTCTTTTATGTTACTTCAGTATCCGTGCAATTTGAATTTTTACTCATACCTTAGATGAAGGAGTCCAGGGATAGTAGCATTAATAGAATTAGTGACAGGTCTGGTGGAGGCTCTTCTCAAATGGAACCACAACATTTTTTTTTTTCAAATCTGGAAATTTATAAATAACTCTCACTTTAGAAAAGATTTAAAAAAAAAAAACTGTGCCTCTGCTTATTCATGTATGTTTTACATTAGTCACTGAAATATTTAGAATATTAAAAATTCATCTTATGTTGCAATTAGAGGAGTACATGCTTAGATTATAGAAAGTATTGCTCTATAATAAAATACCCCGTGTGAGTACAGCATTATAAAATCCTATATATTAGAGGTAGGTTTAATAGGTAAAAGTTAGAACTAAGGGAAAGATAATGAGTGAAATTGTTTAAGTAGGCTATAAAATATTCAATCATCCTCATCCTAAGAATACCTCTTAACTGTTCTACTCCTACTTGGGAACCAACCTGGTAGAAAAGAGTAAATGTGGTCTCTAGAATCAGACATGCCTGAGTTCCAATCTTTGCTCTGAAACTAGCTATGTTTTTTTTTTTTTTTTTTTGTAAATTGCTGAATTACTCTGAGTCTGTTTCTCCATTTGTAAATGGCACTAGTGATAACAATTTTTATATGCTTGTCGTAAATATTAAATATGATAGTCTGATTTTTTTTCAAGAGACAGGGTCTTGCTCTGTTACCCAGGCTTCAGTGCAGTGGTGTGATCACAGCTCATTGTAACCTTGAACTCTTGGGGCTCTAGGGATCCTCCCACCTCAGCCTCACAAGTAACTGGGACTGCAGGGGTGTGTAACCACACCTAACTTTCATTTTTTAAAGAGTAATAAAAACAAGCTCCTAGAAAAATATGACAAAATTTTGTAAAAAGCATCACTACTCTGGGAAAGAAATAAAACTGGTGTTTGGTTTTCCCTTGGTTTTTTCTTTCCTGTATGTAGAGCAATTCAGCTATCCACTCTGGGAACTTGGGATTTGAACTTTAGGATCTGGGGTCCAGAGGTTTAATAAAGTCGCTTTGGAAATAAACTTTGTTTTATTCATTAAAAAAAAAAAAGAATATTTTCCCCTCAACAAGTAAACTTTTTATGGTAAAAGGTTTTTTTTGTTGTTTTATTTTTGCTCTACTAAAAGTAACTATAATTATTCCATAAATGACTCAAGCATATGGAATGCTTTACTCTGAGCAGAGGAACAGAATGCTATAAAAATTACAATGGCTATAAGAATTTAGAGTTTATTAGAGGTGGGTTTCCCTTTCCTTGTCATTCATTCTTTAGTACTGACTCATTGTGAAATTACAATGAAATTATACCACTTTGGGTGTGAGGGTGGATATAGCAGAAAATGAAATCCCTGTGAGGGAATTTTGTTGATAAATCAAAGTACTCCCTGTTAATTAGCTCCTGCCTATATACATAGTATGGAAAAATAATTGTATGTTTATGAAAGAATGATTAGTTAGGGAAGGTGCTGAGGTAATAAGAAAAAGCATGAAGAGAGCAATTTGAGTTAATATCTACACATCATTTTATATAACCACATCACAGAAGGGGGTCCCAGTTAATTAGATTCCTTTAGTTAAATAGAAAACTTTAAAAAAAAAAGATACTTACATAGGGTCTAATACAACGTATGCTTGAATTATGTGAGGAGATAATTTTGAATATTTTCTGAATAAATGGCAGGCATAAAAACAGAAAATTTGACTTAAGCAATCTTTCTGCTTAAGTATTGTTCATTTGTGACATACAAAAATTGAAACAATATTTTAATAGAAATATTGGCTATAAAACACAATTTTAAGAGGGTCTGTACAATATAATCCCAACTCTTTGAGTAATTTTCAATTCTAAAAGTAGGTGAAACTGGAAATTCTAAATGCAGACCCATATTATCATAATTTAGTCTTCTCTTGTAGAAATTTATACTGTCTGTGTGCACATAGAAAGATGCAGGTATGTGCAATGCGTTCAGGCAAACAGATGTTTTGTCCTTGTATCTGTCTGACTCATCCATCTATAATTGATTGAAGGTGATGAAACAAACACCCTTTTGTGAATGTGCAAAAGCATTCCTTCCACTGTTCTTATTGTGTGTATTACCAAAATTGAATATTCAATCAAAGTTTCACAGTGACTGGGCTAGAGCAGTGTTGTCCGACAGATGTATAGTGCAAGCTAAGTAATTTAAAATATTCTAGTAAACATATTTAAGATGAAATTAATTATAAAATTTTATTTATCCAATATATCCATAGTCTTTACATTTTAACATGTAATCAATATTAGAAATTATCAATGAGGTATTTTATACATTATTTTTCATACTATATCTTCAAAAATCGTAATTTTTGCAATTACAGAGAATCTCAATTTGTTTTAACTGCACTGGAAGTGCTCAATGACCACACGTGGCTAGTGGTTACCATGTTGTACAGTGCAGGTCTAGAGCAATCTCAGGTAAGACTCACTAGTCTGATGACTTAAGGAAAAGACCATAAAATTGGTGTTAACCTGGGGGTGCCTTAGTCAGAATTATATCATTAAGGTATATCACTAGGGTATCACTGCTCACTAATGAAGTACTGATCACCTGGAGACTTTACCTTATACTATGTAAGTGTACAAATAACATCCTGGTTGTAGTTCTAAGATAATACCTTATTGCTTGCTGCAGGGTCTTTGGAGGGCAGACTGGGATAAATTATTTGAAGACAATATGATCAATTTGTCTCTCAGACATAAAGGTATTTTTATATGGCAAAGTTGCATGGGACACAGAAAATAATTAAGTTCCCTGCACAACAATAAAAAATTAAGAAGGGCACCTTTGCAAATGTTATATGCTCAAGTCACCATGGTAGGAGGTGTTATAGGTAGAAATTGAAGATGGCTCCATGATTACAGCTACTGCCCTACATATACACTTTCTCCTACTTATTCAAACACTAATGCAGGTGCTGATGTGAAATAATTTACAGATGTAATTAAAGGTCCCAAATCACTTGACCTTAAGATAGAAAGACAATCTGCATGGACCTGACCTAATCACATGAGCCTTCAAATGTGGATCTAAAGATCAGAAAGGTAAAAACTAAGAGATTCAAAGAACAAGAGGGATCTGAAGCATTGCCACATTGCCCTTGGCTTTGAAGATGGGGTGGGGAGTTTCATGACAAAGAATGCACATGGCTATAAGGAGCTGAGCACAGTCTGGGCCAAGAATCAGCAATAAATTGGGCACCTCAATCCTACAACCACAAAGAACTTGATTCTGCCAACAATCTAAATGAACTTGGTAGAGGACTCCAAGTTCTAGATGAGAACACAGTCCAGATAGCACCTTGATTTCAGCCTGATGAAACACTAAGGAAAGAATCCAGCCATGCCAGCCTGTACTTTTACCAATAGAACTATATTTTGTTTTGTTTTTTAAGCTGCCAAATTTGTGGTAATTTAATTACACAGGAATAGAAAACTTAAATAGCAATTGAGTGGTCCCTTCACTTTTCCTAATCACAAGGTTTTTTTTTTTTTTAATTACTACCATTTTAGCTATCACATATATAATACAGGTCAATATTTTGAATTTCAAAATAGGTTTGGGGGCCAAACTATGATAGCATAGATACTAATTCACTAATTCACACTGTCCAAGTTTTCTTCAGTACATTCACAGTTAGACAACTATTCTGCCTTTTTTTTCCTATGGAGAACTGAAATCAGTTTACCCATAAATTAAGCATACTTTTAATAATTGAACACCAGGAGTAGGTAGGTATATAATCAAAGATATATGCTAAATTTGATAAACCTAATAATTTTATAGCATATTAATTTGAAGTTGTTCAATTAATAGCATTTGGGCATTGACAAGATGAGAAGGCATTGCCTTAGTACTCAATACTTTACTGATAAGTTTTGTGTCAGGCGTTAGTAGGGGGCCAGGTTACGTTTTTTTCAGTTGCCATTTTTTTTGCCTACCTATATAATTTGTTTAACATATTTACTTCTTAGTCCTTTGGAAAGTATAAGGTAATTTTATTAAGAATTTTCTTGGTTATTTTGTCATATCTGCTACTTTTCCTCTTCCTTTACATACTATCAAATATATCTCTATTATGTCCCATCTACAGAAATGTTTGCAAAGGGTTTATATGTTTACTTTATAGATCCTGATGATATATGCACACCTCTAGGTTGTACTTTAAAGAAAAGAATGCCAGCAGTCAAATTTTGGAATAGCACATAGAAAGCACTTTTAAATCTGTAAATATCTGTCTAAAGAAAGGAGCCAAGCCTTCAGGAATATCTACCTCTTTTTTGCTTTTATTTCTAATAACAGACATAAGATTGTCAGTAATTTCAATGATGTTTAAGATATTTTGAGATAATAGACTATAGGCAATCCTGACATCTTTCCAAATCAGATATTAATAATTATAAAACATTGGAATTTCTATGCCATAAAAATATGCTCATGGGAAAGAATGAAAGATAAGTATTTATAATAGTTCACTCTACCCATTGAATTTTTTGCTTTGACCCTTAACTAGTGTAATCAACATCTCTCCAATTTAATAGTGCTATCTTTAGACTTTCTATTACAGTCATAAAGTCAATGCTCTTGAAACTTCTTTTGACTTTCAATCATAAGTGTGGATTCTTCTGGTCACATTTTTACAGTTAGTGAGTTTGAATATAACATTAATATTTCTGGGATCTCTAAAAGCTTTGGTAACAATGTATGCACATTTTGCTATGCGATATTAAATACTTTTGTTTAAAGTAACTACTTGAACCATATGAACAGTAATTAACAACTGAGCTGAGATGTTTTACTCTTCCTTCATAATTCTCTGATAATTTGGGTATATTTTGTTTGATGGGAAATGTAGAATAAAAATCATCTGGAAAAGAAGAGATTCACACACTCTCCTTCACCTCTTCAAACTCTCTTTAATTCAAAAGTAAATTTAATATACAGAACATGGTGGACTGAGGATATACTTGTAATAAAAAGCTGTGTACTTTTATTTATTGGACTTAGGGATCGTAATACAACTGCCATTCATCTGAGGTAACCACCTACGGGCAATTTTGAGCATTTGATTTGGATATAAGTTATGAACTAAGTTCCTTGGGGGCAAAACAAACAAAGAAAAAAATTGTGCCATTTGTGAAAGTGGTGCCAAGAGTATCACATCATCTCTCTCATAGATCACACGTGGGTTACACTGCTAAAGGATAAACTGTTATGTGACCTCTTAGGTAATAACCACTATACCATAAAGTAAAGTATGACATAGGCATTAAAATGTGACAAGAATATAAAATGTTTCAAATTGCTGCCCATATGAAATTTAGAGAATTAAACTGAGTTTCAATTACTTTATTTTATATCAGGAAGCCCTTAGAATAGTTGAATTTGAGCAAGTAGACAGATAAAAGTGCTGGAACACATATCTAGTCATTTTAATAATTTCTCTCACAAATTTAAAAATTGTTAGTTTACACTTTTTATCGCTAACTAACCTAAAGAAATGAATTTGCCAATAGAGCCTCTGTTTGTTGAGATTAACAAATTTAGGCTCTTTAGGAATAAGAGATTAGGATTAAAAAAAAAAAACTTTGGACATATATTTGACAAAGAATCTAAAATAGAATAGAATCTAACATTTTGTTCTATAAGAATCTATATGAAAATAGCATCTGAGCAAGCTAAAATAATAACATACCAAAAAGAATATAAAAACTTGTTGAACATATTTTTATAGGATTTTTGATGTAAAAGGAAAACTATTAAAGGTAAATATTATTTTTAAGGCATTTAATTCAGATACGGAAAGTAGGGAGAAGTTCTAAAATATGAAGTATTATTTTCATTATAAGTAACATATTCCAGGACACTAAAGGTAAAAAAAAAAAAAAAAACATTCTATTCTATCATATCCAATCTTCCTGGAAGAAATTCCAGCAGCAGCCTGTAAGGTAAATGGAGTGTGGAAAACCAATTCACAAATCGCAGGCTTGGGAAAGAATAACATTGCTTAGTAAATGAAAGTCGATCAAGATTGGAAACATTTCACCTGTTTTCATTTAAATCTTCAATCTTTTTTCCTGCTGGTTTAGGAAACAGAATATGGCATAATGGGGCAGTAGGGAGTATGAACTCTGAATATTTTGAAATGGCCACATTGACACGCTCACTGTAATTTTCTGTGACTAAAAGAGAACTAGGCATTTGGATAATCTCCCAGTTAAAATATGGTTTATGAAACTTAAAACAATTATTTGCAATCGTGTTTTTGTCCCCCCGTTATGTAAGATTCACTTTAATCAATTGACAGAAGTTTTAAAAAACTATGATGAAATTTAAAATGGAAAATTACTTAAAATATTACTAGACTAGTCCTCTGCTTTCAGTGAAATGTACACCGACCCCATCACAGAGAGGCAACCATTTACTGCAAGATTAAGGACCTGAGAGAGGAGATACTTGTTACTTTCCCTTCTCACCCAATTTGTGTCAAAATGCTCTGTGGTCATAAACACTTTTCTAAAACATTCAGGCTAAATCCTTCATGTAAATTTCAAACTGTCTTGTAAACAGCCCCTACAAGTCAATTAATTCTGACAAGTCAATATAATTGAAAAACAAAGTCACACTGCTTTATATTTAAGTTCAAAACAGGTATGAATTAATTCTAGAAGGAACCATAAGCTATTTGCTACCAATTCTTTGAAAGAATTGCACTTAGAAGATTGATATAAAATTCAAAAGCTTAAACTCTGAGAAATTTTGGTATTTCAATTCCACAGTCACTAACCTATTGGTTTAATGCCCTGCTGATACAAAAGTTACTAATTTCATGAGATTTTCAGAAATTATTATGCCAATATTTCAACTAGAGTAGTAACTACCATCAATGAACATACAATGACTCCTGTGCATCCTCTCATTGAATCCTCTTACCAATCTTACGAGGTATAACAATTCTCATTTTACATATTAGTGTTATCATGTTCATTTTACAGATAAGAAATATGGTAGGGCCAATATTTGAACTCAGACATTCGCATTCAAGAACCCTTGTAAAGACCTGTACAATGGGCTACAGGTGATTTTTCTTAGGAATGATGGGCTGTACGGTATTGTCTATACACAATCACTAGCCACGATCACCTATTTATGAAAAGGAAAATCTGAATTAGGCGTTTTGGTGTGAGAATTATGGAGTATGGAAGACTGAGAATTCCAATAATGCTTTTGTATAAATTTTGAAAATATTAAATAAATAATATTAATAAGATATACTATGATTTTGAGTCATATAACCTCAGTTAAAAGAGTTAAAAACCACAAGTGATCTAGGTCTGTCATTTTGACCTTTTCTCTGACTCTAAAGATGAGCCTATGACTTACAGCCATCAATACCAGTAGCCCTCATTATGATGGAAAGTCTCAAGGTAAAGGGAGAGAAGTGCCCTCTCTTTCTTCAAGGAGCCCATCAAAAGGGCTAGAGGTACACATGGAAACTCCCTGGATGACAATAGAGATTTGTCTCCTCTCCCTGGGACGCATGTTCTCCTATTCCCAAGGTTTGAGAATCCTTGATACATAGAGAAATAATAAATAATAACATTTATTGAGTGACTTCTATAAGCCAAACACTATTCTAAGGATGCATTCAATCTTTACAATCAATTTATGAACAACAGTAATATTCCCATTTTATACATGAAGAAAGTACAGCTTAGATAACTTAAGAAATTTACCCATGGTCACACATCAAAACATGGTAGAGCCTGGCTTTGAACTCAGAAAATCTGATTCCAGAGACAGCACACTTCACCATACTATTTTGAGTAATCCATTGGAATTATTATAAGAAAATCATTAAAACAAACATGGAAAAACTCTTCAAAGTGATAGTGCAGTGACTTGACAAAGATCTTAAGGGGGAAAAAGTATTTCACATTAATAAATATAGGAACAGCCTAAAATGGACCTTCGCTTATAAAACTGCACCATACACCTTAGGCTTTCTCATCATCACTCTGTCTCTCATTTTTTTCATAATTTTTACCTTGCTTTAAACAACTATATTAACTCATCTTGATTTTGCCCAAATGTCAAAGTGCCACTGTTGTATAAATCAATTAACTCTAGCACATACTTCCTTTTTATAATTTAATTTCTCTATTTCATTAAAAACCAACTTGTTAAGATGGCATATCACTTATTTGATCATTTAAAAATATTTAAAGGCAGTAATATATGAATTAAGAAATTAAGACTAAATTCAGTGACATACATGAATCTCATAAATATATTTAGCAAAAGAAGCCAGATGCACAGACTACAAACTGTATGACTGACTGTATGACTTAATTTTTTCTTTTTTTTTTCTTTTATAGAGAGAGGGTCTTGCTCTGTTGCCCAGGCTGAAGTGCTGTGGCGATCATAGCTCATTGCAACCTTAAACTCCTGGGCTAAAGTGGTTCTCCTACCTCAGCCTCCTGAGTATCTGGAACTATAGGAGTTACCGCCATGCCTGGATAATTATTGTTTTAACTTTTTGTAGAGACAGGGTTGTGCTATGTTGCCCAGGCTGAGTCTCAAACTCCTGGCCTTAAGTGATCCTCTGCCTTGGCCTCCCAAAGTGTTGGGATTACAGGTGCGAACCACCACCACACCTGGACCATGACTAAATTTATACAAAGTTAAAAACCAGGCAACCTAGCCTATGGTGTTAAAATTTAGGACAGTGGTTACAATTGGAATGGCATACAATGGGGTTTGGGGGGTTCTGTTAGCATTTTTTTTCTTGATCTGGAAAATGGTTACACAAATGTCTCATTTGGGGAAATTCACTAAGGTTTACAATTATGTTTTGTGTACTTTTACACTATGTATATTTTAATACAAAAGTTTAGATTAAAAGGCAATATTTCATCCAAAATTCTCATTTTGCTAATTATATTATACCACTACTTTCTTCCAAAAGCATACAAATAATTTGTTTCATAAGTAAAGTATATTTCTATATAAGATTGTAAAGTTATTATTTTCCTATTTAGGAAGTGTTCTATGAGATGTTTTAAATGTTGGGTTCATTGATGTATAATTTATATATGGTAAAATGTACAGTCTACAATTTGTGTTAAGCATATGCATTTGTGCAACCATTCTTATGATCAAGACATAGAATAGTTCCATTATTCCTTCAAATTAACTGCCCTTCTGCAGTCAAATTCATCCCCCAAACTCCAGCCCCTGGCAACATTGATTTCCTGTCCCTATGGTTTTGCCTTTTTCAGAATGCCATATGAATGGAATCGTGCAGTATGTATTAAGTCTGGCTTCTTTCATTTAGTGCAATATATTTGAGATCCATCTATGTTGTTGAGTGTATCAGCAGCTTGTTCCTTTTTATTGCTCAGTAGTGTTACGATGCATGTATGTGCCAACACTGAAGGACATTTGAGTAGTTTCTAGTGTTTGGTGATTATGAATAAAACCACTATAAACATTAGTGTATAGGTATTTGTGTGAAACTGAGTAATATGTTTTTTTTTAAATTCCAAGTTATACTTTTACCTGCACAAAATATGTTCTATATTGCCTTTAGTCTATGGTAATTCATGTACCTAGAGAATATACCAACCAGTTCAAAATAATGTAAAATCAGAAATTGAATCAAATAACAGACATCTTACAAAGATACATCAACTTTTGCAAATTCCTCCCTTAAAAATATTTCTTTTTGCAATCATTCAATCATATAGAGAATTAAGAACAAAAATATTCTATTAAAGTTTTATATTAATAATTCAAAATCTTGTTTAAATTATACAAAATTAAAAATCAATGGCATTACTAATTAGGACTCTGAAATCATAATGAAGGAAGGAAAAAGAAGAAGGATGGCTTGAAAAGGAAAGTGTTTTTTCTTCTTTAAAAACTCTGTAATTTAATATATTACAAACTTAACCCAACTGGTTAGTATTTTTTATCCATGATAACTGGGAAAGGATTTGAGCGACAAAATGGAAACATGGTAGATGTTACCTAGCATGTTGTGGTAAAGTGGAATGGCCCGTCCATGGGTAGTAAATGCAGTCATGACTAGTGGGACCGTTACACCTGCAGGCAATTACAGAACAGAAAACATCATTCTCCATCCACAGTGACATGCACACACATGCACCAGTGCTCACACATGGAGCCTCGGAGGAAGAACATGGGAAGCAAGCACACCAAGTACCTATCCATCAGGCCGATGCAGTCTTCAATACTTGAGCCTATGCACCTGCAGAAGATGCAAATTTAAAACAAAAATACAAGGAAAGAAAAATTAGTCATTTTTTTAAAGAATCAGTAAAATAAATACTGATTGTGTTAAATTTTGAATTATAATTATTAGACAATTTTTGGAACACCATGGATTTCAAGCCAGCAAGAAGATTATTGCTTGATGGATACACAGAAATGAATTGTAATTACCACCCAAGTGGAATGCAAAGAAACATGTCCACAGCAGAGGAAATTTTACCCTGGTTCTGTGGATAACTTCCAGACACACACAGCTCATTTCAAATACTTTCAATTCATTTGCATCATTCATGATTATATGTCTTGATGAATAACTTGATATTTTAATGACTATAATTGTTTTAATGTATATGGTTTCTTCCAAAAGCCCTTACATTTAAGTAAAAAGCAAAATCAATAGAAAAGGAAACATGAGCAATTCAATATAATATAATAACCTGATGCTTAATGCTCATTAAAGATTTATTTTGGCAGAAAATTAGTTAACATACTTTAATGCTATTTTCATGGATACTTTATATAATCACATTATTCTCGTCCTCGGTTGTGACTGTCTTTAAAACCTACTTATCTTTAAACATGAATTTATTTAAAAAGCAAATTAACTGGTTTCACCGTACAGCACTTTATCTTGACGCTCTCTTTTAAAACAGCGGTGCCATAACATGCAAACAAAAACAGGTTTTTAACCTGCCATAATAATGAACTCAAACAATAACAAATAAATAAATATTCTGCAAGGAAATGAATAAATTGAGACCCAGGTAACTAAAGAATACACTGAGATTAACATTTAAATTGAATTATGTAAGTACACAGAATTCTAATGTACAGTCCCTAGAATTTCATTTTGAACTATTATAGAAGTATTATTTCTTTCATCTTCCAATGTACTTGAATTTTTTTCTTTCCCTTTTCTCCCATCAAAGATAGATAGCTCCAGGGCATTATTGAGATTCCTCCTACAGCTATTATTTCTAGAACTGCCTACTTTGGCTGGTAATAAAGATTATATATTTTTTCCAAACTCTTAATTTTCAAACTGAAAAAGGAGCTGAAGTTAAGATCATTATATAATGATGTAAAAAGGTACCCATATATAAGGCCAGAATATCTATTATATTTTTAGAAAACTCTAAACATTGGTGAACTAATATAAATTATCTATGTAACAATTAAGTCACTACCTCTCTGCTTCATCAGTATCTGTTATAACATTCCTACTAACAGGAAAATTGGTTTGTTTTTGTTTTTGTTTTGAGGATTCGTTTTGAGCAGCACAAATTTTAACCTACAGAAATATGGCAAATACATCTGTGATAAAAGTCTCTGAAAAAGCAAGCAAATGGGAAATAGGGTACATAGCATTGAATTGGTATTATGTATAATGCATGATCAACACCATTGCTAAAAGTGGAAAATTAACTACCAAAAAGCTTTCAAATTATCTTATATAGTTTTCTTTTTATTCTGTTCTGAAGAACTTATTTTTCCTGTTATATCGTCTTCAAAATGCTTTCATATATGGTGTTGTCATTTTATAAAATTATTGGTCAACTTTTTATTTCCAAGTGAGAATCTAAAAAGCTGTGGTTAGTTTGTAATCTGTCTTTATAATAACCCTTGAAAGATAAAAAAAATTCAAAAATTCATCTTGAGGGGAAAGTGTGAATAATGAAAGATTCTCATCTATTACAAAAACCTGTTACATGCCTACTAAGTGTTCCTACTGTTCTAGGAACTGGAGGGAGACAAAAGATGAATTAGACACTTTCCCTATTTTCAGTGAGCTCAAAATTTAATGAAGGAGACAGATGCGTAAACAGATGTGTATTGTATATGTGATAAATTAAATAAGAGACATGAAAAAGTGTTTTAGGGGACTGTGGAGGAGGGACACCCAGTCCAGCAGCAGAAGGTCATGGTAACCCTCCTGAAGGACGTGGGAATATGAAGTTTAGAGTGCTGAGAGCTGGGGTTGGAGTGGCAGAAATTTCTGAAGGGTAAGAAACAGCAGGAGCAAAAACATAGATCTGAAGAAATGTATAGTGTATACGAACAACTACCAACAATTTTTAATAGTTGGAGAACACAATGTGAGACAACAGGGAGAGAAAAAAAGAAGCTAGAGCATTAGATGCAAGCCAGATTTTGATAATTATTTGCTTAGTAGCAAACTTAATAGAAAATCACTATAGGGTTTTAAAGAAATAGTGAAATTGCTAGATTTGTAGTCTACATAGATACAAATCTTTGTATCCCTTTGCCCTGTGGAGGCTAGTCAGCTGAGAGCCAGGTAGACTTCTCTGGCCACAAATAATATTTTTGTCCATGTAAGAGATGATGGACTAAACCAGGGAAATGGTAACTGGGAAAGTGGCAAAGGGAAAGATTCAAGATATGCCTCAAAAGATATGGGGAATAATAGATTAAGTTGGCTGATTTAATGAAAGATATAAAAGGATCAGAGTTAAAACATGATCTATATTTCCTGCTTTGAGAATAGTGGTGCCATTATTGAGAAAATCCAAGAGGAGGAAGATGATTCTTCATGCATGTATTAGGGGAGGAGTGGTTGACAATTTCTGTTTTGTGTGTCTACAGTTGGTGTGATTGTCCTACACAGAGGTAGAAATGTTACTCAGCAGTTGGGAAGATGCATCTGTTGCTCAGCGAGGAAAGAAGGCATGGCTATAATGAACACGTTTGAAATACCATGCAGGAGAAGGCTGAAGCCATGTAAGTGGATAGATAGCAGAAGAAGATATCTAAAGTAAGAAAACGAGAGGCTGAAGATTAGAACCCCCCAAACTCCAATAGCATATGAACTAAGAGATAGGCTCTTCATACTAAAGGCATGGGAAAGTATAATTGAGTAATATCAATTAACTACAGTATCATAGAAGCCAAATCAGAAAAGAACTTCAAGAAAGAGGGGGTGATTATCAGCGTGAAATGCAGAAAAGTCTAATAAGAATTCCCGAGATAATTTTACTTGTCATTGTCATAGTCACTAGAATTTAGGTTTCTGTGAGTTGAGAAGCAAATAGGAAAATGGAGGCAGGGGAAATAGAGGGGAGAGACTGAGGGAGTAGGATGTAGAGTCAAGAAAGGTTGTTGGGAGGATTATGCAGGCTATTTGAGATCTAAACATATTTTTAAACTGAGGATGAAAAAAAAATGAAAGAAAAAGAAGAATGAGAATAGGACTGATGTGGCACCATCCTTTCTAAATATGAGCCATTGTATGCTTAAAGATATATATTGCACCTCAACTCTTTGCACTTTATATAAGCAACTAATTAGCATATGAAATTTACATCCATTCGGCAAGATCATAGAATAACAGACACATTAAATTTTTAAAAAGTTGAAATCTCAAATAAGGGATTGAATCAAGATGTGGAATAATACAATTCTCAAGAAAATTAGTGTTCCAAAGTATACTTACAGATAGATAAGTAAAAGAAACCGTAGTATGTCTAATTTATATACTCCAAAATAATTTCTGGACTTCTGAATATTTAGGTGTATTTAATAATTGTTGGTACATAATGACTTATAAGTACCTTGATGTGCCTATATAACCAACACAGTTTAGATATTTTGACAAAATCTTTAAATTTTGAAATGGAAATGGAGGAAATTTTTTAAATTTTCCATTGAAAGATTATAGATTTAATACTTCTACAAGCAGCCCTTCTGTCCTCTCCATCAATGGAAATTTTTCATGATATAAATTTAAAAGGATTGATAAGATTAAGGCATGTGTGAAACTGAATAATATGAAATTATGATTCTAATATTAACAAAAACATGTAATAAGATTTTTATAAGATTCCCCATGAAATAAACATTCCAATCCAATCTAAAATGTAGGTTTGGTTTGAAACAAAACCAAAATTAAATTGACATTAAGTTAGCATGGACTCAAGTGATGTTTGTGAGGGAACTATAATTTTCACTGTCACTACCATTTAATTACATGCTAAGAGTAGTTTATAAGCCTTCTTTTAAAATTTCTATCTTGCTAATTTCAAATATGAATATCATTCCTAAGTTTTTAATTCTTGCTCATCATTTCAAAATGCTGTGGAAAAAGGTCTGGTGTCTAATAGAGGATATAAATTAAAGAATATAAATTCACTGGATTGTGAGTTCATAGAAGTCAAGAGCTGCATCTTGCTCATTTCTTAACTTGCCTGTCACTGTATCTGATGCAGAGTAGATATCCAATGTAATCAAGTTGAAGAATGAATGAATGAAATGAGAAAAGGCTGCTAAAATAGGAGTTGTCTAAGTCCAGACAAGAAGAGGCAATGTTGTTGTTGTTGTCATTGTTTTTTCCTCCTGGGATATTAGTGAGAATCTTTTGATAGGGCCTAAATGGATAACCTATTTTAAAAGTATCTAAAGAACTTATTACAGCCAATAAATTTAATGTACCTTTAGAGTAGTAAAAGTGCTTTTGAAGTATTATACAGAAAAATTATTAAACAGTATTCAAAGTAAGAACTTCTAAAAAAAGTGTGATTTGAAAGAGTATTTCCATTAACTTGAATTATCAGACAGAATATTTGCATGTTAGGAAAAGAAAAGCTGTTTTCCAAAGTGGAGCCGGGCTGGTGAACTCACACTTACTGATAGGTCAGCTATTAATAGGTGTTTAAGAATTAAAATAGTCACTCATACCATCATCCCCACTGCCCCTGTGATATTTCTAGAGAAAGGTCGTATGTTTATGAGCACAATTTGCAAAGAAGGGACCGACTGCACAGGACACCTCATCACTTCAGTGAAGGATCTCGAAGCACAGTGGTTGCACAGCAATAGACTACGTATGCGGATTTAGAATTTAGGAGTACCACTCTTCGGGAGCAGTTTTTACTCTGGGGCTGCAACTGTAGCACTTTTATGAAATGAGTGAACATGACGATTTGGAGGCTCTCAGAAAAAGGATGGCAGAAAGCTAAATGAAAACAAAACCAAAAATCCTTGAGGAGTCACTCAGTCATGAGAGAATACATTTACCTTGGAAGATGCTGGGGAGTACAATATTCAAATGCTGTCTCACCATAATTCTGCAACTATAATTTGCTAAAATCATCTTTTTTTCCTATTTACTTGGAGTTTCCAAACGATCTGATGAGATTTGTTCCCTATTAAACCATCATCCTCCCCTTCAACAGAAATCCAGGTTTTGCTGCTACGGTAAATTGATCTCTATTCATTGCTCCCTATTTCTACTTCCCCTCACTATATATGTTTTTTAAAATTATATAATCATGATTTAAAAGAACTGAGAGGAAGACACACTAGCCACACATCCAGACTATGGCTCTGTGATCTCACTTTCATTTCCCTAATGGCTTCACTGTAATTAGATTTGCAAAAACAGCAAAAGGTCTCATTTTGAATGGCAACAGCTGTTGACATCAACATTATATTGAATAATTTACTGGTTTAATTTTAGCTGCAAAACAATAAAATCCTCTTGTGGATGATTTTAGCAGGCAAAGTTTTCTCTTTCTGTTGCTGACTCTCTCTTCTGCTCCAGCAGTACCAGTGGTTTTTTCATAAAATATTCTTAAGTGTGCCAAAAACTCACAAGGGGAGCAGTTTATTACTTCTAGTTTCCCTGAAGCAAAGCATCTATGTGACTATTTCAGTATCTTCAACCTATGTGTTTATGTGTAAACCAGGGAGTTGGCAGTTAGCTCTTCCAAGCTGAATCTGAATTTGAATGGCAGAATATTACTTTACCTTTTGAGGATCTGCCACTTCACAGAGTGACTTAAGCAGATTTCTTGACCTGCAGGAAATGGTAGCAGCATCTGCAAATTGATGTTTTCTTGCCAGGAAATGATGTTGCTTGCTTAACTTCTTCAATATCCCCTAACAGCTAGCCCTTAATCTGGCAGAAAATCTCTTTATGGAATCTCCTACTTTCCTGCCAGATATAACATACCCAAGATGATTCTCAACAAGTGTGTGTGTGTTTGTATGTATATGTGCACATGCCTGTGGGCACTCACAATGGAGAAGAGGTTTTATGGACAGGAAGAAGGTAGAGTGTGTGAAACTGCTTTCAGTCCTAAAATTGTATACTTTTTGGAGGAAAGAAAAAGAAAAATCCTTACTAAATAAGATTTTTTTTATATCTTTTAAGAAATAGTTGTTGGAATTTGTTAGATGAATAACATTTCTTTTACAGTTCAGTGCTTTTCTTCTTTCTGTAAAGTGTCTTTGTTATTTGACTGTTATCAATATCATACATAATCTAATTATTATTCATTGTATAATGCATTCTTTTGAAAAACAGAAAAATATTTACCAACTTTTGAATTGTTCTATATCAGTCAAAGAAATTTTAGGCTATCGGATAACTTGTAACAAAGTTATTTCCATAACATGTACTAGTCATTTCATTAATATACATATCACTAGCTTCCCCTATTTTTTTCTACCAGTACTATCTTTGTTCATATTATCTCGAAGGAGTAATCTAAGGTAGTATTTATCACTGAGAGATATCCGCATATTAAGCTGATTGTGACAACAAAGAAACAGAAACAAAAAACCTCTATTAATGATTTAATAAACACAAATATCAAAAGTATGATTACTGTCTTATCTTTTCCAGTATCTTGAATTTCCATTATAATTTGGAAGAATTTCTATATCACATTCAAAGTAAACCTGTCACTAGCTTCAGGAAGGTGTTAATAGATTGGTTATATGTAAATGTTAAGCAGAAATATTTCAGAGGGTACAAATTTGATCTCTTAAATCATTCTTTTAGACAGGATTTCTCTTAAAATCAACATATTAAATATAAAGATAGAGTTTTATGAGAATGTTCTTATATTTAGGAGATAGTGTCAGGGATAAAGATACACGTGTATCTTCTGACTAGCAACACATACAAGGCTGAGTTCTTGGCCAGCAAGGATGCTTACCCTTGGGTGCAGTTTGGATGGCATGGGTGACACTCCCGATCCTGATCAGCATACTTGAAAATGAAACTGTTTGCCCCCTGTAAGCCATCTGGACATTTTTCCACACAGTTTGGACCATCCTTAAAATGAGAACACTTTGTACAGTTGTCAGGTCCCTGAAATGTAAAAAAGAATGAAAAAAAAATAAAGAATAAAGTGGATGCCATTGCCTCTGGAATGTATTCATGTGTTTTTGTTACTGAGACTTTGGGAGGTAGCAAATCTTCCTCTAGGGAACTGGAGAACATTTTCAGCAGTACTAATGTGGATGTAGCTATTGTAGTACAAATAGTGCTAAGGAGAGTGTTCAAGTTCAGCTTGATACCCTATATGTGTGAAAACGTCATAATAACATATGTGTTCTTGAAATATTTTCCTTTTTGAAATCAGCAGTTCCTGGGCCAATTGATTTCTATGTCATGCCTCTAATGTACTTTA
>CM052439.1:19803287-19821273 GCA_028533085.1 Varecia variegata | reverse complement strand
TGATGAGTGCGATGTGCACTGTTGGGGGAATGGACACCCTTGAGGCTCAGTCTCGGGGGGTTGGGAGGGGCATGGGCAATATACTTAACCAGAACGGTTGTACCCCCATAATAAGCTATAATAAATAAAAAAAAAGAATTCTCAAGAAGAAAAAGCATCAAAATATTTTTTAGCTACCCATTAGTTACCAATTTTACTTATGCGATGTACAATTTTATGGCAAGAACATTTGAGTTGAATTGGGATGGGCTTGAATATGTTAGTGTAATATTAATACCAGCAGGGGATCCTATCTGTCAAATCTGTGAAAGTTAACTTCTCTAACATATACTTGAGGGTGCATTGCCTGCATCTGTGATTGTGGCTAGTTTTATAATAAAACAGTGAAACAAATTTCCCAATTCATATTTTCTTTGTTATATATCCTGGGACTGTAAAAAGGCCCCTGTTTTAAACTAGATAATAAATATTTTTCTCAAGGCAAACTTAGATCTGTCAACAAATCTTTTTACTTTATAACTAATTGAATAATCTCTTCCAGTATTATTTTAAGAGAGGAAGTGTGTGTATGTGTAGCAGGTTTTTTTTTTTTTTGAGGTATATATGATATATAATGTACTCATATATAAAGTATACCATTTGATAAGTTTTGACATATGTATGTAATCATGAACCATATCCACAATCAAGATAATACATGCATCCATTACCTCCAAAAGATTCTTCATGATCTTATGCAATCCCTCCCCTCCTGTCTCACCCTCCTCAGACAACCACTGGTCTGCTTTCTGTTACTCACTACACATTAGTTTGCATTCCCTAGAATTTTATATAAATGGAATTGTACAGTATGAGCTCTCTTTTTTATGAGGTTTCTTTCACTCACATAATTATTTTCAGATTTACCCATGTTGCTGTATCAATAGTTCATTTTTATTACTGAGTAAACTAGATAATAAATATTTTTCTCAAGGCAAACTTAGATATATTGTATGGATATACTACATTTTTTAATCCATTCACCTATGGACAGACATTTAGACCTGTTTCCCATTTGGGCTATTAAAAATTAATCTATTATGAACATATGTGCAAAAGTCTTTGGACGTACACTTTCATGACCTTTGGGTAAATACCTGGATCCATATCCAGTGAAATGGCTGGGGAATATGGGAGGTATAAGGTTAACTTTTCAAGAAACTGTCAAATTGTTTTTCAAAGTAGTTGTACCATTTTACTATAATCCCTCCATCAATGAACATAACTTGGGATTTGAGGTTCTCCTACATCTTTGCCAACACTTGATATGGTCAGTCTGTTTAATTTTGACTTTCCTAATTGGTATGTAGTGGTTTTTCATTATGGTCTTTATTTGCATTTTCCTAATGAATAAAGATGTGGAGCACCTTTTAATGTACTTATGTGCTATCCATACATCTTGTTTGGTGTAGTGTCACCAAAGCTTCTGCCTATTTTATATTGTATTGATTCTTTTCTTATTAAGGAATATTGAGAATTCTTTATATATTCTGAAAATATTTTCTCCCAAACTTAGTCTTTTCTTTCCATTCTTTTAACACTGTCTTTTGAAAAATAGATCTTAATTTTGATGAAGTACACTTTCTCAATTTGCTCTTTTTTGAATCATGCTTGGCTTCATATCTATGAAATTTTAGATATGTCTAACCTAGGGTTCCAAGGTTTTCTCTGATGTTTTCTTTCAGAAGTTTTATAGGTTTGTAATTATGTATATGATCCATTTTGAGTTAATTTTTGCATATGGTACTGTATTAGCGTTCTCCAAAAAAACAGACCAATAGAAGATTTTATATCTAGCTGTATCTCTCTATATATAAAACAGGATATATATGTAAAACAGGATATATATAGTGTATATGTATGTGTATATATATAACAAGATACATATATCCTATATATATAAAAAACAGGATATATATACTACTGGCTTCCATAGGTCTCCAGCTTGCATATGGCAGATAGTAGGACTTCTCAGTTTCCAGAATTGTGTGAGCCAATTCCTACAATACATCTCTTGTCATATATATATATATATATGATCTTGTCATAATATTATATACTGTATTCCCACTATCTGGCATTTGCAAGCTGAAGACCCATGGAAGCCAGTAGTATAGTTTCAGTCTGAGAATGAAGGCCTGAGATACAAGAGAACTGATGATAAAATTCTAGTCCAAGACCAAAGGCCTGAGAACCAGAAGTGCCGGTGGTGCATGTCCCATTCTGAGAGCAGGAGAAGATCAATGTTCTAGCTCAAGCAGTCATGCAGAGAGAGTGAATTCTCTCTTCATCCATCTTTTTGTTCTATTTAGGCCCTCAATGCACTGGATGATGCCCACCACACCAGTGAGGGCAATTTGCTTCATTTAGTTTACCAACACAATTGCTAATCTTGTCCAGAAACATCCTCACAGACACACCCAAAAAATAATGTTTAAACTAAATATCTGGGCACCCCATGACCCATTAGGGATGACACATAAAATTAACCATCACAGGTACTACAAGGTACTATGAAGATGTATTCATTTTTTGCATGTGGATATCCAATATTTCTATATTATTTGTTGAAAAGTCTCTCCTTTCTCCACCAAATTATCTTTGCATATTTGTAAAAAAATCAGTTGTCCATGCATTTCTGGGTCTCTTTCTGGCTCTCTACTCTCTTCCACGATCTATTCACCTGTCATGTTATATATTTTTTCCATCTTTTCACTTTCAATTTTTTGTATTTTTATATTTGAAGTCCATGCCTTGAAGGCAGCAGATAGCTGAGCCTTGCTTTTTTAAATCTAATCTGACAATCTCTGCCTTTTAATTAGGGTGTTTAAACCATTTATACTTAATGTGATCATTGATATAATTAAGTTACAATCATTCATCTTGAATTTTTTTTTCCCTGTTTGTTCAGTCTGTTCTCTTCTCCATTCTCTTCTTTTTCTGCCATGTTTTGGGCTAATTTTTTAAATTATTTTATTTGATTTCCCCTTTTTTGCATGTGTGGCTTATAGCTACATAACTTTTTATTTGCTATTTTAACTTTTGGGCTTATACTATACATATTTTTAATTAAAATTTAAAAAAATTATATATTTATGTGTAATTACAAGTAGTGATACAGACAGATCCCATGTTATCTTCACCCACTTTTACCTAATTATAAGATCTTGCAAAACTATAGTACAATAACACAACCAGAATATTGACATTTATGTAGGCAAGATACAGAAAGAAGATTCACAGCAAGAATTCTTAATGTCGTACTTGTATTTTCACACTGACTGGTCTCCCACCTTCACTTCTACCTTATCCACTCAACTCCTCCTACTACAACCACTAATTTGTTCTTCATGTCTATAATTTGGTTATTTATAATGTTCTATAAATGGAATCATACTGCATATAATTTTTCAGGATTGGCATTTTTTCACTCAGAATAAATCTCCAGAGATTCATCCAGGTTGTTGCGTATATTAATAGTTTGTTTCTTTTTGTTGCTAGTAGTACTTAATAGTATGGAAATACTATAGTTTGTTTAACCATTTACCTATGAAAGGACATTTGGGTTGTTTCCAATTTGGGGCTATTACAAACATTTGTGTGTATGATTTTGTGTAAATATAATTTTCATTTTTCTGCAATAAATTCTCAAGAGTATAATTGCTAGGTTACATGGTAGTAGCATTTTCATTTTTTAAAGAAATTTCCATACCATTGTCTAGAGTGATTATACCATTTTACTTTCCCACTAGCAATGTATGAATTATTACATTTCTCTGCATCTTCTCTATCATTTGATTTTGTCACTCTTTTTATTCTATCCACTCTGATAAGTGTAGTGAAATCTCATTGTGTTTTTAATTTAAATTTCCATAAAATGGCTAATAACATTGAACATATTTTATTTTCCATTTGTATGTCTTCAGAGAAATGTGAGAAATGTCTCTTCATGCTTTTGCCCATTTTAATTAGATTTTTTTTTTTTTTTTGGCTATTTAGAGTTGAGAGTTTTTTATATATCCGTCTATCCATCTGATTTGAAAATCTTTCTCCTAACCTATAGATTATACATTCATCATCTTTTTTTTTTCTTTTTTCTTTTTTTTTGAGACAGGGTCTCATTCTGTTGTCCAGGCTAGAGTACAGTGGCATCATCAGAGATCACTATAACCTCAAATTCCTGGGCTCAAGCAATCTGCCTGCCTTAGACTCCTAAAGTGCTAGGATTACAGGTATGAGCCACTATCCTAAAAGGAAATTTAACAGAACAAATGTTTTTAATTTTAATGAAGTTAAATTTATCAATTTTTTCCTTTTATAGATTATGCTTTTTATGCTTTTGGTGCCAACTTTAAGTCCCTTTGCCTTGCTTTAGATCCCAAATAATTTCTCCTATATTTTTTTCCTAAACATTTTATAGCTTTACATTTAAGTCCATGACCTGCTTTTTGTTAATGTTTGTATAATGTTTGAGATTTAGGTTAAAGTTCATTTTTTGCCCAGTGGATGTCCACTTGCTCCAGCACCATCTCTTTTTAAAGGCTATCTGTCGTCCATTAAATTGACTTTGCAACTCTGTCAAAAATCTATCAGGCATATTTGTGTAGGTTATTTCTGGGTTCTCTATTCTGTTTCATTGTTCTATGTATCTTACTTTCCACCAATACCACACAGGCTTAATTACTGCAGTTATGCAATAAATCTTGAAATTATGTAGACTGAATGTTTCCACTTTATTTTCTTCCAATTGTTTAGGCTAGACTAATTTGTTTGCCTTTCCATATAAATTATATGACAATCTTGTCTATATCTCAAAACACTTTTCTGGAATTTTGATAGGAATTGCATTAAACCTGTATATCAGTTTGGGGATAGCTGACATCTTTATGATTTTGAGCTGTCCAATACGGGAACACAATATGCCTCTATATATTGAGATCTGCTTTGATTTCTTTCATCAGTATTTTGTAGTTCTCAGTACACAAGTAATATATATGTTTTGTTAGATTTACATCAAAGCATTTCATTTTTTAGTGATTATAAATAGCATTATAGTTATTAATTTCTCTATTCACGTGTTAATTCCTAGTATTTAGACACAATTAAATTCATGTTTTATCTTATATCCTATGATCATGCTGAATTCACTTATTTTAGGAATTTTTTGTAGATTCCTTGGAATTTTTTAAGTAGATAATTACATCATCTGCAAATAGAGTCAGTTTTATTTCTTCCTTTTCAATCTATATGATTTTTTCCCCCATTTCTTGCCTTATTGTGCTGGCTAGAACTTCCAATATTATGTTGAATGAGTGGTGAGGAAGGACATTCTTTCCTTGTTACCAATCTAGTGGGAAAGTATTCAGTCTTTCACCATTGAGTATGTTACCTGTAGGATTTCTGTAGATGGTCTTTATCAAGTTAAGAAAGTTAACCTGTATTCCTAGTTTTCTGACAATTTTTTAAGAGGAATGGGTGTTAAATTTTTCAAATGTCACTGCATCAATTGATATGATCATGTGATTTTTCTTCCTCAGACTGTTAATGTGGTATATGAAAGTGTTTGATTTTCAAGTATCGTGCTAATGTTATATGCCTAGAATAAACTCATTCAGTTATATTGTACAATTATTTTTGCATATTGCTAAATGCTATTTGCTACTACTTTGTTAAGGATTTTTGCTTCTGTATTCTTGAGAGATACTTTGGTTTTTAGTTTTCTTTTTTTTTTTTTTCTTTTTGTTCATATATAGATCCTAGTCTTTAAAACCATCATGCAAAGTACAAATGATTATCCATGTTATAGGTGAGCAGAGTGACAGTCTTAAGCTGCCCAAGGCCACAAGTATCAGATTTAAACCCAGTCCTGCCTAGTCTTTTTATCACTGAGTAGGGATGAAAGTCTCAGCTCCATATCCCGCCTTCTTTGACACCACTTGGTAGAGAGGTTGGCCTGCTGAGAGTACAAGTCTACACTCTTCTCTCCTTTGCTGGTATGGGTTAAGTCTGGGCCACAGTTTTTTTCTGTAATGTTTGGAAGAGTACAGCAGTTATTATCTAAAAAGTTTCTGTCTGGTCTCCTCTGCCTCTCCTTTTCTGATTCTCTGGGTAGAGAGAACAGACTTTTGTTGAGGCCTTTTTTGATCTGTACCTGTTGGTGCTTCTGAGTTGCCGGTTTCTTCACCTCCAAATCCGAGATACATGAGGCAAAAAGAAATCTCAGGGAACTCACCTCTCTGTCATTCCTTGGGTTCCCAGGTCCCAAACCTCTGTGCCTCTTCTCTCCACTTTTCAGAGTCTTCCTATAATGTCCAGGGTATTAGTTGTATTCCACAGGAGAACTATGTAAAAATACATCTGCTCCACCCTCCCAGAAGCAGAAATCTCAGTATTCATCTTTAATTTTATTGTAGCCTATTTTCAAGTTAGACTCTACCACTTCATGTATATTCTAAGAACTTTAAAACAGGAGGCTTCCATTTTTCATTCCTTACCTTTGACCTATTGCCATATGTTTTACTTTTCCATGTTATTCACTCCACACTACATTGCTATTATTTTAGTTTAAGCACGACATTGCCTTTGAAAAGAATTAAATAATAATAAGAAAACCCTATATATATTTATCCATGTAGTTACCATTTCTGGTGCTCCTTATCTATGCTCCATTTTTCCATCTAATATTATTTTCTCCTGTCTGAAGGACTTCCTTTAATATTTCTTATAGTGCAGTCTGCTCTCCTCTCTGGTACTGTCTGTGAACTCGAGCTGCTTAATTCTCCCTGGACACCCAGCTCTGTCTTCTCAACTCAGAGCTATTAGGACACTGCCTGGGGTCCTCCTCACTGTGCTGTGGCCTAAAATCTCTCCCAAGGCAGCTGGTCAGGGCAATCATAAGGCTCACCCCATTTCCTCACTGTCAGGAATCACTTCCCTTTGTGATCTGATCTTCACTTTCTTGTAAACTGTTACTTCGAACATTTTGTCCTTCTTTTGATTGTTCCACGAGAGAGGGCAAATCTGATCCCTGTTATTTCGTCTTGGTTAGAGGTGGACATCCTATATTTACATCTCACAATCCAAAGTGGGATTATTTGCTGTTTCTTGTTTTTAGACAAAAGTTTGCACAAAAGATTTCTCTAAAATGCCCCCAAACAGCTGCTAAACACCCACTGAACTTTATTGAAAATTCCACTTCCTTCTATTCTAACTATTTAGTTATCATTTTAAATACAACAAACATTTTTAAAGATAATCTGAAAAAACAGAGACTGAATGGATTGCTTTCATATGTAGATAGTATTAACCCTTGTCTCAAATATATTATTATTTTAGGTATCTCATAAAATTTGTGTTCTTTGCTTAAGTGTGGTTCTATGTATTAAAGTTTTATTAAATGAAATATTATTTATCATAACTATATTTTCTCTTCTTATCATATCTAGACTCTCTTTCCCTCAAAAGTTGAATGACTTGATGTTGTATTTGGGAATGGCTAACCAACAGTTTACCTGTTGTTTTAATTTTGAACTAATAGCAAGAGTGTTTTCTTTCTGACTTTTTCATAATGCAGTGAAAGAGGTCTCACTGTACAAACGAAATGTCAGTAGAAATGAAATCTTGATGTAGGTCTCATATCACTGATTCCCTAGATGTATAAATGACTTCTCACTAATTTATAAAGATGTAAAGAGTAAGAAAGAGTGTTTAATCAAGCCGATTCAATACAAACGGGTAAAGTCAAATTCTATGTAATAGACAAAGACATAGAAAGTAGCAAAGATCAATGATATTTCTGAATATAAAGTTATAGTACCCATTTACTATAAATATTTAACCATTTTAAGGTTACTTATTTCATGCTCTGATTTATAACATAAATTTTATATACAATGTTTATATGTACTTGCTTATGGGATAAACATAATCATCACAGAAAATCCTGATGAAAGAAAATCTCAAAAGTTATATTATGAAAGCAACTTGTAAAGACAAGTGGAGTATATTCAAAATCATATTGTACAGTGTCATGAATCTCTGACTCTGTATTCATCACCTTTGTTTCTTTTAAGAAAATATAATCAATGCTTCAAATTCTTTGTTTATTAAGTTCTAAGACACTTAACTACAATCTCAGTTTCTTTCTTGAGGACATTGACAAAACCACCAATATGTCCTTGTCACTGTCCATTTCATGACATTCCACCATCTTTTTGGTCCATTTATTTTACCAACTTACATTATCTTTTTCAGGTTTGATATCTTGTCACTCTTGTCCTTTCCTCCTCTGCCAAGAGTGACAGAACTTTACAGTATATGGAAGGGTAAAAGCTGCTTGATTTTCTTTGATATGCTTCAATGTTAATTGGAGAGAAAGGTTTTAGCTTCACCCAAGATCTTATCTTCTCTGCTGTCTACTCCCTCCCTGAGTCTTTATTCATATGCTCAATTTCAGAGCCGTTTTGGATCAGGGAAATAGTAAATTGGAGGAAAGCAATAATAAACAGGAAAACTTAATAACCACCTTCTTCTCATTCTTTCCAAACCACTAGATAATGGAATTGAAAGCTAGTTGATCATTTTCTCCAGAGGAAAACCAAGGGAAGTGTCTCCACACAGCATAGAACAAAAGGCCAAGGAAGCTACTTTGAAATTCTTTAGAGAAAAGAAATTTTCGATCAACACCAAGAATTGAACAGCTCCCTGGCCTCCCACAGTGATAGTCACATGTGAAGGAATGGAAGGCCTCTTCAATGGCTTACAGTTCAAAAGGCCATTATAAAGCTCTCTAAAGAAACTTTAGCAATGTAGTTATTAGGCAACCTTTAACTTCCTCTGTGTTTTCTCTGGAAGCTGTAAAATAGATTTTTCTTTATCTCATCTGAATGGTAGCTGTCTGTTAAAAATTTGGAGAGATAATGTGCTTAGTATTTCGACCTTTACAGAGAACATTAAACCTGCTTTCACTAAAATGGAGACAAGCTTAAAATAATAGATTTTGTTTGCTACAGGGCTGCATGTACGAAAGTAAATGGATTATCTCAAAAGTATTGAAATGTATTTGGACAAGTTTTATTAATCTTTTTTTAAGGCTGAAAAGTATGGTTTAGTAGTAATAGTTCAGGTTTTATGATCAGACAGACATAGATTCAAATCCTTATTCTTTAATTAGCCATGTAGCTGTGGACAATTATTTACGTTACTCATCTTTAAAATGAATAATAAGATCTATTTTCAGAGTTGTGATGAAGATTAGACATTTTATTAGAGTATTTAATGCAGGGTCTAACACATTAAGTAAGCACTCAATAAATGTACTCGAGATAAATGTGAAAGCATAAAAGCTTGTTCGTGTGTTTACTTTAAAAATATTTGTTGAGAAACTACTTACTTTATATGTTGCACATTGCTAAGAGCTAGTGATGTAACAGAAAAGTGAAATAGAATACACACCTATTCTTCTACTTCATGGAGGTTATAGTTAGTTGGGGAGACAGGCAGAAGGTAAATAATTTTATATGTGTATGTAAAATTATATACATATAATTATTGTACAGGGTGCTGAGAGAATATGGTAGTTGTCCTAACCTAGTGGGTAAGAAGCATTTGGTCAGCCCACAGAAGGAGGGACACTTACACTCAGAAGAGAAGGATAAATAAGAATTATTAAGGCAAAGGAAGATGGAGAAATAGTTGGGAATTACAACTACAGCCAAGAGAATCTGAGGAGGGAATAAGATTAGCGCTTTCAGAGAATAGCCTGACATGAACAGTATTTAGGAAAGTGGTATCCTATAAGTGAGTGAAGTAGACAGGAGTCAGATTATGCATGATCCAGTGGTCAGTTTTAGGATTTTGTGTTTTGTCCAGAGATCTGTTGGAAACCACTGAAAGGTTTTAAGTAAGAGAGTAAAGGATCCACCATTTTTAAAATTATTACTTCAATTGCTTTGATGAGATTGACTTGAAGACAGCTTTAAACAATTGGTAGCAAGGAGATAATATTAACAGTGATAATAGAGACAGGCATATGGCCCAAGTTGGGTCAATCTGTGAAAGAGAGAAAGCAGAGCTTTTTAATCTGTACTCATAAACTCAGGATGCTCTTAGCGTGTCCCTGCCAGGAGCAACAATCTTTCATGAAGCAAGAGTTTGCCTAAGAGGAAAGCAGAATCAAGCAAACAGAGGGATTGAGTCCTGGTGATGCTGCTTGAAAGCCTGGATTCAACTGTGCCTAAAGTAATACGCCCTAGACTTCCCATTTCTATAAGTTGATATGCTCTCTTTGTCCCTAAACTATTCGAGTTGGATTTCTATTACTAAAAGAGCACAGAATTAGATTCCTATCACTGCTGTAACAAATAACACTAACAGTTGCTTAAGACCACATAAATTTAGTTTCCCATAGTTCCTGAGATCAGAAGTCCAAATTGAGTCTTAAGGGGCTAAAATCAAGGTATCAACAAGGCTGATTCCTTCTGGAGGCTCCAGGAAAGAATTTGTTCCTTGCCTCTACCAGCTTTTAGAGGCCCCTTTGGCATTTCTTGTCTTGTAGCCACATCATTCCGACATCTGCTTTCATGGTCCCATCATCTTCTCCTTCACTGTAGTGAAATCTCCCTGTCACACTCTCTTAGAAGGAAGGACGCATGTAATTACATGTGTAGCCCACCCAAATGACCCAGGCTAATCATCCCATCTTAAGATCCGTAACATCTGCCAAGTCCCTTTGCCATATTATGTGACATCTACAGGTTCTGGGGATTTGAATGTGGCCATCCTTGCATGGCCATTATTCAGCTTACTTTAACCACTAAACTGTATTGCAATGAGCTCTGTGAACAAGAGGTTAGATATACGTAAAGGGGATGACATTATATGTGTTAGTAATCATTAGAATGAGTTAAAACCATAAAGAAGCTGAATAAGTAGCAGTGGAGGAATAAGTGCTGAGACATATCTGTTCACCATATTAATCAGGTTAAATAGATGTTACCCAAAGATTTGTTCAGTTTTATGCACCTTAGTTACACTGTATTTCTCACCTGGTGGGAGCTGGGCAGGAAATTCTGAATAGGAGGAGGTGAGAGGCAGCAGTGACAGCAATGATAAAATTTTAGAAAGTCCTTGAATATTTGCTTAGAAAACTGAGCACAATATAAGATACTTTTTGGAAGGAATGTGATTATTAAAAAGTAACATAAATCGTAAGTATTTTATTGAAACTCTAAAGCAAATAAAATTTGATAGTACAATATCAATATGTACTCTACTGTTATTACCCAATTAATGTGTAAACTATCATTAAATATTCCTTTCATTTCAATTTATTGTTTCAACAATAACATTAATGAGTGTTATTGTTAGTTCATGCAAAAAAAAAGAAAAACACCCACTATTTATAGAATGCTTTCTAAAGTTCGTTCATCTTTGTCTCCCAAAATTGTTATTAAATGTATGTATGGTTTTAAGTTACTCAACTGTAAATTTTCCTACTATAAGCCCTTTTTGAGGGAACAAATCCTCACAGAAAGAAATGAATTGCTAGGACCATGTGTTTTTAAATGTATTTTTGATTATAAAATGATAAGCAGAAAGACAGAATGTGACGAAGTAGAGTTTCCTAAAGGATTTCCCACAGACATCTGTCTCAGTATGATCTGGTATGTATTAAAAATGCAGAATCCTGGGTCTCACATCACATGGTTTGTGTTAGTTTCATAGGACTGGTGTTAACAAAGTTCCATAAACTAGGTGGCTTAAAAAACAGGAATTTATTCTCTCACAGTTCTGGAGGCCAGAAGTCCAAACTCAAGGTGTTGGCAGGCTGGTTCCGTCTTGGGGACTCAGAGAGAGAATCTGTTCCATGTTTCTCTCCTAGCTTATGGTGGTGGCCAGCCATCCTCGGTGTGTCTTGGCTTGTAGCTGCATCCCTCCAACCTTCACCTCCGCCATCACATGGTTGTCGCCCGTCTGGGTGTATGCATGCTTTCACATGGCGTTCTCCCCTCGGTGTGTCTGTCTCTGTGTTTCTTCTCTTCTTGTAAGGTCACTAGTCATTGGATGAAGAACCTACCCTACTCCGGTATAATCTCATCTTAACGTACATTTTAATTACATTTGCAAATATTCTATTTCCGGGAGAGGTCACATTCACAGGCTCTAGTCAGAATTTCAGCATATCTTTTTGGAGGGACATAATACAACCCACAATGCTGTCTAACTAAGAAGCTCTGGAAACTGTAGCCCAGACTTCTGCATTTTTAATAATTAAAAGTTTTAACTTTAAAATTTTACAACCACTGAGCTAGAAGCAAATCAAGTTAAAATATCATTTGTAATAAAAATGAAGCCTGCCATAAAATCCTAGCTTTTTTGTTGTTGAGAGACACTTCTTTCCTTCAGAATTTCTAGATTACAGAATAGAAAGGGTATCATTGCTGAAACTAATTGGCAACAGTAACTGCTTATTACCCCTTTGATAGGAACATAGAGAACACTTTGTAGCATTGTTAGTAATTAGACATTGTGCCATTTCAAATACAATAACAAAATCTTATTTATTTATTTATTTATTTTACAAAGAACAGTGTATTGCTGTATTACTCTGGTAATTTTAAAAAGAAAATCCTGAAAATAAAATTAAGATTTTTCTATCTTCTGATTACTTAGAAGAATAATGACTTTACTATATTCTAAGTTACTCACTTTAGGGTACATACCAAGCTATGATTTAATGAAAAGTATGGCAGAGTTCATTAATTTCCCAGGCTACCAAGTCCAAAAGATGGCAGGCAGCACTTTGTAGATGCATATTTAGCCAAGATGGTATGGGCTGGGTTAGGAGTTCACAAATTAAAGCCAAGAACATGGGACAGAGAGAAAGTAAGAAAATCTGCCATCTTAGCAATATTTTCTTTAAAGAAGGTAAATACTAATTTACAATGAAAATTCATTTCCTATAATATATAACATATTAGAGGTGATGATGATATCAATTGTATTGTGATTTTATACAAAGACAACATTTCTTATGATGTTATAGAAAGTAAAATGCTTACTACTGTATTTTGTTGTCATTGTCACAGTTACCAGAGAAAAATAAATACATAATATATTATGTAAACATTGTCTGATTCTTCTGTGTCACATACCTTCTATTCCCTACTCATCAACTCTTTGTCCTGATTAAATTCTAGACATTCAATGACTCATAAAATTGGATCTTGTTGCCATCCAGAGGGTTGGGTTATTAGCAATTAACTATAGTTTTTCCAGTCCCTTTTTCCAGATTCATGGTCAATGAGGTGGATTTTCCTTCTGTCAAATTTCAGGAACAGCAAAACAATAAATAAATATAGAAATTTATATTCCTTTTATATTATTTATGCAAAAATATATTCCCCATCACCAACTATTTGTCTTATGAACCATTAACCTAAAATTCATATTTTGGGGATTTTTAAAAAACACTAAGTAGGTTACTTATTATAAAGTCTATTTCAAATTATTTTAATTGGGAAAGGAAAAAATATTTTAAGGGATACTCAAGCATATACTTTTTATCTATTTAAGATCTTGAGATTAAGTTAAAATTCTTAAATGTCTAGCCTCCTATTAATAACTACTCTTACTCCTTCCATGTCCACCATGGGTTGATGTGCTTCTTGCAAATTTATCATTCAGCAACTTTAATAAATTTAATTTTTCTTCTGCCTGCAAAAGAAAGCTCTTGATATTTCCCTTTTCTTTTTTATTCCACAAAAAGGAATTTTCATTAAGTAAAATTTGAATACTGTATATTCACATTATATATCTATATGTGAGTATATAACATATGAACTATTTTTAATAGGAAAGGAATAAAATTTTATAATAGCTAGCTCATATATCTATCTATATCTATATCTATATCTCACTTACTTTGAGCCAGGCACTCAATGAGGTGACTGCTATTATCAACTTCATTTCACATATGATAAAATCGAGGCACAGAGACATTAAATAGTTCACCAAAGTTCAGACAGTAAAGAGTTTTTCTGGGATTAAAATCCAGGCCATTTTTCTCTTAAGTGTGATCCTGAATATCATGTATAGACTCGAGTAAATCAGCAAATTTTCTTATGAAAAATAAAACACTTTTTCTTTATTTTGAGAGGAACCATGGTAAAATGGAGAGCCTAGACTTTGAAAGCAGACAATGGATACGATTTTTAGTAGCTCCAAAATTGGGAATATTATTTAACTTTCTTAATATCTGTATAATCATCTGCAAAAGGTGGATAATTATACTTTACAAGGTAGTTGTGATGATGAAAGTAAATAATATAGACATGTTGAGAAAGAGAATCTGGTACCTTTTAGCTAATTATTTAGCTAAAATATTATAGACACCTAAAATCAATATGGAGAGATGGGTTGTTCAACAAACTATTTTGGATCAATATCTCAATCAGAGATTTGAAAGAATGCTATACCAAAACTTCCAAATGGATTAAAAATTTCAACATAGTTTCTAAAGTACCATAAGAAAAGAAGTCTAAGAATATGTCAGAATCAAGAACTTTAAAAGGAAAAGAACAATCCATCCACTTAACTATATAAAAACATAAAATGTTTATTTATCGAAGGATAAAAAGTTTCAAAATTACCTGTAAGGGGGAAAGTTATTCATAACATATGTAAGAAACAAAAATTAATGTATTTAATTTGTAAAGAGCTCTTTCAAATTTAGAAGGAAAAGATCAACTCCCAATTTTAAATTGGAAAAAGTTCATGGATAAGTGAATAAAGTAATTTATAAGATAAAAAATATAAATGATAAAGTAACAATTTAAATATAAAAGATTTCTTTTTCTTCTTTTAGATAATAAAATTTAATGCCATGGATAATATCCAGCATTGTAAAGAGTGGTGGAAAATATTCCTGTTATACAATGTCTGGAACAAATGTAAACTGATCCAGTATTTTTGAAAGGTAATGTAGTAATATATAAGAAGATTTTCATTGAGCCTTTATTTACACAGAAATTCTGCTTCTAGGTTTTTAAACTCAGGAAATAATTACACAGTGTAAAATGTTTTATGAGTTAGAATACACATTATGGTAGTAGTAATAATATGAAAAATAGAAAATGATTTAAAATATCATTAATATGCTACTGATTCAACAAATACTTTTATATATAGCTTTTAAAAGTAATAAAGGAAAGCTCTACATACTGGCATGGAAGATGCTCATAATATATTAAGTAGAAAACATAGATGGCTGAATAGCATTTAAAGATATAAGATATGATCCCTTTATATATGAAAATAAACATTTCATTATCTACAGCTATGTATATTACATATATAGTCACTAAAAGTTATCTTCTTTAAATATTTTTTGACCATTTTGATTCCTAAAAATGAGAAAGATACTATCATAATTAGAAAAGCAAAAATATTTCTATTTTGAAATATCAATAATGAATTTAATTTCTCTCTTGTTTATGTTGGGTTTAATTGCATACATACAAATATTTTAAGACATAAGATGTATGAGTTCAAATATACCTCAGATTGCAAAGATGTGTAAACAACCCAAGTGCCCATCAATACATAAGTGGATTAATAAAATGTGGTATATGTATACCATAGAGTACTACTCAGCCATTAAAAAAAATGGCGAACTAATACCTCTTGTATTAACTTGAATGGAGCTGGAGACCATTCTTTTAAGTGAGGTATCACAAGAACGGGAAACAAATGTCACATGTACTCACCATTAAATTGGAACTAATTGATCAACATTTATGTGCACATATGGAAATAACATTCATTGGAAATCAAGCAGGTGGGAGGGGGAAGGGGAATGGGTAAATTCACACCTAACGGGTACAATGCACACTACCTGGGGGATGGACATATTTAAAGCTTTGACTCAAATGGTACAGAAGCTATTTATGTCACTAAAACATTTGTACCCCTGTTATATTCTGAAATAAAAATAAAAATAAACAAATATAATTCATATGCTTAAGGGTTGGCATAATATTTATCTCTATACTGTTTATATTTCAGTGTTAAAAATTTATGCTTAAATATTTCAAGAAACTTCAAATGCTTTTATAAACCTATCCTAAAACTTCTTTCATTCAGCACTGTCATTTTGTTAGTACCATAACCTCATAAACGATGGAGGCAGAAAATGTTCTTGCTTTTCACATCTTAGAGTTTCTCTCAATCTCAATCTCTTCAAACCATAAAGTCTGCTTTGAAATTTTGACTTAAAAGAGTAAGATTGGTCAAGCCACTGTCACCCTTTATAGTAGAGGTGAAGTTTTTCTTTCATTGTCATTATTGTTTTAAATCATGTTGAACTCTAAAAACACTGTTATAAATGAAGATTGCCTTTTCTTTTAAGCTAATAAACCAACTTCAAGATTTAGATCAGAGTATTTTTTGTGACAATGTGTATGTGTAGGTGAGCATGTATGGGTGTGTGTGCATGTGTACATGTTCTAGGTGTGGGTACATGCATGTGTTGTATATGCATGTGCATATACACATGTATGTTGTATATGCATGTATGCTTCTGTGTTGTACGGAATATGTGTGTGGGCTCACATATATCTTATCTGTGTATGGTGTAAAAAGCCAGAATATCTAAAAATGCAATATTTACAGTGCATTTAAAGTGAAGCCAATGTTTAGAGACCTTCCCATTTACAGATAGTACTGTAGATGATAAGAAGGTTTTAAACATATATAAGGTACCACTGCAGGTTCATTGCAAACATCAGAAGCATCTCTGAGGTCAAGTTTACAGGGCAATTACATTTCTGAAATGCAGGCATACAGGATTTTCATGGATCCAAAGTGCTCTGAGACTGAAGTCCAAATTTTGATAAATTGATTTCATGCAAAATATATTTATTCTCAGATGTAAAAAATGAAAAATGATATGCTTGACTTTATACTATAGCACAACAAAACTGTGTTCCTTCTAACTGCTTCATTTCTTCCCCAAACTGCAAAGTCAATTCAAAGTGCACAGAATAAAAAAATATGTTCATGGTTCAAAAAGTGGCTAAACTCAGTCCAAGAAGTATAACACTGAAAGTTTACAAACATCTTAGGTTTTCAGCTCATTATCATTATTATTATTTATGCTCTTTTGGTTGTTTAAAAAGTTTAGAAATCTTGTAGAGGTATGGAATAACATTATGTCATTTATTGAAATCTCCCTTTTCTCCCATATTGCTTTTCTACATTTAATTATTTTTTTATATTTTCTTCTTCCCATTTCCTTTGTTGTTCAGGTATAAAGAAGATTTAAAAAATAAATATTTGTATAATTTGTAAACTGATTAAGTAATATCAAGAAGGTATATTTTTCTCTGATTCTTTTATATTTTCCTTTAGCGTTATCTTCATAGTTGAATCTTATCTTTGAAAGGTAGTGATACTATTTTTTTAAGTAAGCAGAAGAAAAAGAGAGTATAACCTCAGTTAGAGAAATGTTTATGAATTGGTATTGAAGAAGATTCTACTTTACTGCCATGAATCATTTGCTTTTTCTGGGGCTTTTACACACATCGAGAAATGTGGAGTGAAAAGCCAAGTATTAGAAAAAAAAAAAACAAAGCAAACTTTCTGTCAGGAATCAGCAATGTATAAAATGAAGGAAATAATCCAGGCTAAATGATAAGATGAATATCATTCAATATAAACAAGCATATTTTGATATGTAATGAGGTTGTATATTTTATTTTTCATTTTTGGAGATTGGGGGGCTTGCTACTTTGCCTAGGCTGGGCTTGATCTTGCGATTCTGCTGCCCCAGCCTCCGGAGTTGCTGGGACCACAGGGCTCATGCCACCACACCCAGCTGCAGAGTTTATATTTCTTGATGCTATGTGGAATGAGTAAGAATTTAAGTTCAACCAAATCAGAAACTTCA
>CM052439.1:19777655-19802787 GCA_028533085.1 Varecia variegata | reverse complement strand
AGGGAGGGGGTCTTGTAGGGATGATGAGACATTCTGCTGGATGGCTTTTTAAATGTTTCCTCCAGAGACATCTAACTCACTAACAATAATTTTTGTCTTAGAAGTGTCTCTTTGATTTTATAAACTGGCATGGTTTCTTGTTCTGTTATGAATGTACACTGCTCTATTCCTTCAATAAGGCCATCACATATTTTTATGTCGTCTATAGACACTTTTTCTGCAGTGCTAAAAACATCATCTTCATTGACGATCACTTTAATTCAGAATCATTTCTGCTCTTTCACCATTGGTCAATGAATAAACAATTGGAGCCTCATTATCAGTGATGAAACCTTCTTTGATATCTACTTCTTCCAGTTTTCAGACTGTGAAGGTGTACTTTTTGCATACATAAAGAGGTCAGATATTATTTTTTTAATCACTTAACATATGGAATCCTTCAAAGTCATCTTTTTCATCATCATCACTGAACATAGCCATAAGGTCAGAGGTTGTGCCAGGCATGAACAACTTTGTCTTCAGTCACTGTATTCCAGGAATTGGCAACAGTATATATGGCACCTTTCATGCTAAACTCCTTTTGAAATCCTTCCACACCCATGCCTGTGTTCACTGGGCTAGCATGCTGTTCAAGAACATGTTTTTATTTTTACTCTTCATTGATCTAAAGATACTCTGGTCACATGGCTGAATTAATGAAGTCACATTTGGGGTAAAGGACATGGCATAAACATTATTTTTGTGAGAATTTAAGCTGGAAGATGAACAGAATAGTTGTCAAGGAGTAATAAAATCTTGCAGTTGTTATTCAGTCGAGCTTCCCTGTACTGAGCATGAGCTGCTGGTACAAAATGTCGTGAAACCAATCAGAAAAGATGTCCTTAGGGATTCATGAATTTTTGTAGCATAACAATGGACCAGTAAGAAATTCACTTTTTGAAAACAGTGAGGATGCAAGCTTTGCCTCTCATAAGAGATTAAATTTATGTGTGCCTACTGCACTAGCACATCCCAGCACAGTTATTCTGTCTTTGGCATCCTTAATTCTTGTAAGAGCTGTCTCATCAGGTGTAGTCATTGTCTTTCTGGAGCAATAACACCAAAACTGTGATGTTTCGTCAGCATCATATCCTTATTCTGGCATCAGATTTTCATTAGCAATGACCTTGGCAAACTCATCAATGAATTTATCCACTGCTTTGTGATAATAGATATTTTATCACCATAAATCTTTAAAAACTTAATGCTGTGTCTTTTCCTAAATTTCTGTAACAAGCCTATTAAATATTCATAGGTCCCTTCAATTTTCAACTCATTGTGATAGATCTTTGCCTGTTTTATGATCAGCATACAATTAAATGACATGGTATGTGTTCACTGCAACACTGATGGATCCACCCTTTCTTTTTTTGTTTTTTTGGTTTCCTTGAGGCTGTGTTAGATCTACCCTTTCAATATACAATCAAAATATTCATTTTTAGCTTTATGCAATATTTTTAAATTTTTTTATTAACTTCTGTTCATCATTTTCAGCATAGAACTTCAATGGTTTATCTTTCTGTTTTTTTCAGGTCATATATGGTGGTCATTCCAATACCATATTCCTCTATAAGATGTTTCACACTTACACCACTGTCCAGTTTCTCTAACAGCTTGACTTTCGGTGCTATAGATAAACATAAACGCTTCTTCTTATTCTTGTCACTGTTACCAATAAGAGTATCTGCAAGTCTTTTTGACATTTTAACAATATCTTTATATCACAGAGCAGAGAATAAGCAAAACAACAACAACAACAACAAAAAAAAAAAACATAGTGGGTAATGCACATAGGTCTTGGTCCCATGTGGGTCATTGTGGAGAATCCACTGTTGGTGTGCTGACATGCATGTGTGCCATTTAATTACCTTTTGTAAGTGTGCTTGAATGGGGGAATCTTAGCAAGCCTGGAAAAAATATATTATAGCTGAAGGAGTCTGGGAGAGTTTTTTTTTCCCTTGGGGATGCTGAATAAACTATGTGTTGTGTGCTACATTTTGACTGCAACCCATCACACAAGGTCAACTGTGGAATTTTCCACTTGTGGCATCTTGTTGGTGTTCAAAAAGTTTCAAATTTTGGAGAATTTTGGATTTCATATTCTCAGGTTAGGGATACTCAACCTGTACTTCCTACTACATCACATTCACAAAGTAAAGAAAGCCATAATATTTGTACGCTGTAGATTGTAAAGCCTTCTTTTAAGTGAGTATATGATATGAAGAAATGTAGTGATTTTTTTCAGCCTTTCCAATAGGTAAAACATAGGAGAAATGTCCTATTGGTCATTCAAAGAAAAGAAACTGACTCAAGCAAATATCAAGACATATTATATATTACACTGAACGCCTCATGAAAATCAAGCTGATCATTTTGAATCCCCAGGATGAGTTAACAATTTGCTAAAGATCTCTTAACATACCCTTTATATATATTGTTTTTGTTTAAGATTAGATTTGATATTAAAATTATAATGCTATATATTCTAGTATAAATAAATAATCAGAAATCATTTTAGGTAAAAATTCACTCATATTAGAAGCAGACCCTATTCATTACATAGCTTGATGCCACTTAACTAATCATTTTTCTGAGAAGTGGCATGATATGTAATAAAATTGGGGCACAGTGAAAATAAGAGTTTAAGAGTTAACAACACATCTACAATAGGTTACAATGACCTCAAACGTGTCATTCCTTTGCTATGAAACTTTAGATCAATCGCTTTAAATTTTTGGTTTAATTTCCTTATGTGTGAAATGGGAGTGATAGTACCCATACCTAAAGTAATTCACAATATTCTTACAAGTTTTGAATTAAAATGAAATTTCTTTGATTTCAAATAATGATCTAATTAATTTGGTTTTTCTTATTCTGTTACTTACGTGGGCATTTCTTCACACAGAATGCTCCATATGTGTACTTTGCATTGAAGTTGTGCTCCAATTGAAAGGTGGTTGGATTGTAGACAAAGGTTTGGGGACATTGAGTAACACATGCTCCGCTGTCATTGAAATTCATGCAGGCCTGCAACACAGCCAATAATACCTCCACTTACAAATAACTTTCATAACATTTGTTAATGAAACATTGCTGCAACAGTACGAAGGTTGTATTCTTTACTTGGTATATCACAATCTTATAAATACTACAAAATTTGGTAATTTTATAGATAAGTTTGTGTTTCTAAAATTTCACAAAGCTTTTTTCCCCAATGTCATAAATACACTATTTATGGTCACTGATGCTCAAATTGCTTATTATCCATCCACTCATTTCAAAACTGAGAATTGGTTTAATTTATTAGAGTTAGTTAATCGTGACAAATGATTTAAGCTTATAGTTACTCAAAGCATTTATGTTTAATCTTAAAGTCTGGCCCCATGAACTAAATCCCTAATTCTACAAGCTAGACTTTCTTTTGAGCTGGCATTTGGAGAGTTCAGTGCCTTAAGTGTCATGTTAAGCACAATTATCACCATTGAATAGTAAAAAAACATTGTGATGGTCATTTAAACTGGACTGAAAGGGCTCTGGCAGGTGACTAGACAAGAATAAATGTAGTGTATATAATGCCAGAATGTAAAGAGATTACTAGCTATAATTAGCCTGTAATTAAATAATATGATGCCATTTCCCGTATGGCTTTTTTCATAATGTCACATTACTTTGTATAGTAAAAGCTACTACATTGATTTAAGACTGTTCATTTCTGCTGACTTATATATTTATATTAAGAACTCGATTTATTAATATATTTAAATTACTTTGAGAAAAATTAAAAATCATTTTACCACCTGAGAGTTAGGTATTTGACGTAAAAAGAGAACATATGCATAAGTGTGTATAAACACGTGATTAACAAAGTATGGATGAGCTAATTCTTTTAAGTAAGAAATTAAGCCTTTGTAGGAACAATTTAGGCCTTGGAATGTAAGCTAATGTGAACTCAAGCTATGATTTACATTTCATCATAAATTGTACATATGGTTATTAATAAGCATTAATTTATTCTGTTTCCTCAAAACATTTGCTTCATCAATTGTTGTTTTAGCAAGTACTTTATCACAAACATGACAATTCCCTGATGATGGTCTACAAGATGCATAATCAGAATGAGATTCACTGATGATACATTATTCACTAAGATGACATGTTCTAAGAAGAATCTATTAAAAACCAATCTAGAAAACTCAGTAAGTTTTAATTTATGACTATAAAAGTTCATGTGTCCTTATATAATTGGTTTACTAACATACTTTATGTGATGTTGTGCACAGATTGCTTAGGAAAAAAAGGAACATAAGTCAGAGGAATAAAACAAATTTACCTTTCAGGGAGCGTACAAAACAATGTAACTTACATGAAGGCCTTGGTCTGGCATTCTTGAACATTCTGTACCAAATGCCAAAGTGGAATCACTGGACCATTCCATAAAAGTAATGAAATGATAATTTGAAGCTTACTCAGCACTGTGCTTATCATGATAATGGAACCATGAAAAAAAATGTATTGCAAAACTTCTAAGAGTTTTTGCTATTGTTGTTTATTGTTGTTACTGTTTTGGAATTGTTAATGTGACATCTGCCGTGTTCGGTGTCCTCAAAATCAAGTTTCCATCCTGTGTCTGGTGATAGATAAGGGAAAGGTTCTCAGCTCAAGACCTGCTGAGTATGTTCTTTAAAGTTTTAACATTTTGACTTCCTCTCCTTCTTTCTCTCTGTCCACATCTGTAACACATATTTTCATTTCAGTATAGAATTAGGGTAGACAAATTAAGTTTCTTATGATATTAAGAAACTAAGAAATTACTATCTATATCATGAGAGCTTTAATTTATATTTTGCTTATTTCTGGAATTAAGTGTCAATTTGAAAAAAAACGCTCAATTCTATGTATGTTTGTTTGCTAGATATTTGAGAAGAAATAAATAAAAAAATTTCTGTGTTCATTTTTAACTATAAAAACAATTACTTATTTTTATGATTTTAGCTTAAAAATGAAACCAGTGTTTTGTGTGTATGAAATTGAATTAACTATATGTCACAGAATTGCTTATATGTATTCCAAAGAACAAAAAGAACTGTATGAGAACTATATCAAAATGTAATTAAAAAGTGTCCCCAACAAACTATAAATGTTAATTTTAAGGACACAAAAGTATCCTCTTCTAAAATAAAAATCATACAGATTACCATATAAATTGCTTTAAATGTGGATTTGTAAATCTTAAACTTTTTAAATATTAACTTATAAACAATATAAACAAAAAAATACTTAAATGCATAACTTTATCTGCTATAATCGTGGAATTTATATTCAAGAAATAAAATGCAGTTGTCCCCACTTATCCGACTCAATGATGCAACAACATAAACAGGTAATCACTGCATTTTTGGAAAGAATGTTATTCAATTCTAAAAAGACATCTCAATATGTTCTCCAACAAATCTCACTTGTAATATATATTATATCAGAAAGATACAATGTATTTAGTAGAACAGAACAATTCTAGTTAATTGATAGCCAATTCAGTGAAGGAATAACTTCTAGGAAGGCAGAGCATTTTCCTTAATCCTAAAATGGCTAAACTTGATCCTATTATAATAAGATATTAAAGAGTCAATGTGCCTGAATCAAAAAGGGAAGAGAAGGAGAGCAGGAGAATAAAAGGGAGAACTCCCAGACATACAAAGCAGTCTGTGTCCTTAGGTCCTGAGCAGCCTCCAGCACATTCTCGATGACAGCAGTCACTGACGTAGGGTCCGTAGCATCTGCCATCACATTGTTCCGCACACACTGTCCTTGTCACTGCAGAAGACAGAGATGGGGCCTCGATCAAAGTCAGCCACCGAGAGAACCTCATAAGGTTATTTGGAATAGCTGAGAAAAGCTGAGTTCTGGAGTAACAATATACTCAACCTACTATTGATTCAATTCAGCAAACATTTAATGAATGAAGGCTGCAACTAGATCAAAATTATTACACAAAAATCTTCAAAATTAACATATAATTTGTTCTGTTTTTATATTTTTCTCGTTTCAGCAAACAGTTGTTGCACTTTACAACAATCAGACAATTTAACAAGAAAGAATCCAATTTGAAGCCAGGAGCAATAGAGCACATCAGTAGTCCCAGCTACTTGGGAGGCTGAGGCGGGAGGATCACTTGAGCCCAGGAATTGGAGGCTGTAGTGTGCTATGACTGCTGCACTCCAGCTGGGCAACATAGTGAGACACTGTCTCTAAAGTTTTTTTTTAAAAAATGAGATAGCTGAATAAGGCATTTGACAGGTTGGGAAAAGTAAAACCAATTCAAACAATGTTCACAGTTAGATCCTGTGATAGAAGGTCTCTCCAGAAATCGAGACTTTTAGTAATCAAACCAAGAAGAGAAACATAAACTTTTACTTGATTCACATTATATTTTATGTGAGAGAGGAAGAAAGGAAGGGAGAGAGGAAGGAAAGAAGGAAGGGAGGGAGGGAGGAAGCCATCATTCTAAACACAACAAAAGGTTTCATTGGTCATTTCTTATAACATCCTTCAATCCAAGCTGACATCATCGTATCAAGTAAAAGTAAAATATAGTAAGCAAAAGTATAATAAAAACAATGCTATAGCCTGTGATCAAAATTATAGTAATGAGGGATACAGTTCTGCTTATCTCACTTATTCTAAAGAAATATGTTTAAAGTATTTAAAGTACAAATTTTACAGGATATATGTAGCATATCACTTCATGGCTTCTGTATTTCCACTTGAAGCCTTGTTTCTTCCTACCCTTTTCAATAGTTTTTCTAAGCTTCCTTTGCTGCTACTTTATCAGGACTCTAAATATTAGTATTTCCCAGACTTGGTCTTGACAATTTTGGTGGGGGCATTGGGCACATTCCTGGGTAAAAATCATTCATCCCTTCTTTTTCTTTTTTTTTTTTCTTTTTTATTTCGATCTGTTATTTTTCATACTACTTATAGGTAGATGACTTTTGGATCCAGAACTGAATTCTCTATGTAGCTGCAGCATGTATTTCCAGCTTTCTGCAGAAGTCCCCATTTAGATGCCCCAAGGTGTACAAAATGGTATTAACTCACTTTCCCACCTCCATCACTGAGTACATTTCTCTTCCTTGTTCCTTTATCTCATTTAATGGAAGCACCATATATTTCCAGTAGCTCAGCCAATAATTTGGGATGCATTTTTCATCCTCCCATCCTCTCACCATCACTTCTCATACCTAATAAAATTGCCAAATACTAGCAATTCTGTTTCCTAAATATTCTTCATTACTTTTCCTCCTCTCTCTTCCAACTTTGTTCAAAACTTATCTCTAAATTATTACATAGCCTTCTAAAAGTTTTCTTGGATACCGTCATTTTCTTCCAATTAATCTTTCATGCCACTCTAAAAGCAATGGCTTGAAAATATAAGCCACTGTATCACCAATGTTGATTCACTGTGTGAAACTTACTGGTATCCCTGTACTAAAGGATTAAACCTTTAGCAAGGGATAAAGTCTTCCATAAATTGACCACCATCTCTAGTCATCTCTTTACTCTCCCTCTGTTTCTCACATCCAGCCAGACAGAAACACCACTTGGGATTCCTGATTCCTAGCACCATAGGCAGTTGTGATTCTTACTGCCTTTTCACAAGGCATTTCTCCATGTTAAAAAGCCTTCCTGTCTTCTCTGTCTAGCGATACTTGGTGTGAAACTTTTCCAGACACATCTCCGAGAATTATTCTCTTACTCTTGCTTCTGAATAAGCAAGAAGATAAAGTTAATGCAGCAGTCTATGTAGTCTGAAGATCTAGACTCATATCCAGTCTACCCATGAGATATGGGCAAGTTATTTAACCACTCTTTATTTTACTTTACCATTTGTAAGATGGAGCTAGTATTAGTACCTGTCTAATAGGATTGAAGATAAATACAGACATAAATATAAGGTGCTTAACATGGTCCCTATCAACAATGCTCAGCAACTGTTAGATATTTTTATTGCACTTATACATTGTGTTTATTTTTTTCATGTTTCCTTCCCCCCACTAAACTATGGGTTTATTGAAGTTTATTGTCTTACTGAAGTTTTAATCCTCAGTGACAAGTACAGTGCTTTGTACTTAGTATATAAGTATCTCCTCCAAGTAAATAGATAAATCACATGTAAGCTCAGTGAAAGTATCTGCTGAGTGTTTAATGCACTTAATAGAGGGATAAAAAGATGTAGAAAGTTAAAGAGGTAAGGTCCTGAGAAGTGTAAATAGATAAATATTTAAAAACTAAGACATAGAGCATATCAAAATGCAAATAATTGGGAATTATTTTTAGTATCCATTATCAGATTTAAAGGCTCCTTAAATTCTGCTGTTGATTATTTCATAAGTCCACATTTTATTTAGATCCTTTTCCACTGAACATGATGATGATATTCATAAAATAATTCACAATATTTTAATATGAATAATATCCTTTCATTGGACATGATCTAATTACTCCCTAAGTAGTACAATCAATACAAACATCAAATAGAGTTTCTAAAACAGACTTTGCACTCATCCTCTGTCTTCCTTTAGTTTTGTGGAAATAAAGTTACATGATATTTCTTACCATAGCTTACAGAAGATTTTGAAAAGAAAAAAATTTTATGACCTGGATTTGTGAGGGTATATTTTGTGTTTGCAATTTGGGTTACATTAAGTTTCAAAATAAATTATTTCTTTTATAAAACATCTAGTATAAAATTCCACATAAGTCAGTTTGGCCTACCCCTTTACCTTCTTTATGTTTTTGCTCAAATTGCACCTTTGTGTTGAAGTCTGCCTCTATTTAATATTTAATCTTTTCCAAACAACTGACTCTTGATGGACCTTCCTTTTCTTTCTCCCTCCCTCTCTTCCTTTCTTTCTCTCTTTCTTTTCTTTCCTTCTTTCCCTCCTTCCCTCCCTTCCTTCCTTTTCTTCCTTTCTTTCTTTTTCTTTCTCTTGTCTTTTCTTGCCCTTCCTTCCCTCTCTCCCTCCCTTTCTTCCCTCCTTCCTTCATTTTTGTCATAGTATCAGTCACCATTTAACATACTTTACAATTTATTTATTACCTTTATTTTGTTTCTTGGTGTATTTTAATGTTTAGAACTATACAGGCATTTATATAATTTTATTTATATTTATATTTGATACATACATTATATATATGATATATACCAACACAAATTGTATTCACTTATTAACTCTTCATATCATATGTTATGTTTATATTGATGTTCCTATCTTTTAACCAAGTGGTATATTTATTTAGATGTCTTAGTTAGTAATTCATACAATATAAAGGAAACACTTTTAATAGATGGTTTTGTAAAGAACAAATGCAAACAATTTTTTTCTAGATTTAGTAAAGCTCTTTTGATGTACCGAGAACCACTAATTAAAATAGCAGACATATATTGAATAAACAAATCACTAGATTTGAAATAAATATTATCACAGGACAATCTATTAATTTGCTTCTAGTTGACAGACATTGCTCAGCTGGAAAACAATGGCATGAAGTTGAGTCAAAAGCCTATCCTATAAGTCACATCATATTTTAATTCTAGACACTTACAAATAATTTCTATTTTTAACTCTATGGCAATTTAAGGTAACTATATAAAATGTTTCAGTCTCCTTTCTTTACTTTGGTCTTTCCTGCCAAATGAGAAGATTAATGTAGAAAATGTAAAAGATAAGATAAATTATAAAGATAATTAACCCTAAATTTATTTTAAAATGATTTATTAAATGTTCATATTAAATAATTTCTCTCTTTGAGTATACTATTTAAATATGAAAGTAATATGTTACAAATATAATCTAACATAGTACAATCTTGGTCTTAAGAATTATATTGAAACTAGTAAAATATGTATTTTAAATTATTTAATCATATATGCTGAATCAACAAATTTTTCAAATTAGTGATTTCTTCCATATAGTGGTCAAATATTTCATATTTTTTCAGGACACTTTGATCTCAGATATTACATTCCATTTCGGGAACATGTAAAAAAATTCCCCTAAATCATCACCCAAATGCAAATACTTTCTAAAATTTTGATTTCAAGATTTTAAAAAGGAATTATGGGGTTTTCCCCCTAAACAATCTATACTTAATATTTTTTAAAGTAAGTTACATTAAACATCAAAAATAGGTTTTCACTATCAAGATTTTCACATGCCTTAATTCCAAATGAATATTCAGTAAGCATGAAACATTTGGAATCTGGTGGATGATAATATAAGCAAAAAGAATAACACAATAAGCTTAATATTTAAATAGTGATGTGACAGAATTAAGAAACATTTCTTTATTTACATTGTTATATGAGACTTGTTTTCATCAAGACATTTCCTTTGCACATATCCAGACTTCATGCAGGGCAAGTGAAATGGTACCATAAAGTAAATTTATTTAGTAGCACTTTTGATTAATAAGCATTACTTAATATGAATAAACTCATCAAATTATACTCATATATTAGTACAGTGGAGACACAAAACAAAACAGAATTCCTGAAATCAATGAAATAACTCAGCCTCTATAGGAGCATTAATTTATAATTGCCTTGGCTTTTATTAATTTCCATTCTTGCTCAAATATTTCATTAGAATTTTTTTCCCTGTACTCAGTATCCTTTCTAAATTGCTTCACTGGGTACATTAAGATATTTGGGTCGAATTTTAACTAGCGTATTCATTGGTGGTACACCACTAAATGTGATTGTTTAATATAAGAGGTAAAACCTGGGGAGTTAAACTGCTTGTTAAATTAAGGTCAGTAAACCTGACACTGGGAACAGAGATTCATTGAAAATATCCATGAGAATCAGATGGGTTAAGTTTAAGGAACCAAACATTTCATGGTGAGGGGATACTGCTGAGAGAATATTACCTCAAAAATTTAAAAAAATTGTAAGTAGCTTAATCTTATCACTATCTCACTAATAAATGCAATGGCTTAATTACTTCTTTAAATATAATGATAACCAATACTGTGATTAAAGTTACTACCTTAGAATAAATGTATTTTATTTGAAGAAGCTTGGCAATCTACTAATCAAACATTTATTGTTGCTTCTGATGAGTAACAAAAAGGACAAAGAGCATTCATAAATAATGCAAAACAGCACTGACATCACAGTGACAAGACAAGAAGATCTCAGTTTGCCCATTAACAAAACAAATAAGGCTAAATTTAGGCAGTCTTTGTGTCTTCTCCCCATGTTTTTACACTCTGACACTTCCCTCCTCTTCCTCCATCTCCTTACTCTTTCCTTCTCTCCTCCATCTTCTCTCCCTAGTGCCTTTGATTCTCTTTACTTCCTCTACCCAGTGTTTCTGAACCCAGGTTGTGTATTAGATCATGTAACACAGTCTTTCAAACTTGAATATGGGAGTTCTTGTGTAAATAAAATTTTTGATTCAGTATCAGGGGGGCCCAAGATTGTGCATTTCTACTAAGCACCCAGGTAATGTCTGTGCCTGCTGGTCCATAGATCCCACTTGAGTAACAGGGTATAGAGTATTTTTTAAAAATAGAATTCTTGGAAATCACCTAGTCACTGGCAATATTCTAGGAGCTTTGACAGTTTTAATAATCTCCCTAGGTGATTCCAATGTGTAGTCTAGAACTGAGATCCATTATTCTAACCAGTCAAAATGGGAAAAAAAAATTCTGTCATTTGCACCATTTGATTGACAGATTGATTGATTATTCTTTGTCAGAAACTTAATCACACCAACCTCTTGCTTTAATTACCTATTTGTCTTGTTAAGCTCTCTATCACTAATTGGGAAGTCAAACAAAAATCGATGTGCAAGCAGATAGAAAGATTTGGGAGGAAAATGACCTAGATTGGGTACAGAACTATTGCTTGGCTGGTTCTAAAGGCAAACATTTCAGATAAACAAAAGAGCATCAGAAAACTGTTCTCTTCTCTCACCCAGCAGCTTTCCGGAGTGAAAAGGATCTTGGGGTAACCCCCAATTTCATTGCTAAGCACACTTTAAAGCATATTCATTTTCTTTTTCATTTTATTTCAATTAGTATTCAAAGACTCATACCTCCATGCTTGCCTACATTATTTCTACTTTTATTGAAAAAATTTTGACAAACTGTGTCCATGAAATGCATCATGTTCATTAAACAGTATTTCAATGGGATGATTTTGCTGTTAAAGTGTTTTCAGTTACGTACTTTGAGATTTGAACAAGAAGAGAAATGCTTAGGGTAAATTAGAGCTGATTTAAGTTGGACGTGATGAAAAATTTTTTACTATTAGAGAGATAAAAATAATGCAATAAGCTACTGAATGGGCTTCTTAAACATTTGTCAGTATTTTAAGGGAAATCTCTTCTGGATGCTTTAGACATCTGCTTAATTAAAGACAGGAGGCTTGATGAAATGTTCTCTAGAGGTACCCTCTAGCTCTAGGATCCAATATTTATTCCTATGAATGATAAAATTGTGACTAAAAAACTGAACACGTTGGGTTGTGTAACATGCTTTTGGAAAACTACTATCATCAGGATATACTTGAAGTGAAACAAATAAAGCTTATAAACCATCTAAGAATAGGCATTACTTATAAAGCATGCTAAAATGTGTAAAAAATGAGGCTTAATAAAACTAACACCAAACTATGTGCCTGTTATTCATTCTCTCAAAGGAGAACAACTGGACATATCTGTGTGTCCAGGGCCAGGTCAAATAGGAATTAAAATTAAGACGTCTGGCCCTCTTCCTATATTCTGATTCAGTAAGTCTGGGGAAGGTGCCAGAAAATTCTTTCTTTTATTTGGAGCCTCAAGTTTTTTGAGAAGTAGATTTTATAGGCCAATATTTCGAAATTTCTGCTCTAACATACTCTCTTCTTCCTAATGAAAGTTTCCTCCAGGAGGGGTAAAATATTTATTTAGATGGAAAGGCAAAGGTGGAGATGAGTCACTCTGAAACTAGAATGCTCTTTCCTATCTGACGCTAGATCACAGACTAAGTCAAAAATTGTTGCCACACAGAGTAAGGCCTTATTATATGCCTAAATCCTGATTTGGACAGGGAAAGGAGTTTGTACTTTAAGCATTTTTTAATTATTTTAACCAACAACATAAGGTCTAAAATATTAAAAAAGACTCTCAGAGGTGATTTTTATATATATATATATACATATATATATATACATATATATATATATACACACACACACATATATGTGTACATATATATTTCTTAATAGACCTAGCAAAGTGGAATTATCAAAAAAGTATCTGGGCTTCCAAACTAAACAATCATACCCATTTTCATGACAAGGAAGAAAATATAACTGATTTTCATATATTCCTAGTTCTTAATTAGTTTGGTGATAGCTACTCTAAATGAACTGACAAGGCCATGCCATGAAGTATACATCCCACAGGTAACATAACTATTTAATCCAAAGTACAATAACCACTGTAGTTCACTTGGAAAATGTGACAAATACCTGTACAGTCCTTACTGAAATTGACATTCAGAGTCTATTAATAAAAGTATGCCTAGATTTAGGCAGCTACTAATCAGGTTTGACCCTTGTCCCAGAGAAATCCCTGGTGATCCATGGGCTATGACATGATATTGTTAGCTGTGTCAAAGAGGAAAGGGATCTTGTCTAATCCATTCTTCATCACCAGCTGCTTTATTCATTTGTTTAATGAAGTTTTACTCAACCTATTTTATAAAGATGTGATCCATGATTCATTGAGGGATGTTAAAGCTGCTTTTAACATTCTTGGCCACCAGGGAAATTCTCCCTTATTAATAGGCTGTTAGCATCTCCAAAGTTTGTCAGGCAGGATTCAAAAAACAATATTACCCTGTTACATTCAAAATAAAAATATTCTTGAGAGTATGAATTATTTTACATATTCCTCATGGGACCATAGATATTGGTTTCAAGGCAATAAAGGAAGTGTGTGAAGCTGCATAAAGAGACCATAGTGGTTTGTTTAAAATATTTTTTTACATTAGAGTTGAAGGCTGACCCTTGCACATCTGCCAATAAATGATATACAGGAGATAAATTAGTAAATAACTTAGAATAGTTATATAATGGACCTGTCACAAACCAAGAAATATGGAAAAGTTGGCATTCAAATTTTTGAAATCACTTTGCATTATAGTAGACAACACATTTCTACACCCAGCCTAGAAGGAAAAACAAGCAAAACAAAAACAGTAACAAAACAAAACCCTCAAAAAACACCTTATCTCTTTTACTTATCTAAGTTCCCTACCCAAAATATTAGAGGAGAATAAATATAATCTTTCTTTCAACCATTAAATATCTGAATGGGTTTCCTTCTCCAATTGGAAAAAAAAGTTATCAATTTTGTGATGAAAACAATTATAGAATACTAAAATAAAAAAATAGCCTCATATCAGGTAAACAATGAATAAATGTTGATTAAACCAATGAATGCTATCTAAATTCTCATTTTATCAATGAAGAAACTAAAACACAAATAAATTTGCTATGGAAAAATACAAAATAATGTTCATACATCTCTATGGAATATTACTACCTCTTTACTATGTTCCAGGTAGTTTCTAGTTTTAATGAGAGTAAACAATTGGTCAAATTATTGGTGGGTATATAAACTGCTAAAAAATTTTTTGAAGACCAATTTGTCTCTATCAAATTGGTATATGTAAATACAAATGTGACCAAGCAATTCTATATCTAAAAATCTGACTTATGGAAGAATGTGCACACGTAGACAAATATGTATATTAAAATATGCATTGGTTGTAATTGAGACTAATGTGAGACAGTTTGGATATTTGGCCTCTCCAAATATCATGTTGGAATTTGATCCCCAGTGATGGAGGTGGGGCCAAGTGGGACATGTTTAGATCATGGGGGCAGATCCCTCATGAAAGGCTTGGTGCTCTTCCTGCAGTAATGAGTGAGTTCTCACTTTACTAGTTCACGCTAGAGCTGGCTGTTTAAAAGACCCTGGGCTCTCTCTAGCTCCCTCTCTCACCATGTGGGACACCTACTCTCCCTTTGCCTTCGGCCTTGTTTGGAAGCTCCCTGAAGCCCTCAGCAGAAGCAGATGCTGGCGTGATAACTTCTTGTACAGTCTGCAGAACTGTGAGCCAAATAAACCTCTTTTCTTTATAAATTACTCAGCCTCAGGTATTTTCTTTATAGCAACACAAAATGGACTAACACATAATATAACCTCAATGTCCATAAATAAGTGAAGTAAATTGGCTAAGCAAATTATAGTACTGTACAACTATAACTTGGGAAATAGCTGCAGCATTAAAAAAAGGATGAGGTTGGTCTCTATATACTAAAATGAGAGGATTTTTAAAACGTGCAGCGAAATAAAAGTAAGTGATGGAAGAATAGATTCAGTATACTTGTTTTTATAAAACACACAAAACAAAATCCCAGAACTTTTATGTGCTTATATGTATATACACCTATACACAAACATAAATATATTCCAAATTTATCACCATGAAGTAAATACTTTATGGAAAAAATGTAGGTTATGGGAAGGGTACTCACTAATGGGTAGGCATTATTACTTTTAACTTCATATATTTGAATATCATATGAATTTTTAAAATTTATAATAAAATTATGCATTTGGCAGAGTAAGTTAATTATTCTAGTGTTATAAATGAAGTTAACACTTAAAAATATTTAGCTTATCCTAGGTCACATAATAGCTATTATCAAAGCAGAGTTTAGAATTAGTTTCCATATCTTCACTGATATGTATGAATTAAGAGTCACAAACAGTAGGTGTCTAAATGTAAAGACCAAGGGTGGTAGGAAGGGAGAGGAAGATAGTTCCAGAAACTATTTTAAATGTAACACTGAATTAACTAAAATGATCAAACACGTATCTGCTTTATACCTCTGAAAACAGTTTGTCTTGAAACCCTTTTAACTGACACAATTTTGAGTGATAATAATGAAAACCAAAATACTAGTCAAATACTCTTTAAATCTGAGACCCGGAGAGGGCCAACACTGAAGTCTATATTTCAGTAATAATACAGACTTTTAAAGAGGAACCACTTAAAAGAGTTACACCATGAACACAAGTTTCAAGTATATAGGGAAAAATATTTTGCTTTTTTTCTCATAGAACATGTTTGGGATTATCTTGTTAAAATGACAATAATGTCTTGCGTACATGTTAAATGATATTCCCTTGTACTGTTTTTCAAACTTTTTTTTAAAATCACAATTTACAGTATAAACAACATTGTATAATATGTCTCAGTACACACATGCATGATGAAATGTTTTGAGGAATAATATTGACCCTAATTAAGTGCAAAGCATTTGGTTACCATCTTTTCTATTCTATTCTATTCCATTCTATTCTAATCTGGTCTATTTTATTCCAATCTATCCTATTTCAGTAAAAATTTAATGTTGGTCAAGGTCCACTGAAATGATTTTATAATTCACTAACAAGTTGCAACCAGCAGTTTGAAAGCACTGCTCAACTGCATGGACAAAGGTCAAATTAAGAAATCAGAGAAACCAATCTGTGTGCTCTTTTTATATATGTGCAGCAAATAAGCCTTACAATGAATTCAGGAATTTAAAGTGACTGGAGATAAAATTTTCTTTTTCTGACGTTTTAGTATCCCAGAGGCTACAGAAAATCATTGCAAATAGTGCCTGCCATAATGCCTTTCCTGTAGGATTGTGCCATTGAGACTAACTATTCCCCTAGATTTGTGCCTCGTATTCCCAGTATCATCACTGGAAATTAGGGATAGTTAAGTCTGAATTTCTCCTACGTGGCAGTATGTTAAACTGTGGGCCAACACAAAACAACATTTGAGATTCTCTTCAAGTGATATATTTATAGAAAATAATATATCTATAGATATTAAAGCTTTTATGCATTATCAATATAATGATGAAATAAATGATCATTTCTCTGATCTGGAAAAAAGTTGGAAAATCCTCAAAAATTTAAAAAGTCATGACATAATAGTGTATAATTTATTTGTTCTTCTTTCCTTTCTTAAAATTCTGAAATAACATACACAATACACATTTTTAGCAAAATATAAGTAACTATAGGTATGTAAAATTAAGAACAAATCATTTTCTTACCATAGCAATAATCAATGTCAGTTTTTGGACATCTATGTCCCCTTGACCTCCCTATATGGTTCCACAGTGGTATTTAATATGACAGAGCACAAAATGCACAACCAAAAGCAATTCAAAATAACTCAGGTCTTTAAATGCATTTTTGAAGTTCCATGTAATGGAATTCCCCCTTAATGGCATTCCCCCTTAATGGCATTCCCCCCCTTAATGGCATTCCCCCTTAATGCCTCTAAAAAAAAAAAATCCCCTCCCTACCTTTCTCTGCACCCTGGAAATTTCTCATTCTCTTCCTTCAGAACTCTCTCACCTACTGCATCTTGTCCCTCCCACCTTGTTTCCAATATGCCATACTGGAATGATTTATGAGGACTGAATGAGATAGTACATGTGAAGATATTAGCACAAAACCAGCACAATGGATGACTACAGGAAGTTCTCTAGAGGTGACTGCTAGGCTCTAATTTTGACTTTACAAAATATTTATAGCTGTGCTAGATTAGACCAATTATTTAACCTCTCTGTGCTTCAGTTTCTTCATCTATAAAATAAAAATAATAAATGTACTATCTCATGAAGCTGTTGTGCAGATTTTATGTATTATGGGAAATCATTAAGTTTGGAATAGTGCCTAGCACATACATACTGAGCACTATATAAATTGTTGCTGTTGGTATTACTAAGTAATCGATGAACGATAGTTATTATCTTGCTTTATAGTTTGGTTTTTTTAAAATATTATATCATTAACATGTTTTATAGAAGCATAAATATGCTTATGCTATATCATTTTCCAAAGCTCTATGTTATACTATTGTAACGTATATGGTCTAACAATCCTCTTTCTAAGATGCATTGTTTATATTTGTTACTATTATAAATATTGCTGGAATATGTAGTGTTTAACATACATTTTGTGTTTGATAATATGAGTGTTGAAATAAATTCCTTAGTCCAAGAAAATTCATATTTTAAATATTTTGACACAAATGACCAGTCTACATAGTAATGTTTAACTATTTATAGTCTACCAAGAATAATTGAGATTGTTCCTGTCCCATACTTTCATCCTCACTAGGAATTGTTTAGTTTTTAAAAATCATCATTTATTATACAGAAGGCTAAATACTTTTAGAGATTTATGTAAATTTTTAACTTTTAAAAAATTTATTAAAATTACTACTTTAAAAACCAGTATAATGTAGTTAAAATGATCTTTTTCTATTTGTAACTTCTTTGTCATATATAAAAAGACCCTTCATCATTATGTAATTTTCATCTCTACTCTTCCCTAGTACTTTCAGTTATTTCATGCTTTTTAACCTTTTAGTCTGTAATCTATGTACATAGATCTATCTATATAGAGACTAGCAATAGTCTATTTCGTGTCTTTTATACTTAATGATGTATAATCCATCTCACGTCTTTTGTTTTATGGTAGGGATATAAATTTATTTTATTTCACATGTGAACTATTCGTTTTAACATTATTTATCAAATAATCTATGCTTTTGTCATTTTTTTTAAATGCCAACTTTATAAAAACAAAATTACTAGATAGACGTTAGCCTCCAGCTGAAATTTCTATTAGATTCCATTGAGCCAGTTCTATTCTGAACCAATTCCAGACTATTTTAATCATTACTACTTTTTAACATTTTAATACTTGATGGAGAAAACCCATTCCACATAGTAGTTCTTTTCAAACATCTGGCTGTTTTACTAAATGTATTTTTCAGAGATATTTTAGACTTTTTTGTTCAGTTAAAAAGAAACCATTGGAAATTGACTGAAGATGGTTAAATGTATAGCTTAATTTTAGAAGAACTGATACTTTCATAGTCTTTCCATTTCATAGTCTTTCCATCTTAGAATGTGGTAATTCTCCATTCATTTACGTTTTCTGTTGTGTCTTGGTGAAATAATATAGCTTGATTTCTATTTTAAATTATCACTAACTATAAATGGCAGAGTCTGTCTTTCTGTCCTTTCCTCCCCTCTATGTTCTAGTCAATGAAATTACATAACCTTAAATACATACAAATCCTCATTATAGGAGAAAATAATCACCCTGGGTAATAAGGTATTTGAGTTCAAAAAATACTGATAACAGAACAAAACCTGCAGGTTTTCTTGTGGTCATAATGCTCTATCAACTCCATTATAACAAAATTAATGGCAAAAGGATCTCAGATAAACCAAAAATAACTGTCTTTATTGAGATAGTAATATGTGAAACTGATTTTTAAAAATATTTTGGGGTCTGTTTTTTAATAACCTCAACATAAATTAATATAGTGAATATTTATTTAAAAAATGCTCATGGTAATGGAGATAAGCAGCCATGACAATGTTATGAATTGTCAAATAATATATAAAATTTATATTGGTTTGAGAAATAGAATATTAATATGTCTGATATTTAGAGAATTCACATTTATTCTAATATAAAGGGTAAAAATGTGGCTTGATACAAGAAAAACTGCCCTATATCCAATTGCCCCTTCTTATTCTCTTTCATCCCCATGCTGTTTACTTAATTCTTTCTCCAATGAAAGGAATTAATTTGAAATAGAAGATGATACATTTCAGATTAATGCAAGGAAGAACTTTAAGGAGCATATTTGTCTCCTGGCTTGCCAAACTCTCTAACCAAGAGAGTGTTATGTAAGTGCTTGCTTTTACAAAAATGAATTATAATACTTCTTTCCATTTCTGTAGCAAAGATTGAGTATGCATGTCCTATTCAATAGAAGCACGCCCCATATAGATAATTTTGAAATTTTCTCTTTGGTAGTCAAAGACAGTTAAGCCAATGACAGCTCTTTTGCTACAAAAACACAAATGATTCAGAATAATTCTCATCACTGCCAGAAAAACAAAATTCTTTTAATGGTAACACTTCTAGATATTTCTAACTGTTCTTCTTAATGTTCTCTTAATAATCTTTCAAATGTGGAGTATTCACTTTCTGATCTCTGTGCTTAGAATACCTTCCTCCACTGAGCCCCACAGTTTATATCCCCTCTCAACTTATCTGTATTTGTGTGTGTGTGTATATATATATATCTACATCAACTATAACTATATATGTGTATACATACACACATATATAGGTAGCTAATCCACATGCATGTACACACATACATACACACACAAATATTCTGACCATACAAGAAATCATCTTTTTCAATCCTTTCATTGTGTAGATGAGGGAACTCAACGAAACTGAGGTTTTTGAAATTGAATTATTAATAGTTTAGAAGCAGGACTACATATTTAGTTTCCTTATGTCCCTTGTTCAATATTCTTTTTGATCGCTTCAAGCATTCCTCGCCTTTGTCTTGTATCCCACCCACTGCATGACCAGAGAAGAGGCATAATTTCATATATTCCTTTATAGCCCTTGAGCCCATAGCATGGCATTAAGCAATATCTCCTGAATCCCATTAAACTGCCATATAGAGAGCATTTCAAATAAATACATCTCCTTTAGTTAAAATGAAAATCTTATTCTTTTAAATATTTGATAAAAGTCATCAAATTATAACAAATATCAACTTATATCAAAATGAACAGCATATCGGAGCAGATTCCCGTCTCATTTTCTACAAGGAAATTATTGGGACAGTTTTTGAAATGTTAAATGTATACAAGTAATTAGTACATTGCTATGTTTACCTTAATTTACAATATCTCCAGATACTGTAAAATCCAAAAAGGGAAAATAGGAATAATTGAAATCAATAAGAAGGTTTGTGGACATGCAAAGTTATTAGTAAAATAGAGTTTTAATTAAAGAGGTTGGCTTTTAACAAAGGCTCAGTGTTTTCCTGATTGATGGAGCCTGCTGCCTCAGCGCTTTCTCTGCTCCCCATTAGCTCCCACTGCTTTTCTCTGCTCTAATTGGATATTTAACACATCCGCACCTTCTTTCTAAACAACACTTGCTCCACAAACACTGTAAATACAATTACGCTTTAGACAAATTATATATGGCTGCATGTATGTGAGTATAACTAGTCTATGATCTTTATAATTTGTCATTTGGTTTCACACTGTACAGGACACTTTTGGAAATTTCATAGAAAGAAATATAATTTAATTTTGAGTGGCTATATTTTCTTGCTAAAATTTTGAGGAACAAAAATATATAAACATTTCCTGAGATTTTAATATTCCACTTCAAGGCAGTTCCAGATATATTTTAGAATAAATAAAAGCATAAATACATATGTCTAAAGTTTGCCCTAGCATGAACAGAATGTATAAGCCAGGCTAAGGTTTTGGGTTTTTCCCCCCTTATTGTTAAACTGAAACTTTTAATATAATCAAGTTATTGAAAGTAATTTTCTTCATGCCCAAGCATAATAAATTACTGAGAAAAATGCTAAATAAATTCTAAGTTTTCCTGTCATAGTCTCTAATGTCTGTATAGCACAATAAATAACAAAAAGTGTTATTTGGAATGAGGTTTTATTAATATTTTCCCAATATAGTAATACCCACATTAACAATTATCTACAACTGAACAAATACACTAGTTGTATTAATTTCACTCTTATTCCATTTTTAATTAAAAAATACTTTGAGATAACCTGGCTGGAGGAATATTGTAAGTAAGAAGTAAACAGTAAATTCTGCCACCAGAAATTTCCTTTGGTTAAAATAATGCCTTAGCTTTAATCAATTTAATGGACATTTAAATGGACAGAAGTATCTCTGTTCACTCTGGTGGTTGAAACATACATTTCCTCATTAATTTTGTGGTGTCATATTTTGATTTAGATGACAATTTTTTAACCTATTGTCAAATGCACATACATTTTTCTACTAGTTTTTAAGTAAGAAATGTCACTTGTAAAGCAACTTAGAAAACTGAAGACTATTGAGTGGTTATCAGCCTAGAAAATTATACAATTATAACCACTTTAATGCAAAATGTGCGTAAAGGTCTGGAGAATCAAACTGTAATATTTTGATATGTGCTTTTTTCCCCTCCTCACTCAAAATGCATTGACCACGATAACACTGGGTCTAGGAGAACAAAAGGAACGTGTAAAATGAAACAATCACCCTTCCTGATAGTAGGAGACTGGAGAGAGCAGGCCTGATATTGTTCCTAAAGATAAAAAAAGGACATGCAGTATCTATTTTAAATGAGATAAGTGTGCTTCATATATCTTGCAGGGACAGAGATAACTATGTTCCTTTAATCATTGCTATTTATTTCTTAAAGCTTAGTCTCTCTGGCACCTAAACCTACAGAGCTCAGACCTCAGGATTCAGTTTTTATGAATAGAGAGAGTTGTCATTCTTACCAGTAAGCCTGCTAAATAATACTTCTATAAGCCTCAGACTTCACATGGCAGATAAGTTTGTTTCACCTGACATGACTACATTAATCCATTGAATCAATTTACTTAAGCTGTTCTGTGGCGCACTGCAGCCACGATTTAACTGCACTTAAAAGTACTTTCAAGTTTGAGTTCCTGGCTCCACGTTACGTAGCTCTCAGCATCCCATCGTAAGCCTTATTTTGACCCCTTGCAACCTTGTGAGAAATATTTTTGTTAGGTTTATAGGGTCATGATGTGCTAATATCCAAAAGGATTTAAGAGAATGAATTCAAGATGCTTTATAAAGTTGTGAGTAAAACAGTAAGAGTGAAACACTTGTTAGATTCTACAAGCACAATATTTATGAAATTCTTTAGGTTGCCTAAGATATTTTTAAGAATTTGTCTAGAAAAATGTTTTATATTTTAGAAAAATATTTTTAAAGTAGCTATTGTTCTAGAGTTTATAGTCTGAACATTATTAAATGCTATAGAGGAACAATGACAATTAAATTATTCAATATGCAATCAAACTAACTGTGGCACACAAACCAGTATACAAAATAAGTTGCAAAATGTTACTAAATTTTACTAAAATTTCTGTCTGATAGGTCAGATTTGCATAGTGACCTGTTGTCTATAGTAAATTATCAGTTTATTCAAATTCTCCTTCCATTTAGCTAAATCTGTTAAAAACAAAAACCTTTTCTTCATTTCTTTTGTTTAAAACATCTGCCTCCTGCAGACCTCCCCTCAAGCTCACCATTGTTGTGACCCACAACTTTGCCTGCCCTTATCTCTATTCAGAGATGTTTTCAATCTGATCACCACTCTCTGCTTCATTTCACCCTAACAAGTCATTCATTATCATGAACTTGTTCTCCCAGAGCCTGGGCCATTTGTCATTACTGTGACTTCATGCCATTTAGTGACACAGAGGATAACTCCCAGCACATTTCCAAGGAGGAGACACCTGTGGGAAGATGTCAGCGTTGATAAGATGTGGGGAATGAAATGTATTCTTAACTTCAGTTTTCTTAGGTAAGGTGGGTGATCTTAAATACTTTTTCGTTTCTAATGTATGGAAAGCCTGAAAGAATAATTATCCATAAAAAATAAGAAAATATTTGGCAAATCATGAAGTTGAATATCTCCAGAGAAGTCCTCACTAAATTGAATTTATTTCAGTCTTAGGGAAAGAAGTCATTTGTAAATAATGTGAGAGTATGTCTTTCAGACTCTAAAATGTACTTTTATATGGTCAATCAAGAAAGGTAGAATATTGTTGAAAACTTGCATAGCATGTTTTCTGATTTTTAAAAATTGATACAAGTGCATCTTAAGTGGGCCTAAGAGTAAGGAATGTATTTTAAATAACATAGGAGCCATTGGAAATCTAAAGGAAGCCTAAAAATTTTTACTTTAAAAAAAATTGATCACATATGTTACAGCTTTATGGAGTCTCTGGGGGCCTCACATAGTTACGGCCTCGTCTACTTCTCAAAAAAATATGAACATAATTCTAAAATTCAGATCTTAGAATAAATATATATATTTAAGTAGCTCCAAAATACTTTTGCCTCAGGATGCTGGGCTCTTTAAGTATGGATAAGTAATTTACGTTTTAAGTAGCTCATACAAGGAGAGAGAGAAGGATAAGCAACCTCCACTTCACTCCAGCCAGGGCTTTTGCTTTTTCCTTCCCCAGCCACCGGGTGTCAGTAGACTTCACAAGGTGGAACTGACCTACGGGAATTTCTCTTTACATCTACTCATTCAGGTTTAAAATGGATTAAGTTTTCTAACAGAATCCTCTCTAGTTTATTATAATGTCAGCTATTATTTATTGGGTCCTTAGTATATTCCAAAATATTTAAGTGTTTTAACTGCATGATTGTATTGCATTTCATTCCAACCTTCAGTGGTAAGTGTAATGATCTCTACTTTATAGATGTGGTAACTGAGATTTAGAAAGATGAAGTCACTTTCCCATGAAAGAAAGGAAGTGGAAACAATTGGGATTTGTATCCTCTGGCTAATTTCAAATCCAGTGTTCTTTACTACTACACTGTGCTATATGTTACATTGGAAACAGTATTGTCTTCGGATTCAGAACAGTTAGGTTAAAATCCCAGGTATTAGCTGGGTAGATTTAACCCCTTTAATCATTTCCTCAGCTTGTATTTCCCCAGTTTTAAAGAGAGGTTAATAATAATTGTCCTCTTTAACTCACAGGAATATTGTGAAAATGAGTTTTAAAGACAGGAATATTTTTTTTGTTTGTTTATTATAGCTTATTATGGGGGTACAACAGTTCTGGTTAAGTATATTGCCCATGCCCCTCCCAACCCCCCGAGTCTGAGTCTCAAGGGTGTCCATTCCCCAGACAGTGCACATCACACTCATCATGTAGGTAAACACCCGTCCCCTCCCCCACCCCCAACACCCCGAGTCAGATCTTCAAGTATGTCCATTCCACTGACAGTTCGCTTCGCTCTCATCATGTAGATATACACCCATCCCCTCCCCCCACCTCTGTCCGACACCCAATTGGTATCATTCCCAAATGTGCACCCAGGTGTTGA
>CM052439.1:19751850-19777555 GCA_028533085.1 Varecia variegata | reverse complement strand
CAAAGTCCTAGGCTAATGTATACTATTCTAAAATTTGTATTAATACTTGTATGTATTAGGTACATGTGCTTGTTGAATTTAAATTTGGTAGACTGTGAAGTAGGCATATGACCATTAAGCCAATTTTAGGTTATAGTAAGCATAACTTCTATGCTGAAAAATTAGCTGAATTAAATGATTTCATGTCTGATGATTTAATGCATAACCTGTGGCTTGATGATTTTCTTAGTCAAGACTCCCTTCCACCCATACTTGATGGCAAGTAATAAAATACCATTCAAATGTACTGGAAGAACATGGTTCTTAAGTCACCTAAGAATAGAAGTGTAGCTGGACTACATGAAGGACACAGAACCAGGAGGTAAAAACTGTCAAAAACTATTACTTTGTCTCCCTCTCTGCATGGCTGCTTTACTTTTTGGTGTCTTTGAGGACTGGTTATTTCTGTTTTTCATTAACAATTAGGCTTAACATCTCTTTTGGTTCAAGTGTCTAACGTAGTATAACCAGTGTCTCTGGACCCCAAATCTGGGGAGAGAATCTGTTTGGCCCGGCCTGGATCAAGTATCTACTCCTATTATGAGATTTCCCAATCCTTAGTACTATTAATATTTTGTATTTGTACTGACCAATTCTCCTTTGTTTGGGTAGGGGTGGGAGGCGCTCTGCTGTCCATTGTACGATGTTTGGCAGCATCCTGGTCTCTACCCTATTAATGCCAGTAGATGGTCACCCCCTACTTCTGTGTTGTGACAACCAAAACTGTTCAGAGATTATCAAATATCCCCTGGAGCAGGGGGACAAAATCATCTCTGGTTTAGAAACACTGCCCTGTGAGCAAGGGTAAGGTGTCCTCTAAAAAACAAAACATGACTACAGGGACTGACCCTCTAGAGGGGGTAGTTCTCAGAGAAAGCCATGTGTCCGCGTGGCAATTATCCTAGAAGTTGTCTACTGTAAGAATAATAGATATTGGTGGAAATTATTACTTTTGAAAGTTTTGATCAACATAATCAAATCTATTAAAATAAATTAAAAGTTTCAAAATTTTTAGCATTGGATGAATTGAAGGAAAATTTAATTTTCAAAGTTTGGAAAAACTCATGTATGTTATTTTCCCATTCTACTTTAACATAGTGATTTTCAAGAGTTTGCTCATACATCCAAGAGAATAATTATTCTCTATCCATCTATCTACCTATCTATGTGTCTATCTAATGTATGTAGTCTTTCTTGGTATCTGCAGGGAATTGGTTCCAGGATGCTTACAGAGGTCCAAAATCCACAGATGCTCATGTCCTTTATATAAAATGGCATAGCATTTGCATATAACCTATACACATCCTCTCATACACTTTAAATCATCTCTAGATTATATATATTACATAATACAAAGTAAATGCAATGGAAACAGTTGTTATACTGTATGGCTTTGTATTATATTTTATTGTTGTAGTGTTATTTTTCATTGTATTTTTTTCTGAATACTTTTGATCTGCAGTTGGTTGAATCTACCATGCAGAAATGACATATATGGAGAACTGACTATATATCTATATATACAATCTAACTATACTACTGCATTTTGTATTCTACAAAAATGCACATAAAATTAGACAAACATAAAATTAACAATTAAAATAATTTTGATTTTATTAATATTAATAGTATTATTGAACCTACTATATGGATTTCTTTTTTTATTTTATTTTATTATTTTTAAAGCCAATCAAATTTAGCAATGGAGGGTTGAATACCAACTTTAGTGACACTAATATTAATAAGTTCTCATAACCCACTACCACTGGACCAGCCAATACAGGATTTCTGATCTGGAAAAGATGGTATAGACCTGTTTCTTCCTGCCTGCTAAATTCAACTATAAACCCTGGAAATAATGCAAGAGGCAACCAAAGGAGAACTCTGAAAGGTGGTGGGAGGAAGTCATTCTGGTTTTAGATCTAGCAACAGAGGAACAATACAATGGCAGTGAATCTTGAGATGCCCCTACTCAACAGAAGAGTGGTGACTCATACCAGCATTTCCAAATCTAAGCTCCTTCATCTTCCAAATCTAAGGGGAGTCTCTTAACAACACTAGGCAAGTCCAGTGGGCCTAAGATACCTGTCCTCCACCAGGAGACAAAGGGTGGACAGACTGCCAGAGAAGCTCAGCCACAACAACTGGTCTGCCTAGAAGCCTGCTTGACCCCTCTGTAAAATGAATGAATAAATGAAGTAACAGAGTAAAAACTCATTTTTAAGTTTGACAACTCAGAAGTTTTTGCTATGAAATGACCAGTGGATCTCTGGCACTCCAACGATTTCCATGGTTACTTGTCACTTCATCATGAAATGTTGCAATGATTTTTCTTTATTTTAGAGAACTTGACTTCATGCAAATGGCCACATCGATGTCATTCCAGCATTGTTTCAACTCTGTTTCAACTTCTTTGCTATTAAAACACTGTCTCCTAGCACTCTGGGAGGCCGAGGAGGGCGGATCGTTTCAGCTCAGGAGTTCGAGACCAGCTTGAGCAAGAGCAAGACCCTGTCTCTACTAAAAAATTATATGGACAACTAAAAATCTACACAGAAAAAATTAGCCGGGCATGGTGGCGCATGCCTGTAGTCCCAGCTACTCAGGAGGCTGAGGCAGGAGGATGGCTTGAGCCCTGGTGTTTGAGGTTGCTGTGAGCTAGGCTGATGCCACGGCACTCTAGCTTGGGCAACAGAGTGAGACTCTGTCTCAAAAAAACAAAACAACAACAACAAAAAAAAAAACACTGTCTCCAAATGTTGTAGTGGATGAGTTTCACACAGTAATCTAATCTTACTTTAGAATCCTATTTTAAATTCTTGTCAAAACATTCCTGCCATAAAACATTGTTTCTATTAAATAAGTTAATTTAAATCTACACTGAGATACCATTTTCATATAACCCTTTGACAAAGGCCCGAAAGTTCGATAATACACTGCTTTGTCAAAGGAATAGGGAGGGAAACAGGCATTCATGTACATTGCTCCTGGCAGAGCTAACTGCTACAACTTCTATAGAGAACATCTCCATGTTGGTGATCTCTATCAAATTGCATAGAGATGCCTGTAGTCCATGACCTTACTAATTTCTCTTCTAGAAGTTAATACTATAAATAATTCATATAAATGTACATGGATTGAAAAAAATCAAGTTGTAGTGCAACATACAAAACATGCTAATATTTGAATGAAAAGGAGTGAGCACTTACATACATACTTCCTTAGTTATGCACAAATTATCTTTGGAATTATTTGTTGCCTATGAGTGGTTGAGGAATAAAGGTGGGACACAGGTGGGAAGACACTTTTTAACTTTACATTCTTTTCTATTTTATGAATTTTGAATAAGAAAATGCCCACGTATTGAAAAAATAAATTTAAGAAATCATTTACCATTGAAAATATATCTTTTCCATACTCTTTTATTTGGTGGCTCACAATAATTTTTTTGTATTTCTTTATTAGAACAGAGTCTAGCAAATATCATGAACTGAGACAAGTTAAATGTCTCAGCTTTCATCCAACAGTCTAACAATTTTCCACAATGTCTAATATTTGTATGTTCATATTTTCAATAATGTTTTCTATGTGTCTTCTGTGCTAATAAAGAAATGTATGTCAAATTCCCACCACACTGTTTTCCATACATTATTTCAGCTGTTTTCATTGCAGTAAGAAAAACAAGTGTTTACCATTTGTATAGGAGATTTTGTTTTTCATTTTTTAAGAAATTAAGATTAGTGAAAGTTTAGTGTTGGGTTAGTATCATATGACTTTAAGAACGTTAAAAAAATTAGGTACTTGTCTTTATATTCAGTATGCTTTGTTTTTAAATGTCTTAACAATGATGATAGCTTCGTACTCACTTTAGCAATTGACTAATCCCAGAAACAATGTGCACTGAGGGCAATATTCATTGTCAACAATAGTGAATCTACACCCATGATTCACATAGTTTGTATCCCTGTGCCTAGAACAGTGCCTGGAATATAGTGGGTACACAGTACCCTTTCTTTTCCTTCTTTTTCTTTTTCTAATGAATGAATAGTGATATAACTATATGGGAAAAATACCGAGATAGCCAGTTAACCTAAAATTGAGTTGTTATCATTATGCACGCATTTGGATTTCCTACTTCTACTGATGTACAAACTCTGAAGTCATAGCTAATATCACCACAGCTGTGCTATTAGGATCATTAACCTAGAAACCATAAAGAAATATAAGAAGTTTCATATGTTATATTTCATTTGGAAGCAATGAAATTAGGCAGTTTACGTGGAATTGAAGCAAATCTACCACAAGGAGGCAAAATCTCACTTTTTGGTTTTAGATGACCAGAAGTATGAAAAACATCAATCATTAAAATTCATTGACCATGTCAAACCTATGTGTTCTCACTGTTGAACACTTACAAGTCTGGCAATGATTTTCTGTGGGTCCCCAGCATCGGCCAGTACAAGACTTATGGCAACGTCCACCTGCAGAAAAAGAAAAGAGAAAAAGGATATACACATTATTTATCTTTCACTCCTCAACTAGGAGTAACTCCTCAAAGGAAATACTCTTTTATGAGGATTTTTTATGTCATACTAGAGTTGAAACATAACCCATAAAATGCCCACTTAAGTAGGAAAACTTGAATGTCCAATATATGTGAAACTGAAATACAATCTCCTGATATTCAAATCCTCTCATCATTTTATAAGAAAAGCAAGGAAATGAATTTGAGAATTTTCTCAGAAAGTCAGAAGTAAATTATTATGGTAAATAAGTTTCACTTTGACTCTTGTACATGTTATTCTATTGGTCTATTCTACTTGATATAATTTCCAAAGATCACAGCTTACTGATACCAACAGACATTAAAAATTAAAGCAAGAGTTAAAAAGTTGAAGTCTATGAAAACAAGAATATATTCTTACAAACACATGACAAATCATCGAAATAAAGAGTAAAACTTATGCATTTAAAAAGCTACATTTTTGAAAGCTTAATTTCAATTATTTAATATATACTTCTAAATTTGTTTCACATTATTTGCATTTTCAAGCATTAGCTTTAATCTCCTATAATGGCATCTTCATCTACTGTGGGTATTTGCCTTAATAAACATAGTTGTCCCACAGAGAAATTCCCATAAAGAATCAAAATAAGGAATATTAACTAGAAGAAATCCTGTAAAATTACTTTCTTTAAACCTTATTTCTAAATTTCATAGGTCCATTCTAAGTTCTATGGACACATGGCTCATTTTTAGAATGAAAACCCATGACAATCTATTAAAAGACTAAAGCTTTTCCATAATATGTTTCTTACTAAACTTTCTTCAATTTTCTAATATTAATTGTTAATGGGATAATCCTAATCAAAGTGATTAACAGAATCAGCTGTATTGTAAATATTATCAAATAGTGTTTTATCAAATGTTTCCATATTTCCATGACCCACATTTTTTATTAATCACTCCTCAACTTGGAAATTCTTATAATTTAGGGTTTTTTTTCCCCCTCCAATGAAACTGTCTGAGTGAGCATATAATGTTAAATGCTTACATGGTAAAGATACAGATTGAGCAGTCACAATTTCTCTGGCTGAACCTCAACCATTCTGATGGTCTACCCTTCTGGAAGTGAACAGTACTATTTCCAAGTTAATACAATACTTAGGCTCAATTCCAGTCATCTCTTAAAAGTAGTGGGATTCTTATTACAACAGAGTTTATTTAAAGCAATTTCGTTTGTGAAGCACTGCTGCTGACATCACTAGTATATAATATCCTGTCACTCTGCCATCTGTTTATTTAGATCCAAACACATTATAACTACATAATGCAAGCTCATTGTAGCTGACAGGAAAAGGACTCCATCTGGCCTGAACAATATAACTTTAATCAGTGATAATGATAATTGTTATTAAAAACTTACTGGAGTTCTTTTGTACATAGCTAATAAATCTAAATTGATTTATACCAGCGGAAATTAGAAAGGACTGTGAGACAAAATAGGAAACAGTGAAAACTTTTTGCAGTACAAACTTTTTATGAGAAAGTAGCTAATGTTAATATTTTTTCTCAAAACCTTCTAAATCAACCCATTAAGTGTTTTGTTAATTGAAGAGATTTGAAGCAAAGGATGATCTACCATTTCATCTATGATTTATTTAATTATGTTTGGGCTTATAAAATATTTGGCTTTATTCTTTGTGGCAAAAATACTGTTTAACTGGAAAACAAGAAAGAAAAAAGATAATAACATTAGTAACATTAGATATTTTAATACTCTTAATATTTCTCTTTTAGTGGGTTAAAATTCTTCAACTTCTTGTTCTTGAAGTTTCAATTTACCATCCAGAAACCTGCTCCCAGGTTCATATTACTAGCATATTGCTAGAAATATCGTTTATGGTTCTTGACAAAGCATCAGGGCAAGGCCCATGTATTTGAAACAAGGAATATAGTACCCACACACACAAAAAAAAATTAAATAATTTAATCTTGACTGTCTACTTGCTGTTATGAGATTTTGTTAAGTAGTTTCAATTTTTTATCTGTATTTAAAAAAAATATTTCTTATTGCTATAAAAGGAAGCCATTAGTAACTGTTTCTCTTTTTGGATTTTACTTAAACTTATACTTCCTCCACCCCCTTTGGAGACCAAGAGAAGATGATCACTTGGTCCACATATTTCAGAATTCCATCACCACAAATGCACTGGAGGATCTTGAATTGAGTATACTTCCATTCACTTTTTTTTTTCCACTGCTTGTTTAGACATTTGACTGTTTTGGAATCTACCCACCTGCTTAGTTCACCTTTGATCTTCAAAACAGTGCAATATATGACATTTGTGTTAACAGTTTTCACTGAGTTGTTGTCAATTAACAATTAAGTAAATGTCACAATATCTGACCAAAATATTCAATCAGAGATATTTTATAATTAATACATTTACTATACTTTTACACCTAAAACCTTAGTTTGATGCTTGCAGATAATTGGGAAGTGTAGTTTTATGGAATATTTTGGTTGAATATGTTTTAAAGTATGTTTTTAACTTTTTGTCTCCACCATTTCTGCTGCCCAAAAGTATCAAAGAGATGAGGTGGTATATAAAGAGTTTCCCTAGAAATTATCTGTCTAGCATAGGAAAAACAATAAAACTTCCTGAAAACTTTCCTTCCTACCTTCCTTTCATTCATCTATTCATAATTATTTCATAAGTACCTTTTTCATTCTATATATTAGGTACTATGTTAACTAATGGAGATTAAATATTGAACTGAAACAGATATGGTTACTATTCCTATAGAGTTTAGAATTAATTCAACATGATTTTGAAGGGAAAAAGTTTTGATGACTGTGTATCTAATGTTCACCTTCTATGGGAAAAAAAGCCAATAAATCTAAATTTTTACCAGTCCCATAATACAGGAAAGAGGAGTTGGATGGAAACAGGTTGAGCTAGCCCATTCCCTGTGTAATGTTTACTGGCTTAGAAGTCTGCTACATTCCTTATACAATAATTTATCTATGTGTCATGTAAAATGAGATCGCCCCACACCATTTCAGTGGAGAGGATAAGCATGAAGTCTAAAATGCCCCCTATTTGTCTCCTTCTAACAAATAATTTAACAATAGTCTAATATCTTATTGGGACTTTCTTTCTGCCCTATGTTCTCAGGTTCTCAGCAGTACCACTAGGAGTCCTGATTTCATGTGGAAAAGAGATGTCATATGGCACTAGTATTTTAGTGTGAACTCATTTTATAAACTTCTTCTCCTGGAAGTATGTTTTTTAAATGAGGACTACAAAGAGAGAAATCAGTCAGATACTAGAATACGTAAATGGGAGCAGTGTTTGGGAAGTTTGCCAGTGCTGTACAAATCCGCCCATTTCCACGTCTCAACCTATTACATTATTCTTTCCATTGTTTATTGCAGTAATTGTTTTAAAACTGTGTGAGAAAATATGCCACTTTTTCACTTGAAGAATCTGACATTTTCACACGGATTAGTGATAGAGTTAATTAAGTTAATACTTCCTGTTTTTCTGACTCAAAGAGATGAAATAAGAAACAAAACAGAATTTTAAACAACCATTTCTTTTACTTTAGTTACTATTTTGATCTTTTGAAATAAATGCTGATTATTTCACATCAGCATTATTTTAATTCACAGGCAATCCCTCTGCTTTGACAATGCATTATTCATCGTGGAAGCTAGCAAATGTGACTAAGTTCATCTTTTATGCTGGTCCAGCAGATGTTACTAAAAATGTAGCCTTTACATTCTTTTTTAGGAACTACAGTGCCTGAACTGCTTTTATATTTTTAAGGGTCATAAATTCATGCTAGAAGTTTTGCTTGTTTGTGTGACCGCCTGACAGGGATGGGCTTCAATATCTACTTCTGTAATACTCTCTGCAAGTAATATGCCAGGACAGTTGAAGAGTTAGAAAATATGAAGTCATTGGCAACCATAAAAGATTATATCCTCAAACTGCCTTTAGGTAAAAGCAATGCAGTTATATCCTTGGGTTCTTATTTCAGTCCTTTTAAAAACTGGGAGGCTTGACCTCTTAAAACTACTTTTACTAGGGAAAGAAGTGAGAGAATAATATCTTTTTTATGACCATATATTTCAAAATAAGGAAGTGGCCTCAAGCCGACATGTGGCCCTCCAGATCCCCAAGTGCGGCCCCTTGACTGAATCCAAATTTTACAGAACAAATCCTGTTAATAAACAGATTTGTTCTGTGAAGTTTGGATTAAGTCAAAAGGCTGCACTCAAGGATCCAGAAGGCCACAGGTTCCTCACTCCTGGATGCTAAACCAGTCCCTATTCCTGGTGGGGGAAATAGAAAAATGAATAAGTCAGTGTCTTGTGCTCAACAAGCTTTTAGGGTCTAGGAAATAGGCAGAAGAATAGGCAAATAATTATTATAACCATAATATTTCCTTAAATACAGTTATGCGTAAAGTGGAGAGGAAGGATTTGAAAAAGGTTCTGCATTTCAGTTGTGCCTTACTAGGCAGTTTGTCTAGTAGATTAGGGGAGGCAAGGAGAGTTTCAGGTTCAATGATTAACTGCAGCAGTGACACTCAGGGATGGATAAGCACAACCCTTTGGAGCCATAATGAGTAGTTTAGGGTCTTTTGAACATAGTTTGCATCATTAATAGAAGCTGGAGTGTGAGTTTACAGTGTCTTGAAAGCTTTTTAACCAGTTTGGTGTTTACTCTGTATTGATGTTATGGAATTGGTGAAGGTTTTGCAGCATTGAAATGATGTGATTTGATTTGTAGGGTAGAAACTGATTTTAGGTCATGGTTTCCAAAATTTAGTGTTGACACTTGAGTAGCTTGTGCAAGATGCTAATTTAACAGTCTGGGATGAGGTACAGGAATTCATATTTTTATTTTTTACTTTTTGTTTGTTTTTAATTATGGGTATATCATAGTTGTATATTTTTATAGGGTACATGCGATGTATTGATACAGACAATATGAATTAATCAAATCAGGGTAATTGGAATATACATCACCTCAGGCATTTATCATTTCTTTGTCTTAGAAACTTTCCAATTCTACTCTTTTAGTTATTTTAAAGTATACTCTAACATTGTTGATTATAGTCACTTTGTTATGCTATCAAATATTATTCATTCTACCTAACTATATTTTTGCACCGATTAACCATCCCCACTTTATTCACTCCTACCCACTACCTTTCCTAGCCTCTGGTAACCATCATTCTATTCTCCATTAGATCAACTGTTTTTAATATTTAGATCTCGCAAATTAATGAGAACACAAGATATTTGTCCTTCTGTGCTTGGCATTTCACTTAATGTTCTCCAGTTTCATCCATGTTGTTGAGAATGGCAGGATTTCATTTTTGTGCCTATATAATATTCCATTGTGTACATATATAATTTCTTTGTCCATTCATCTGCTGATGGACACTTAGGTTGATTCTAAATCTTGGCTATTTTCAATAGTGCTGCAATAAGTGTGGGAGTGCAGATATCTTTTCAATATACTGAATTCCTTTCTATTGGATACATAGCAGGCAGTGGGATTGCTGGGTCATATGGTAGTTCTATTTTTAGTTTTTTGAGGAACCTCTATACTATTCTCCATAGTGATTGCACTAATTTATTCCCACCAACAGTGTACAAGGGTTCCCCTTTTTCCACATCCTCGCCAGCTTTCATTATTGCCTGTCTTTTTGATACATGCCATTTTAACTTAAGCAGTTCCAGAAATTGAGATGCTGATGGTTCCAAGACAATAGACTATATATGAGATAATGCCTTGGTATATAATTCCAAACTCTGTTAGCATCACAGCCATATTATGAGACAATACTATAAGTGTTAGTAGATCTGATTGGATGCTTTGTAACCAAACTTTCAGACTTAAACAATGTAAAAATCTAGCAGGCTCTCATGTCCCAGTGTTTACTCCTGTATTTGTGGACGTATTTCCATCAAATTGCATTTTGTTTTACCAGCAGCACTAAAAAATACAGAGCTGTGTTTTTCAAATTTGAATTATTACAAACCACCCATATGATAGTAGTCTCAATATGATTCCAGCAAATGATTTATTGGTAGGTATTAATGGCATTACTGTAATGTGGAATTGTTCTCCTTTATCAGATGTTAATACTTCCCTTGTTCTTATCTGACAGTTCTCATTGTCATGTGTTTATTCATTCCTATACTTTTGTTATGTTAAATTAACTTTACTTTTTCTTCCAGTCTCAATTCAATTTTCCTCTCTTGCCCTTTAATTCAAAAGTTAATTATTGAATGGAACCTTTAACTTTCATACATTTTGATAGAAAAAGATGGGCAAGTATTTTTACTTGCTAGGAAGATGAAGTTAAAAATTTTTTTTAAACACTATTGGAATTTTTCATCTCACAATAATTAAATAAGGACTTAGTAGATCAAAATATTTTAAGTAATCACTATAATGAAGAAGAAATAGGTAATATCAACCTTGTTAAACTTGATTTTTCTACAAGTACCATCATGTTATTTAGTCAAGCAATCTATAGTCCAAAGATTTAGAATAGCATATATACTCACATACTGATCAAGATTAATTTATTGAACAGAAGTGTGGAATATACCAAGTTTAGTCTGCAACACTTCTATCCACCCCTCTCTCAGGGGCTCCACTCCTTCCTGCTAACCTATGACTGCCAGAGCACACAGTGTCTCCCCCAGCACCTCCTCAGACAGGATTTTACACAGATAGCTAATAGACGGGCCAGTTAATCTGGCACACAGAATTGTGCAAAGGTTTGAAGAGACTGAGCCTGCTTTGCGAATTTTTATTTTTCCCAATGCCTTCTGGAAATACAGATCAATCCAGAGGAGGTGTGACAATGCAGAAACCCCAGGTACAAACAGAAGCCTGGACAGGCTGGAATGAGGGAACCAATGAGAGTGTCATTTTTCAAAACCTCTTAAATCATAAATGCAGGCAAACAGCTACTCCATTATACTCAACATTAGCATGTTGAGTGTAGACCTGTTTCTACACATAGATTTAAGAAAAATGGTCAGATCAACACAAATTCCACAGTCAAAAGGAAAACTGATAATCATCTATTTAGAACTAAAAGTGTTGATTATCGCTTATATGTACATGCTCATGTGATTGTAAGAATAACTAATAGTTAGAAGTAATCTAATACATATCATGCCAAAAATGAAATGAACATGAACAGACTGATTAAAGGAATTAGTTCTCATTGATTGAAAAGGTCTGCTACAGTACTGTCTATGATATTACTGTTCTGTATTTTCTACACTCCTCCCAACATACCTTCAAAATCTTTTAGGCTACTAAAACCAATAGAAATCAATTTCAAAGAGCATAATGTTAAAGGCTCCAAATGCTTTTAGGAAAAGTCATACTATTAATAACATAAAATCACTCTAAATTATAAGGATATAGTAAATTTTTCCTGAAAAACTAAAAGCTTTCGTGTATGACACTGTCAAATATTTGTTCCAAATCAAGCACTTAAAAAGCATTAATTATCACTGTTTATAGCTGTTAGCACAGAGTAGCAGATAGGAATTCCACCTACTGTGGAACAGAATTAGTTCCAATCAATGTCAAATGTGTTTCTGAATATACAAATAAGAGGTGTGAACAAACTGAAAAATCTTACTTGAAAACCTAAAGAATATATTAAGATGTGTCTGCTGTCTACAAACAACAACGATAAAAATACTGAGCACTCTCTATGAACCTACCAGTGCCACCCAGGGCATCTAGAAGCACCCTTCAGAGAGTGCTCTATCTAGGTGATATCCCCCTGGAGGTCTGCAGTGCACAACCTATTCAGCTATATGTGCTGATGGTCCTTCCAGGGATGTTTTAAGCATTATATATACATATATATGTATATATAATGTGTATATATATTTAATTCTTATATAACTCTATTAGTCTGGCACTTTCCAAAGTTTGTATCTGCAGCCCAGACCCTGTGGAATATAAGCTTATGCTTCCAACTGCTTATAAAACATCTCTACCTGTATGATTAGCAGGCATCTGAAAATTTACATGTCCAAAATTGAATCCATGATCTTTCCACTCCACCAAAAAGATATTTCTGTATAGTCTTCCCCATCTCAGTCAATCATAGCTCAATTCTTCCAGAAGCTCAAGCCATAAAAGGCTTATGTGCTAGCTGGCGTAGAGTGATGTGTTGGATATAGAAGTGTGGCAGAGACCTCTATACACATCTATCATATTTGTCCTTTTAATCATGGAGTTGGATAAAACATTTGAAATATGCTTACCATATTTGCAAAGGACATAAATTTGCAAGGGGTAGTGAATGCTCTTATGGAGGATAACCATTCAGATATAAAAAGAACTTAGTAGATGAAATGATGAGACAAAACTAAAAATATGATATTTAATAGGATCAAGGTAAATTCCTGCATTTGTGGTTCTAGATCAATATTTCATGGAAATACCAATAAATATGTACTCATAGACAATGTCTATCTGGCAGGAGACATACCAGAATGTTCATTCTTACTCTGTTATTAGTTGTGTCATTCCTCAGGCAGCTTGGTTAACTTCTCTCACTCTGTTTTTATACTTTGTACTTAAGTGTTTACCTTAGACATTTTGTACAATCCCATCTAGATAGCATCATGGACATCATCAACTTCGCCACATCATATAAAGTGTATTGAGCACTTTCTACATCCTGCTCGGTAGACTGTTTTACACATATTATCTCATTTGATTTTCACAGCAACATTATAGGATAAGGACTGTTATTTGTCCTATTTTATAGGTAAGAAAATGCAAAGCATGCTTAAAGTATAGACAGAGACTTACCCCTTTGTGGCACATCAGCACTTCTTATACATAACATGTTTACTAGCCAAAAACTTTTGTTCTTGCCCATTATTTCATTTCTAATTGGAAATTATCTTGATTCTATTACTTGCTTATTAAAGTTCAACAGTAAATGGGGCTAAAATAGATGTCAATTAAATATAAACACATTTTGGTAATTGGCATTTATTTCTAAAGGAGAATGCGATAGGAAATTAGAGTTCACAGTTTAGGGAAGCTAAAGTATTGAAATTACTACTGAGTATGTAACCAATTTACAATATTGCCATACACACACACACTTCCACACACATATATAGATATAGGTATAGATATAAATGAACACTTAGAGAAATAAGTGCTGGTAAAATGCAGAAAATACAAGCTTTCACTAAGTGCTGGTAAAATGTGAAAAACATCAGCTATGAAATCATTTTTATCTGCCTTCAGTCTCCATCATTTACAATTGGTGGGACCGTGGGCAAGGAACTTTACCTAAGACTTAGCTTTCCTCATTAATAAAATATAGATTATGATACTGTTGGGACTCAGAAAACATCACCCTAAAATGAAGGCCTCAGAAGCAAAAGTTTTCTTGTGACCTTCTCCCGTCTTCCTGTCTCTAGGTCCCATTCTCCCCTGAGGCTAAGCCATGGAAACTGGAACTTCTCTTCCCCAAGGCGTGTCATAAAAGCCAGAACCCCTTTTGTCTTGAAAGCCAGCCATGAAACCTAAAATTATTCTGCGTAAAAACTGGCCATAAAGAAATTATCTGACCTGCCCTGTTTGACTGTAGGTAATAAGACCCCCATTCCAGAGAGGATCCTACCCCACACCCATGCATGCTCAGAGAGGCCAAGAAGAATTTAGACAGACAGGCCTTGCTGAGTTGCCCTACTCAGTCTGTCAGCATTAGACCGTCCCCTTTTTGTCCAATCATATTTCTACATGGCTGTCCATACTTTGTTGAACCTAATCATAAAAATGGACAATTTCCCCTGTACCTCTGGGTCTTCATTCTGAAGGCTCCCATTTACACATGCTAAATAAATTTGTATGTCTTTTCTCCTATTAATCAATCTGCCTCATGTCAATGACTTTTTAGAAAATCTTTAGGGGACCAAGAGGCTCGATCCCTACAATACCTACTTCATATATTTGTTAGAGATGATTAAGAGGCATAACAGATGTGAAAGACCTGGCATATAAAAGCATCAACCAATGTTAGCTCCCGTCTTCCTCCATCACAACACTTGATATAAAAATATTAAAGACTAGCGAAGAGGGACAAAGACAGGGAAAGAAAGAGTCAGAGGTGATGTGGCAGATAAATCAAGAAGACAGAGCGTTTATGCAGACAGTGTTGAAACGATCAGTAATGTACCACAAGTCAAACAGTAGGAAAGGGGCAGGTGGTAATACTTTAGGGACTTTGACAAGGTTGGCAGACAAGGACAAGTAGGTTTCAAAGGTCTCTGCCTATTTTGACAAGGTTGTGAAAAGCCACAACTTTGTTGTCACTAATGTTACTAATAACCTAAATCCAGCAAAATCTCACTCTGTTACGGGAACTTCACTTCCCTCCATGTACACTTGAAGCTGGTATACATGGAGGGAAAGCAGGACAGGCATTTTCAGAAAGGAAGACAGAAACCCATGGATGGAATAGTTTGGGTTAGTGGAGAGGATTAGATGTCACTGATGCTGGGGTCTCAGCCCACTGCGTGACCTTCATCTGTAAGACTGTTAGTCAGACATGCTAATGGATCTCTGAGGAACTGTAACCACCCACGTGTGCACTTTGTGAGTGGTGTCACGTTCGAGAACCATGGTTTGACAGCCAAAATTCAAGCAAAGGAAATTTACTACTCTCAAAGGACATTAAATGGGATCCAAAGCATTGCCCATGGCAACAGTTCTAAACTTTTTCTCATTTCCCAATTTTCTCACACAACTCTCACTCTGTCAAGTCTCCCATTCACCACAACCACACCCCCAGCACTGTCTCTCTTTCTGTCTTCCCCATCACAAAGCTTTTGTCCTTCCACCCCCACATCCATTGTATCATTATTATGTGATTGATGGATTCAGCCATTCTTCTTTTTTTTAATTCCATTCAGCTCTGTTTAAATAATTTTTTGTCCATTTTTTATTATGTATCTTACGTGTGCATTACAACATTCTAGGAATACTTCATGTGTGTGTGTGTGTGTGTGTGTATGTGTGTGTGTTTGGAGGTGGAAGGCTGGTTTGGTCTGGTGGCTGAAAGTATCAGGCTGACACAGTGTGTTTGAGTTGTTTGAAAAGGAAGATAATGAATATTCCCATACTTGTAATTTTTATCCTATCAGAGTAGTCAGTACTTAAGGATCAATGTTCTGGGTCTTTTTCATCATGAGCATAAAGAAATTCCCATAATGTGTGTGTGTAGTATGGCCTCCGTGGGCAGCCGTGCTTTCATCTGGCTTCCACTTGACAGTTTCAACAATAGATCTATCTCCTCTATGAATTAATAAGAAATAAGGATTATCATGGGGCAACTGAGATAAACAAAATTATTTCAAGTTCCTTAAGGGAAGGAACCATTTCTTCTCCACAATTTCTAACAGTGCTTGAAACACAATAGGCTTCCTAGATTGAATAAACCAACATTTCCTTAACTAAGAGGTCAATATCTTCACATCATGGGGCTAACACAGCTTCTTCAACCCCAAGTCAATTTTGAAAAGTCTTATAATGTCTGTGGTTTGGGATTTTATAATTATGGCTGAAGCCATTAATCTTGTAGCTTCCCTTTTTTATTATATCTGAGATTGAGACTGAGTTACAGATTGCTAGCCTATAGCAGTCAGTTGGTGAGATGAGACATCACTGAGACAGATAACAAAGAAAAATGGGTAACAAATTGGAAAAGATTAGGTAGCTCCATGGCACAATATTAAACAAACTCTTCCGTATAGCAGCCAGAAGTCTCATCTTATGTTAAGACCACTTTTTCATCTGCCAAAGAAACTTAGCTATTAAAAAAGAGACTTAGCTCTTTATGTGTGTGTGTGTGTGTGTGTGTATACACACATAAACTATATCTATGTATATTCATACACACACACACCTCTCTCTCCAAGTTCTCACACTTAAAATAAAAACAAACCACATTAACAAATAGGAACATTTCTAAAATGTCACTGTAAGCCTAAGGAATGAAAATGTGATTTTTAAAAGTTGATGGAGGTTATAAGAAAGTGATGCAAAAGGGATTACAGTAAGAAATAAGCCTAAAATGTCTGGTGTAGAATGTTTTCATTAATTCAACTTTGAAGTTCATACACAAAAACTAAAATTCCAGGATAATGGATATACAATATATTTTAAAAATCCCATTCCATCAAAAAGCTATTTCAGTGGAGTTCCTTCTTGATGTGCTATTAGACAGATCTAGAAATTGAGTTATTATTTATAGAAAAAAAGATAAATGATTTGCAAACCACTGCTGCATATACATATATTGTATTACACTGAAAATTATTTAAGCCTAAATATCAGCCCCACTACCCATCATTCAGCCCCAGCTTCCTATTTTCCAAAAAATGTTTTTGGTCTTGTAATCATATGAAACATAAATCCTTTCATTAGAATAAAATCCTTTGTTAGCCAGCATATTAAAGAGTCACTTGTAACTTAGATATATTGCGATTTTATTATGTACCAGGCATGGTTCTAGGCAATTTATTTTTCATGAGAACCTTAGGAGAAATGTACTACTACAGATTAGGAAGCTGAGGCCAGAGATATTTTATAACTTGCCCAAGATCACATAGTAAGTCATAAGCCTGGGATTGGAGCTCAGAAATACCAGCTCCAGAGCCCAACTCTGAACCAATATAACCAGGTATCTAATTTATATTAACAGATACAAGAATAGAACGGTCATTTGGAACAAAGGAGGGCAGAGACCCCAAGATAGATTAGAACACACATAGGAAGACAAACTTTAATTATGTCACAATAAGGGCTGGTTTCTGACAAGATTAGTGCAAGTATCGAGGAAGTTCAATGGATTTTAGGTCAAGAAACCATTAGGCAAAGATGTTGAATGAGATCATTAACACAGAGATTTATTCAAAGTCACTTAGAGAATGACTCTCATGAAGTTAAAAAGATGATTTGGGGTTACTTGCCAAAATATTGGATGTATGTGAAAAATGAGCAGTTTAGCAGATGATGACAGGGTAGAGGGTGCTATAGGTGGATATCAAGAGCATTAAAAAAGGTGCCCCTCTCGATCCCACTCCCTATCCTCATGATATTTTAATATATTATTCCAATACATTCTTCTATGAGAAAAATAAGGGATAGGGGAGCTAAGCAACTGAAGTGAGAAACTCTCAGACTCAAGATTCAAGCTCGGGTTGAAACCCACAGCTTGAGCTCGGCCACAGGCAAAGAAGCAGAGGAATCATTATGCAAAGCAGATGAAGATTCAGGGGGATTTTCCCTGGAATAAGGTCAGGTAAAAGGTTTTGATAGGATAAGAAGAGGGGAGAGGAAAAGCAGAGAGGGCTAATTTTTCTCTCTCTCTGATTACCCATATACATAGTTTAAAAAGTATTCATGTATTACACTCTTACTAGTAAATTAATTTACTATTGATGCTTAGGTTTTTCCCCCTCATAAAAAATGTTTGAATCCACTGCATGTACTAATAGAAATGATTCACTATTTCATAAGAATATTGCAAAAGTGCATGATATTAATTTATCTTTCTCTACTGAGCCAACTAGGCCAATTCCTGTCAAGTACACAACTATAAGAACGCTTAGATATTTGCTTATTCCACTGAAAATACATGGCCAGTCTTTTCAATAAAATATTTGAATTTATAAATGTAGAAGTAATGGTTACCCAACATTGTATTGCTTCGTAAAAACTTAGAGTTATCACTGTATTTTTCCTAGTAAAGTCAATCTCTTTATTCTGGAAAACGTACTGTGGCATATATTTTAGATTACTAGTTTAATGCTGTATTCTACTTCTTGAGTACAGAGTTTGAATTGATTCTGTAGAAAATATTTTGGGGAAAACTACCTAGATCAAAATCTTTGTTAAATAAAGCATAAGGAGGTAGAAGAATAAAAGAAAGTGGCTGATCAGGGTAACTATTATACTTTTGAGATGACTTTTCTCTTGTGCACTTTTTATTCAACCTTTTTTATTTCTTTTATATATTTCCCTTATATTTTACAGAGAACTTTAAGAGAAATGTCACTGCATAATTTCCTCTCCATTTTTTCTTTCCTACTTAGAAAGAGCACCTACAATTGGCAAAAGAATCACCTCTAAATAGAACATAATTTGTTCCTGCCAGGCAGCAAAGAATTAAATAAAAGTTGAATATGGCTGCTTGTAACAATCTAGGCTTGAAAGATTGCTAAATGGGTTAGCTGCTTGATCTCCTTATTCATCTTTCCCAAGTTCCCTGTAGAGATACCACATCCCCTGCCCTAACCCTCTAGTGTAACCAGCAGTCTCTCCTCTACTTACGCTTCAAACTTTAAAATAAAAGTGGCTCAATGGGAGAACACTAATAGAAGATGGAAGACACATGGAAAACTTTTTTTTCCTTTTTTTTTTATTGTTTTTTCCCTGAGCCCATTCTTCTACCGAAGTAAAACTTCTTTGCAAATGTTATGAAAAGAGAAACCTGAATGTCTGCACAAACATTCAGTGATTTGTAAATATTTTCCTTTCTCTTCCTAGCTTTTTTCAAGTGAAGAGAAATTAGAGAAAAAAAGGGAATATTGTAAGCTCTTTAAATTCTACTTAACTGTGAAACTGAATTCTATGAAACACTTTCATTAGTAAACAAGGATGAATATATGGATGGTAATGAAATCTGTGAATGACGGTTGCAGAACAGGACAGACACTTAATCTCTCTCACCCACTATAGAGCAAACACATTAGAGAAAAACAGAAAAGGGTAAAACTGTATGGACTCAGTATAATAGTCATTCAATTTTACACAGTTGCTTTAAACATCAAATAAACAGAGTTTTACGTTAAAAAATTAACTATGGAATGCTTTGTAAATCTTTCTTTTATATTAGTTTGGTACTTACTATTTACGTCAATTTATAATTTTATTTAGTAAAGATGGGTCTCTGTGAAAATTTAACTCAGCTTTTATCAACCTACAATTTCAATCTCTCCACCTAATTTTTCCAGGCTTAGAATTTTTTGCAAATTCCCCAAAAGTAGATGACTTAAACTTCAATGAAAGTACATTATTTTTAAAAAGTGGAGGATCAGCAGATGTTTATTATTGTAAATCACTTCATAGTAATGTTCTTTGCTTAATTTTTGTGGTTCTAAATCATTTTAAAATTAAAAAGTACTCACAGCAAAGCTAACTCTATCTTATATTTGTTATTAAAGGAAATATCCAATGTAGAGTTTGTTTAGGAAAAAATGATAACAAGAAAAGCATTATTAAATTCCAAAATTTTCCAATTCTTTTTTAAAAACTCACCATTTCAAAAATATTGGTAGTTACTACTCCAAAGAAAACCTGATTATTCTGATTGCTTGGTCTTTCTCCACTCTGTTTGAACAGTGTGGAAATCTGTTTAAAATGTCAGCAACTTTTCTTTGTTGTGATGTTCTTTTTCAATAAAAATTCACATATTTTAGTGAAAAACTTCTTGTAAAATTTACTTTAAATTAGATTTCAGAGAAACAATAAAACATGAAGTCTATTCTCAAATGGTCAATTTGAATCCCAGAGGCCTACTTTTTTGGGAAATTTTGATCTCTTCAACCATTCACTGGAAGACAGTGAGTCTGCTCATTACTAGAAATTCCAAGCTTGAGGCTCTCAAAGACCCCTGGATGGAGCTCTTTATACCTACCTTACAGTATATGAGAATTAGAAATAGGGTTCTTTAAGTGCCTTATTTTTAAGTGTGATATACCAGGCCCCGACAGTCACAGGCATTTAAAGCATTGCTATTATTATTGTTGAAATTAGTGACATAGAAGTTTCATATAACAGAGAGCTACAAATTCACTAAGAGGAACTCTTAGAGGGACTCTTATTTGGTAGTTGCTTCATTTGCAACAAGCCCACATATTCCATGCCAATTTTGAATCACCATATGGCCTAAAATGTATGTATCATAGTAGGCTTTGCTAATCAATTTACCAGTATAAACATATTATATTAAGCCAGAGCTACTTTCACCTGTCCCTAGAATCAACAGAACTTTGAAGATAGCCAAATGATCATCTTTATACAAAGCTTACTCAGGCAGAATCTCTGGGAGTGGATTCTGTTACATACCCAAGTTGGGAAACCATTAATCTAGTTACCTGTAGACATAAAGAACCTTGTCCTTGTGTAGTGCTAGACCATGTTACACTATGTCTCTGTTGGTCACTTTGTATAAAAATAATTTTTCTTCCAACAAGCTATGGTCATAAAGAAGATTTAACGTTCATTGATCGAAACCGAATCTAAAAATATCTGAAGGTGGAAAATTGGCATTTTAAGAGCTGGAGCAGTATGCTGTAGGATGCAGCAGAGTTAACCTTTGAGGCAGAAACTCTCGTTTACTCTGAGAGGGACCACTTCTGTAAGCCTTTTAGGCAAGTAGAAGTAAAGACTACTCATTATTGAGGAAAACTGGAATGCGAAAGTTAACACTAATGCAGAGTTTAAGTATATTGTTTAATAATTTAAATGAAAAATATTAGCAGAAAATGACCCTGAAGAGTCAGATATTTTCCCTTCATAAATTTTAAGCTAAACTGCCCTATCCCTAAAGAGATTGTTCTTTCTTGAAGTATGTGTGTGTGTGTGTGTGTGTGTGTGTGTGATTCAGCATTTGCTCACAAGAGACCAGGGGCTACAATCAGTTCATACCATGCATGATGTGTTGGCCTAATTTTCTCTTTGTATCTTTATAGAGGAAACTGATAAGTGACTGAACTTGGGCTAGCCTCGCATTACATCTACAGAGCTGTTGATATTCACACATGGCAGTACACAGTGTGAAGAGCCAACTGTTAGATTTTCTAGAATTTTGAGAGCTGGTGGTTAAACACAGCCATATTAAATATTAAATTATATAAACCCACAATTAAATTTTATTAAAACAAAGGTAATTAATACTTAAAATTCATTATTTCCTAATTTACCATATTTTAGTATTACTTATGTCATTGAGTTTATTTACATATGTTGAAATGTATGGTGGAAATGCTACATAATGATGTGCTACCTGGGTATCTCTTCCAAAATCCACATTGATTGCTTGAGAGGGATGATGTTAGGAATATTTATACCATGACAATCAGTTCAAGAAATTGGGGCTCAAGAAATTGGGGTTTTTGCTTCTGTTTTTTCGAGAGTAGTTACTAAACATTTACCACTACACCACGGATACGTGGTATAATTTGAGACTAAAAAAAAACATGCTTTGGGAAATGTCCTATTAAAATTTGTACAAGGGAGCCATGACATATTCTATGCCTAGAGTGGGCAATTTGTTACATTACAAATTGTTACATTGTTTCCACTAATTCAGAAACAGAAAATGATATGAGCCTTGACCTGAAGAAAGGGCAAAAAGACCCATGGGAATTTAAAGAGGTTAGTCCTTCAGGTCTCTAAATGATCAGAGGTCTCAGCAGTGGGGCATATCTTCACCTGCAAGACATTGAACAGGGACATGGAAGTCAAGTTTGGGCCTCTCTGTTCCCCAAATAACCATTCTTATTTTTAACAAATTCATGTTACTAATTGGTATTATTTGTGCTTTGAAGGAATCAGGCACACTGGCTCTTATGAGCCATTGAGGGAGTGCCTAGCACAGCTGTGAATTGACTGGAGTCATTGGTAGCAGAGGCTGGAGGACTGGCAGTAGAAGAATAAGGCCAGAATGGTGAGACTATGGAATTTATTCCAGATTTTAGGTGAGTTATATATAAAAGCGAGGTAGAAACTAATTCATGGTTGCAAGCTGTTGATACCAGTAAGGTGTATATATGTGTGTGTATGTACATATTTATGTAAATGTTTACTTTGAATGTATTTATTACATACAAATGTATTTATTATGATATATTTGTCTTTATTCACATATATATAATGATTTGCAAAAAATAAAATAACACACATAATGCACGATGAATATGAGGACAGAGATGAGCTAAGTATTAATAAGAAAGGGTCATTATGAGAGAATGCTGTTTTGCCACCTGGAGGTGAGGTTTAGTACTGCTGAGGAATAAACATCCCTTTCTAGAAAGCAGGGATTACACGTCTTTAACTTTATATATATACATATATATACTATTTGATGAAAAAGTTGACTCAGAGAAACCTATCACATATGATGAAAATAAAGATCTATTTTGAAAAATCTACTGAAAAGGTGAAACAATGCACTTTCATCTCAAGGAGCTAAAGGAGAAGAAAACCAAGCTAGCAAAGGTACTATGCTTGCTCCTTGTAATGTTCTTAAGTTAAAATTAATTCTTAAAATGAACTTCTGTCAACCTGGAAATCCTCCTTACAAATATAGCAATGAAAGTTTTCTCTGATATAGGTTAGGTGCAAATCCTTACTTTTTCATTAACAGTATTAAAGAGACAACAGAACTGCCGCTTGATCTTATTCATTATTTTTTAAAATGGCTTCCTAGATCTGTTCATTCTGTTGGCTAATATTTTGTTGAGAATAATTGCATCTGAATTCATAAGTGATCTTTAGTTTTCTAGTTTTTTTTATTAAATCAGTTTCATTAAAAAATCCTATTTTATAGGTCTTTTCAAAAGGCTATCTTTTGGATTCGTATGGGTTCATTTATTCTTTCTGAAGTTTTTCACATTTTCACATTTTGAGCTTTTATTTTTAAATATATTTTAAAAGCAGTTATGTGATATTTGATTCCATGTATATATATATAAAATTAGATATGCACATGTAAGATACACACAAACCAAACCAAAGCTGTACTAAAATTTATAGGTAAATTTTCTTGCTACTTTTTCTTCTACTTAACTACAGAAGTCCAAACTTAGAAAAAAAAGAAAGTCCAAACTTAGAAGAGTGCATCTATTTTATGTAAATATTTTAATATTGAAGGAGTGACAAAACTTGGTAAAGTAATAAATCAGGCTTAATTATACTCTATTTTGAGAAAATTCTTTTCTAGTTTAAGAAAGTTAGCTATATAGAACACAATGTACAATATTAGAAGTGGACAATTACTAAGAAATGTAAGAGTCATTAAAAGAAAAATATAATATTTAAGGCTAATGGTTTTAATGCAGGCAGAACATCTGGTTTAAAAAATGATTAGTCTTGGTATTATGTTTGTGAATATAGTGCTATCTATGAATTTGCCAATTCCCCCATTCCCACTTAGCTAGTATTTGGTCCTAGAAAGCAAATGAGAATGAGTGGTACATCTGGTATGATCTACGAAAAAGGTTCTAGAATCTGGAGCATCTGAGGTTTGTTCAAATGTCTTGGGGAGATAAAGCTATGAGAGACTACCTTCTGGTTACTAAAACATACTTGAAATGCAGAAACATAAAAAATCATCACATGTATATTGAAAATACAACTGTCACATACTCTAAAAATACCTTTGTCCACATATGGTCAATTCATACACAAAATCATAATCAGAAGGTCCTTTAGTTCTTTTTCATAAGAATCACCCTCAGATTGACACATATTAACACACTTATTGCTCATAAGAACCCTATGAAGTTGATAATAACAGATCCTGGCCCAAACCCCTATGCGTGATCTTTCAAGCCAGAGCAGGGCAATTACAAAGGCTTTCCCTGGCAGGCCGTATGGCGAAAGCTGCCCTCTCCACAGCAGACATGGTCTGCAGCCAGTGTGTTGTGGTCTCTATGGGGAGTTCCCTGATTAGCCACACTCTTATGCACATCTACATTCCTAGCTCAGGCACCCCTATTCAGAGATCTCTTTAACAAGGGCTTTTGACAGAGGCGTTCCTCAGGCACTTTTGCCAAAAGGTCCTTGTGAGGAGGAGGTGAGGGGCCTGGAAGATACTTTTACCCCTCTCAGTACTCAGTGCTTTTCCCTCTCACTCTTCTTTCCTCCCTCCTTCCAGCCTCCAGGTCCATAAAACTTCCAGAGCCTTTGTTTGGGGCTCCCTCACAGCAGTGAGACAATTCCCCATGTCTGCTGATCCATCTGACTCATCTGACCCTCACCTGGCACTGTTTCATGGGGAAAAAATGAGACAGTGGAGGAGTCGGTGCTTTCTCTGGTTTAGCCTCTTGCTTATACTATCACAGTAAGTGATTAAAAGCTTGGCTGTTACTTTCATTCTGGTTTGTTGTCTGAATTGACCACTCTGTCGCCTAGCAGCCTAGCTCTCAGCTCAGCTCATCTTTTGACACTCTGCTCCTGTTAAACACGAGGAAATGGAGGTACCAAGGCCAAAAATGACTTGCTCAAGGTCAAATAGCTAGGAAGCAACAATGCCAGGTTTCAAACAAGCCAGTCTGGCACCTGAATCCATTTGCTTAACTACACAATCTTTTCTGTTGGGAAATATTATTGTCTATTTTTCTGCATTAATGTTCTTATATATCCCCATTTGCTTAATTTCCAGAGGGCAACTTATTTATTCAATTTTGATATTCTTGTGATGATGGGGTCATTATTATAGTGCTCCAAGTAAACAACACATCCTTCGCTGTATAATTTTTTTCACTCTGAAGGGTTAGTTTATTGAATAAGCCCTACTGATGTACCTATCCAAGAATGTCAGAATGTTAGATAATAAATCGTGCTAGGGTTATATGAGAAACAAGATCTCATCAAGAGGGTAAGATCTCTCCATAACCCTCCCGAAGTTTTGATTGAAATACTTCAAGTCCATTTTGGAAAATACAACTTGGTTATAAATCATATATTTTTAAAGAAATAGTATCATTTATAATTGTTTTCATAGATACTTCAGACTTTTTTTACATTGTTTCAATTATACCCAGAATAAAAGTTAAAAAAAGCCAGGTTGCTCTTGAAAAGTTTTTGGCGTGGATGCGGAGAGACAGGAACTCTCATACACTGCTGGTGGGACTGTAAACTAGTACAGCCCCTATGGAAAGCAATATGGAGATTCCTTAAACAGATTCAAGTAGACCTTCCATTTGATCCAGCAATCCCATTATTGGGCATCTACCCAGAAGAACATAAGTCATTCTACAATAAAGACACCTGCACCCGAATG
>CM052439.1:19709642-19751350 GCA_028533085.1 Varecia variegata | reverse complement strand
TCATGTTGAAACTTAATCCCCAATGCAATAGTGTTGGAAGGTGGGAACTAATGGGAAGTGTTTAATGCTGCCATAGAAGGGCTTGTAGGAGTGGGTTTACTCTCTTCCACTCTTCTGCTCTCTAGAGAATGCAGCATTCAAGGCACCATCTTGGAAGCAGAGACCAAGCCCTTACCATACACCAGACCAGATGCCAGTGCCTTGATCTTGGCCTTCCCAGCTTCCAGAACTGTGAGGAAATAAATTCTGTTCTTTATAAATTACCCAGTCTTAGGTATTCTGAAGAGCAGCTCAAATAGACAAAGACATGGACTTACTTATTTATTTATCTAGTCATTCAGTAAATATCTGTTATCCATCTATTATATGCTACAAATAGAGGACAGAATGATAAATTGGCCCTTGTCCACAAGGAGTTTCCATCTTAAGATGTTAGACAGAATGCTAGGTTTTATCTCTAGTCTTTATGGGGTCACATGGGAAAAGTTACCTAAACCTGAAGAAGAGAACACTTCTTAGACAAGATGATACTTTATAAACATCTTAAAGTATGACTAAAATTTAACCTGGTAAACAGAAGCGGAAGGGTGGTACAAACAAAGAAACTGTAAGAAATCAAACCACAGAGTTGAGAAATAGGCAGGAATTTGCTGAAAACTGCAAGCCATTTGGTTGTGTTTAGACTTGATCCTATATTAGTCAGTCACAGTGGCAAAGTTTTTAGACAGGGTCATGGTTAGATTCCATTAAATAGAGCTCTTGCAGACATTTTGTCAGGTGAATTTGTGAGGACTGAATGCAAGGAAAGCAATTAAATGCCTGGGCTCTTAACTGGGAGGACTTGGATACCTAAAGGGGTTATAGAAAGAATTTAGGAGGTCCTTGAACTTGAATGGGGAAATATTACATTATTATTCTCATTAATCTCTTATTAAAATTAATGACTTTCATCAATTACAAATATAAGGACCAAAGCATAATATTAGCAATATCAGCCACACTCTAACCAATAGAAACCACAGATGTACCCATGTTATCTTCAAGCTGTTAAAGCCATCTTAAACACTATTTATTTATTCATTCATTCTTAATTGTGGCAAAAAACCCACATAACAGAAAATTTACCATCTTAACCATTTTAAGTGTATGCTCAGTAATATTAAGTATATTCATATTGTCTTGCAACATAACCTCCAGAACTTTTTCAACCTTGCAAAAATGAAACTATATGTATTGAACAGCAACTCCCCATTTACCCCTACCTCCAGCTCCTGGCAACCACCATTCTGTATGTTTCTGTGAGTTGGACTACTTTAGATACTTCAGATAAGTGGAATCATACAATATTTGTCTTTTTGTGACTGGCTTATTTCTTTTAGCATAATGTTCTCAAGGTTTATCCATATTTTAGCATGTGATTAGATTTCCTTTCTTTTTAAGGCTGAATAACATTCCATTGTATGTTTAAACCACATTCATACGTTCATAAATGTATTTCAATACATTTTCCTTGTAATCCAGTGTAATTTCTTTTATACATTTATTGCCTGTTATGCATTTATGATTTAAGGTATTGTGCCTATTTATTCATTTAACATGTTATAAGAAGGAGTCAATGGGCTTCATCAGACTGCCACAAGTGTCCATGGCCTCCAAAAACATGAGGAGTTCAAAGATTATTTTAGCAACTCAGGCAACAGATAAAGTCTTGAACTAGGGCAATCATAATAATAAATATATGTAATCAAGAAATGGGCAAAAATCAGCATTATTTATTGATTAACTAAATGTCAAGAACCAAGGAATAAGTGAAGACAATGATGACCATCGAATTTTTAGCTTGGTGACTGATTGGTTGATGGCATGTAGTTCTGGGAGTCATCAGTTTAGGGATTTCATTTAAAACCATGAGAGTGCCTGAGGTCATTCACAGGGAGAAGGTACAGAAATAAACTGACTCAGGATAAAATCATAGAAAAGAGATATTCAAAGAATAGTCAATTCATTATTATCAGCTATAGTGTTATGCAGTAGATATAATGTGTTAGCAAATAGAACTACTCTGAAAACTATAAAACTTTGACAAGACATTGGTGATTAATTTGTAAAGGACCATTGGTTATGACTCTACTCCACACTTATAATTTTTGCACCTGCAATTATTTACATGCAAAAAACAGTGCAGCCATAGTTGCCTAATTATAAGCACAACCATACCAATTTGTCCTCAAAAAGAATAGCATAAAGAGATACCATCTGTGAAAGTGCTGCAAACCCCTCAGACTTTTTCTGCTCCAAATCCTGTAAGGCTGGTGGGCACAATTCCCTTTTGGCTTCTGTCTCAGGCTTTATTCTTGCCTGATCTCATTCATGCATTACAAGCTAGTCAATCTGATAAGCTGAGAGTCAGCAGGCCTTCCTCTTATCCAACCAATATGCTTTTCTCTCCACAAATACAATATGTACCATAGTACGGGCAGACTGAAAATAGAAGCCATTTCTGAAGCACATCATTTGCTATGTTAGTGTGAGCAAATTCAATTTTTTTCATGTGTAATTTTACAAGGTAGGCAACTTGTATATTGTAAAGACAAAATCTCATACAAATTTCTTCTCAAAAGTAACAAGAAAATTATGTTACTCTACTTTTTTAAAAAAAGTTTTAGCCATTTATTAAAAACACAGATGTCAGTTTTGATCAAATATATTCATATTTCCCTATTATATTATTAGGGCCATCATAAAATTTAATAATTGCCCCTTGGAGTTTGATTTTCCACAAAAATGTCATAACACAATCAGTAGTATAGCAAATAATTATTGAACTATGTGGAGACAGTTATTATTTCAGGTGGGAAATATATAATAATGGATGAGAAATATAAAACCCAGGTTAGCACCTGATAAAGATTCTGTTCTCATATAAATGTCAGTAATAATAAATGTGGGACAACATAGCCTCCTTTATGAAAATGAAACAGATTCTAGACAGAATAATTTTCAAAGGTTTTAATAATAGTTCAAATATTATTTGCTTATGATTTAATCATATTAAACATTTTTTTTTTTTTTTTTTGAGACAGAGTCTCACTCTGTTGCCCCGGCTAGAGTGAGTGCCGTGGCGTCAGCCTAGCTCACAGCAACCTCAAACTCCTGGGCTTAAGCGATCCTACTGCCTCAGCCTCCCGAGTAGCTGGGACTACAGGCATGCACCACCATGCCCGGCTAATTTTTTCTATATATATTTTAGTTGGCCAGATAATTTCTTTCTGTTTTTAGTAGAGACAGGGCCTCGCTCTTGCTCAGTCTGGTCTCGAACTCCTGACCTTGAGCGATCCATCCGCCTCGGCCTCCCAGAGTGCTAGGATTACAGGCGTGAGCCACCGCGCCCAGCCATATTAAACATTTTGAATCTGATAAATTCTCTTTGATGGAAACAATATTAATTTTAGGAATGGGAAATTCAGTAGTTTATTAGACTAACGACTAAAATCAGAATGTAACATATGTTTCTTCTATATGAAATCTATATTTCTCCACTCTGTAATGTTTTGTATTGTCATAAAGTATTAACATAAAGGCTTTTGGGACAACTGAAGGCTTAAGAATTCTAAAATTTTCACTAGTTTTTATTTTTTTTTTAATTTGAAAAAAATACAGTGAATAGGAAGGTGCATTTTTGTTGTACTACCTTTGTCTCAGTGGTGTTTAGGTCATAAAGGGTTGAGGCAGTAATTAGATACCAGCCTTAAGTTTATGGACAATGGGCATATGTTTTGACATTGGAAATGTGATAAAGCAATTTAGGGTGAGCAAAGAAGAACATGTTAAGAAAATGAGAATTTGTAAAGGGGAAACATCATTCCAAAAAGAGAATTAATTAGAAGTGAAAGATTGGTAAGCCTTTTGTTCTGTCTCATATAACTGAACATTTCAATGGATGCAAAGTTTAAAATATTAATGGCATGATAAATATAAGACATTCATCTTCACATTAGGTAGAATAAAATTTTGAGACATTAGAAAAGATAATGCTACTCACATCCTGAGCTACCATTTGTTGACACCAGAGTCAAGTTGGAAGGCCATGGATTCCGAACAATATCTTGCCAATGAATGGTGTCTGCGTAACAAAGGAATTTGTTCTGATCTACATAGACTCCACCATTTAGGATTTCTGTATTAAAAACAAACAAACAAACAAACAAATTTGTTGTGAAACTGCTTGTTGATGAAAAGGTAGTCAATAAAAATGTTCTCTTAAAAATTTCAATGTTAAATTAGTTACATTGCTAATTTACATATAGCCACGATAATTTTTTAAATACTTTCATTGAGTCTTGTACATTGATTACAGAAATTTGAAAAGATTGAAAAATATTAAAGTAAAAACAACCACTCATGCTATACTCAGAGAAATATACTCTCAACATTGTGGTCTAGATTTTATCAGTCTTTTTTCTGTTTCTTTTTCTCCTGAAATTGGAATAATATTGCATATAAATATTTTATAACCTGCTGGTTTTAATTATATAGTGAGTATTTAATGGTAATTAACTGTTATGCCAAGTTATTTTTAATAAGAATATATTATGCCAGAGTATTAATTAAATAGTAATTATTTAACCAATCCCCTCTTTTTAACTTATTTATGTCTGATTAGTCTTTAAAATAAATACTCACAAATGACATTCTAAGGTAACAAAGTGTGAATATTTTTCAGACTTTTGGTAAAAGTTGTCAAATCTCCCTTAAGAAAGATCCTTTCAGCCAATGTGACATTGGCTGGAATCAGTAGGTAAGTAATTAGTACAAAGTGGAAGCTAAAATTAATGCCTCAATCACAAAAATGTTCTTTGTCATCTCAAATGAAATCAATATAATTGCCAATTGTTTTTTAGAATAACACAAAGCAAGATGTAATAAAAACCCAGTGGTTCATTGGAAAAAAGGCATGGCTGTGGGATGAAATGCACTAAATCCAATTTTTACTTGATTCTCTATTTTGCAACACTGGCCTTAATTAGCTAATTTGTCCCCCACAAACAGTGTCTGACCACATACATTGATTCTCTTTTAGATAGCTTTAAGTTGTCTAGGAAAAAAAAAAGTAAGATATAAACTCTGCTCTAATTATTTGAGGAAATTAGCTAGACATACAAATAGCAACTTCTTCCCCAATATCTACTGCATTTTCCCCTCTTGTCCAATACAAAAACAACTTAAGAGAAATCTTGCCTCAGTCCATAAAGTATTCAGTTACAAGTAACAAAAACCCAATTAATAGCAATTTATCAAGATGGGGGATTATTTTGTTCACATAATAAGAAACTTATAGGAGGCAACTGCAGATACTAGTTCAGATATTCTGCAGTACCCATTATCTGTCCTGCCATCCTCAGTGTGTTGGTTTTATTCATTCCAGGCACAAGATGGATGCTGTATCTAAACACATCTGTCCTGAATTGTAGGCAGGATGAAGACAGAATAGCAAGCAAGAGACTTCCCCCTAATGAAGCTCTGACTTTCTGTTTGAGAATAGATGCTCTCCTCAAGGATAATGTCTGCATGTCATTGGCCAGAACAATATCTCATGATTACCCTTTCTGCAAAAGACACTGAGTAAATAACTATGACTATTTAGGCAGATATAATGCTACTCAAGCAAAACCCAAACCAGCAAGGATATTAGTGAGCAACAAGAGGGACATGGATATTGGAAAGGCAACCAACTCTGTTCCCATGGTAGCCTCTAGAAAATCATCCCTGTTTTGTGGTACTCCAAGCTAAATTTTTAAAAGTCATCTTAAGCCAAAGAGGAGATAAAACAACAAAAGGAACATGTGGCACCCCTAGAAGGGTATTTGTAGAAGTGAGATTTGTGGGAACACTCAAGTGCCTTACTGCATTGCATGTATAAAATCCTCCAGATTAACTTTGATATTGCAGTGCTTTCCACATTTAGAGTCACTCCCATTTTCATCATCAATCCTTTCATTGACTATTGGTTCCATTTTCTCAGGTGAAAAAAAAAAAAAGAAACAAAAAGAAATTAGATCATCTTTCTACTTCTAAAACCCAGTTCATTATTTTTCATGACCTAACCATACAACCTTCATCAAAGCAGAAGGGAGATGTAAGACATAAGAAAGATTGTGAAAATGGATTTCTACATTAATGTTTGGCATTAAGTTTCTATCTAAGAAATGTGACGATCTCATACTAATAGCTTTCTCATGAGACATTAGGTGATGCTCTTCTGCTCTAGGAATAATTCTCCATTAGGTGACAAAGAAAGGAGATTTTGACTGCCAGGAAATGAAGGTTATTTTTCAGTCTACATTTAGAAAAGTTCTACTAAAAAAAAAAAATAAAAGGAAAAGGTAATAGCTCAAACATTATGGAAAGGGTCTGTATTTCAGGAGTCACACATTTTAATTCAGATAGTTTATATAAAGGAACACAGCATCTGTCTCCAACTTCCTATCTAACATTTTTCAAGTAAAATCAGATTATATTACATTGAATAATAATCTTATCAAATACCTTTTTTCAACAATATTAATCTGCCCTGAATGTGGACATTTGTTTCTTAGAAATATTCTGTTCAAGAGCTTGGCTTATACTTGGAAAAGGGATTTAGAAAGGAGATTATAATAATTCAAGTATAATCTTACATGTTAAAATTTCAAATTAAGATACAATCATGATCAATCTAGATGATACTTTTATCATCCCAAATTTAAAACACAGCATCTGCTAGCGATTCTGGTCAGGAGGATTTTATAAAATTTTAGCATTAAATGATGAATGTTTTCCCTGAAAATAGGTATTTTTTTGTATGTATGTTTTCCCTGAAAATAGGTCTTTTTTTGTTTATGTTTGGCATAGACTCTATTCTGCTGTTGAATGTCAAAACCCCACAATCAGAGTATGTATGTTTTCACTGACATTTATAGGAGCATTTTAATGTATACTTTATCTTATTTTTTAAATTAACTTGACCTAAATATTAGGGAAGATTACCTAAATATTGCCTAATATATTATTATGTATATCATATATTGCCTAATATATAGATTACCTACGTATTTGTCAGGAAATAATGTTACAATTACATTTATACATTTTTAAAGTTTCACTGATTTTATAACTTCACAAAATTTTGAAAATATTAATTAAATATGTTTTTGTGAAGAAATGCTCAGTTAGGCTTATTTCTGCACTAAGAAAATTCTAGGGAATAGATACCGACCTGTAAGAAAGTTCTTAGAGACACAAATTATTTACTTGTCAGAAGGAATACCTAATGTTTCTGCCTTGGTTGACTATAGAGGCTTGACTACATTTTTAGATAAGAAAGAGGGACAAGGATAAGAAAAAAAGAAAAGCTACTAAGATGTATATCCAATAGGATACCGCAAAAATGTCCGGCTGTGTTTAGATCTATCTTTGGTAACACACAAGAACAGCAAAGCTTTCCACAATTTTATCCAAAATTTATTGGAAGGAATCACCCGTGTTATACCAATAGTTTCCCTGTCACTAACATGAAATAAAGTGACTAATAACTAAATTTTAAGACCAGGAAAAAAAATTCTAATCTAAGGATGATCGGCAACTGAGGCACAAATTTAATTGATATTCAAAGATATACAAAGCCTGGATGAGTATAGAGATCAAAAATTGTTGAATAAGTGAATGATCTCAAAATAATCTCATTCCATTGTATTTTACTTGCAGTGTAGAAAATGTATCAGAGTAAATCAAGAGAGAGACAGATTCTTGGTCATTTAATCATTTAGTAGAAAAAAACTGCTTTGAGTTTTCTTATTATATCAAAATATTTCCAGCAAATTCACAAAACAGAACTGTCTCTTCTTAATAAATGTCATGGTTAAATATAATAAGATATATTCGATATGACATCTGTGGAAAAAGTATCATTTCATTACTGAAAAATCCAGTAAACACTTAAATATGTTTGTGTCGCAAACATTTCTTATTAGATGAATACATGAAGGTCAAGTAGATGTCATGAATCCTTTTGTATTTAAATTATAATTCATACTACTCTCCAATATGTTGAATTTAACTTATATCTAACACACTATTTGTAACTGAAACATAATTAGACTAAGCTCCATGAAGACAAGAAAGATTTTTCATGGCTGCATTTATAGCATCAAACTTGGAGCGACAGTTAATGAATCCTTGTTAGATTTAACTTGAAAACATGTATCATGGAATTTGCCACTAACATTAACAGGTTGTGTTCTGTTGTAGTTCTTAATTTTAAATTACATTGTGACGAAATTAAAGTAAGCATAAAAGTTATCTTTTTCCATAAACACTCTCTACCTCATCTTAACTGCTTGTATGTTTCATTAAGTCAGAAGCTATTTCTGTTTTGCTCAAAGCTATATCCCAAGTTTCTAATATTATGCTAAAGACACAAGGGGATACACAACAAATGTTTGCTTAATTAAAAAAATCTATATATGATATCTTGAGTATAAGTAAAAAACATACATATATTAATATGTATAATTCTGTGATTAGAGATTTTATAAGCTAAAAGGGTAATAGTTTTTATTATATAAAATGCTTATAACTGATAATGTACAAAATTATTACAGACAGTACATTTGATATTTATAAGGTATTGTTATCCCCAAACCTGTTTTGTGCACCAAACTCAATTATTAGTTACCAGGTGAATAATGATGATTTTGAGCTATCCTTGACAGATGACATTCCCCCAAACCCATACAAATTACGTAGCATATACTACACAAAAGCCTAAAAGCATATTTTTATATTGAACGATGTCTACCTCATATTGCCTTTAAATTATTATTTAGAAAGTGCCAATGTGACATTTGAAAGAAGACAGAAAGTACTTTTGTCTTAGCCTTCCAATCCACAAAGTTTGGCCATTAGACAATTTCTTCCCTTGATTTCCATTTGCATGAGTCCAATAAAGAAGGAAATGTTTATGTTAGTTAAAGGACTTCTTTTGTACTCTTCATTTCTCGTCAAATGTTAGTTATTATGGTGAATTTGGGGATGAGTGCCCATTAACAGAATCCTTGACATTTTGCAAATATATTCTCTCTCTAAAGAATATGTGGTAAAATAATGAATCATGGCTTTTTTTCTCTGCCCTATGTGAAATAGCCTAATTGTGATGTAACATCCCTGCTGAGAATAGAGATTAATGTGACCTCCTTACAAGGTTTAAGAAGTCCACAAAATTGCTTTGACCCCATGCACAATTTGTGACTATTTCATAAATAAGATGGAATGTCTTTCTCTTTTTCCAAAATAAAGATTATAATTTTAAATACAGTTAGCCATATTTCATAGTCTACATGATTGATATCAACAGTAAACATTTTACTTCTGCTCACAAATCTACCAACCATAATGATATCAGCGAGATCTAATAGGTAGGAATGAAATACTTAACCTCAATCCCTGGTTGTATATCTAAATGTCTTGTTTTGCAGGGGTGCCTTTACAGGTCAACCTTAGAATTAAAATGAAAATAAAAAATAAATAAAATTAGAAACATTTTACTTGTCTAATTACAGTGGGGGCATCTAAATAATGCATATATCAGACTTATATTACCTATCTAAGCCAAAGGGCACTATCAAGAAGTCAAAACCCAAAGTGGCAAAGCCAATTAAATGAAGCTACAGGAAAGAGCTACAGGACTTTCCCAGACATAAAGCAATGTATCTTTCTTCCTGTCATTACCTTAACCCACACAAGTCTGTTGGCAGATAATGATACAGAAGTAATATAGCTCACATCATCCACCTGTGATACTTAATACATCATCTCTGGTAAGGACTTGGTCCAGAGATTCCTGTATCTTTCTCAAACCCAGACCTTTCAGCTGGGAGCACAATGAATTGCTGCTACCTCACTGGGTCAGCCCTCAAGGTTCATTATTAATAAGCTGAGACTCTAAAGGCTAATGAGAACCGGGTGCTTGAGGAGACAATGGCTCATTCATCATCAATCAAGCTTTGAAGTTTTTATACAGATGATTTAAGGAGAGTTGAAGTGTGCAAAATTGAAATGTCACATTTGTATTGGGAGGGGGTAGAGGGTGATAATGTAAATGAGTGATTTAACCTTCTGTATTTCAGCTCAATGATCAGAGTCAAAAGCTCATGGATGCGGATACCAAATGTTAGGAAGTAACAGTGGACAGTTTTTCGATCAGAGTAAGGCAATTTCAAGAAGAAATTATCATATCCGTTGGCTGAAAATCAGCTTAAGATAGAAAATAATAGCAAAAATATCTTGATTTCAATTGACTGGAGTTCAGTAAGTCTTGTTATACTATTTCAACATATTAATATATAATTCAGGGTCCACTACAATTCTCAGCTTTCATTATATGTCAGTTCAAGTCCTAGCTCCTCTGAGAGGTCTGCTATGACCACCTGGTTCTTAGAGGTTATTCCTTCCTCTAACTCCCATAACAACAATTATCTGAACCACTCATCTGGCATAGAACAAATGCTACATTACTGGCTCATTTATTCCTTTGTGTATTTGTCCTGTCTCCCCTATCTTACTGTTGGTCCATGATGTACATCTTTCTACATCCCTAGTGCCAAAGAAAAGTGCCAAACACATAGTGGAAATTCAAATGTTTTGATTATTATAATGACAATGATAACATCTGTGGAACATGACCAACATTTGTAAAAAGTTATTAGTTGCTTAACAATAGCATAGCATTAGTCATTTGCATTAGATAATGCTTACATTTTAAATCACATAAAATATTGCATAAATTTATTGTGATCTTAAATGTATTCTTTCTATCTATTAGGGGAGTAGTAACCCATCTAAACTCATTGATATTCCCCAGAAAATTTTAAAAATAAATTTTATCTGGTAACAGTCTTTAAATTATCAATATAGGATTTCCTTTTCAAATTGTCCTCTAGCCTCATTATATAATCCCATGGATCTGTCAACATATATAATATTTTTCTGCTAATAATTTCTCCAGACTTTTATTTTTCTCATACATATTTTTATTTCTGTTAAAATCATAATAATATGCTATAACAGTCACTTTGACTCAAAATTTGAGATTTATCATTAATTACTTTGTTTCTATATCTAACCAGTTGTGATGCCCTAAAGAAAATTCCTTATAGTGTCCCTTTTTATATCTACAGCTAATGCTTAATTCCAGTACTATTATCTCATAACAGATTTAATTTTTTTGCCTCTAATCTATCCTTCCCACAAATTCACCTTGCATATTAAAGTCATAATATATGCTATATTATGGGTAGGTAGATAGATATACTATAGGTAGGTAGGTAGACAGACGGATAGACAGATCCTTCACTACCAGGGCTTTGAAGTGTAAAGGCAATCCTACTGAATCTAGTTAACTGGATAAAACTAAGCTCAAAATCTAGTTGTCAAATTGTTAAATATGTGACCTTGTCTACCTTTATGAAGCTCAGTTTGCTCAACTCTGTAATGGGAGTATTAGATTCACAGTATCTGTCACACATTTATTGATTCTATTACACTTTATAGTTGATAATTATTTAAATAGTTGCTTACTGCTTGGTATGAACAAAAGTTATGCCGCTTCTGTGTATTCATATTAACACTGCATTACTCAGTATTAGATTAGGTTGTAGCTCAAAGAAGATAGACTTTTATTTTTCTTTTATATATTAATAAAAGTTTGATTAGGTTATTCAAGGCTATTATAAAAGTCCACAATCATCAGGGTGCCAGATTCCATTTTTCTTTTTGTTTCTCCACCACCTTCAATACAAGAGGAGCTTCCAACTGGCAAAAGCCATGGAAAAGATGGAGGAAATCATGAAGGAGGAAAGAACAGAGGATGAGTACCTGCTGTGTCTTAATGAAGGTTCCTACAAACTGCTACAACACAATTATACTTACTTATATCCCATTGGTCAGAATTCAGTCAAGAAGCCACAGGTAGGTGGAAGGAGGGTAGGGAATCATAGTCTTTGTTCCAGGTGGTCATATAGCTAGCTAGACTTTTTATACTATTTAAAAGTTAGAAAGTGATAATAGACATTGGGAGACAACTAGCAGTCTCTGTCATACTGACTCTCAAGAAATCTCCTTGAATCTTTTGGATATTTCGAAAACATAAGTCTTCTGACTTGAACAAATGTAAAAATTTTTTAAAAACCTTTTTAGTGAAGTATAACATGCATACATAGATATGAATATATCATATGCAGTTAACTTTTACAAACTGAACACACTTACGTAACCAGTACTCAGATCAAGAAATAGAACATACCAGCACCACAGAAGCCTTCATCATTTTTTTTCCTCGCATCACTCTATCAGAATCCTTATTTTGACTTTGAACAAGATCATTTTTGCCTATTTTTGTATTTTACATTAATGGAATCATACGATATGTATTCTTTTGTGCTCAACACTATGTTTATGAAATTCATCTACATTGTTCGTTTTCATTGCTGTATGCTATTGCATATTTTGTTTGCCAATTCTACATTAATGGACATTCTGATACTTTCCACATTTGGGCCATTAAAAATAATGCTGCTATAAACATCCTAGACTATGTCTTTTGGTGACAATTATGTACACATTTATGTTGTGTGCATACCTAGAAGTGGCATACTGACAATCATTTTTCCAGAGTAATTTTATCAATTTATATTCCCATTAGTAGTATGTGAGAAATCCAGTTGCTCTTTACCTTATCGTCTCTGGTTTGTTTTCTATTTCATTGTAGCCATTCTTGCTTAAGTGTAGTGGTATCATTTTAATTTATACTTCCCCGATGACTAATGAAGTTGAGCCTCTTAAATACTATCTTTGAAGTGTAATTTTTAAGGCAGGAGGTTTATTTTTGTTTACTTAATGAAGGGTTTTAATGTATGCAAAACATTTACAGAGCACTGCTAAAAACATGATCTCTATTAGAGGTTATTAGTAAACAATTGAGTAAAATAATGTATCAGATGTAACCCTCATATCTTAAAAGAATATATTTTTTGTTAAGGGATCTGGCTCAATGTTTTGAAAATGATACTTTAAAATATCTTAGAAAAAACATTAAAACTATATTAATAATTATAAAATAAAGAGCAAAATATGAATTTTGGAAGATGGATGAAAATATTCACATTAGGTGAATATCTCTCTGATAACAGGGATGAACACAATCAAAGGTATATTACAGAGGAAGAATGAGAAAATTGATGTCTTCTTGCCAATAAAACAGAATACTCCTTTACATAAAGCTCAAATATTTTTATTCTTTTATACACCAGAAAGCCCTTATTACAGACAACAATCCTCTTAAATAACTGCTCCAAGTTTCCAGAAAATGTAATTGCTTCAGTAGAACAAATCTGTAGAGTTCAATGTTTTCATTACCAATAAGGGGAAAGTCATAGGAGTACCCAGAAATGATTTTTCCCTTTTATTTACAGGATTTAATACAATAAGCCTGGGATATACTGCAAGGTCACTTTCAAATATCTCACCTACTATATTAGTTTATATAGTTTTAATAACTCTTCTCACAATGTGTGATTTCTTCACTACTTCCTTTTAGAATATTTCAAAAATGTATGATTTTTCCTGATGACAGTAATAATAAATAATATTGCTATGTATGTTTGTTGCTGGCAAGTTAAGACTTGCAAATAAAAGATAAAGCAAGAGAAAGAATAATGATTTAATCCTGTAAAATGATTATACGATTTTCAAATATATCAAGATTTTTCAAAGGCTATATTTGAGAATGTTGAAAATGTGAATATGTGATTTGGGGGCCTAGATGTCTCAGCTAAAATTCCTGAAATGTTAATTTTGAAAATAATACATAAAGACAACATTTTACAGAATAAGAAATTAAAGAAGTCATAAAATAAGATTGCAAAGAAGCAGGTACTAGAACACTTTTAAAGCCCACAATAAGCAGGTATAAATTAAATATTTAAGATGGAGTTTTAATTTGAAGAAAATCAGGAAGAAATGATTGAATAGGAGTAGTTATCATTTTATAAAGCACTGGTCATCAAAAGAGGAAATACTAGATACCATGGCAAAGTAGAATGAGAAATAGCTTTTTAGATTGCTTTGTATACATTTTCAAATGAATATACATTACATTACAGTATAATGAACATATTTTAAGCTCTGTGTTTTTTACATACACATGTATATTGTGTTTGTGCATCTGTATCATGTAGCCACCACCCAGACAAAGACACATAATATTTCTATCACTGCAGAAATTTTTCTTTGCTTCATCTCAGTCGATAAACCCCAAATCCACTATGCGGACTTTTGCCACCACAGATTAGTGTTGCCTGTTAATTAGGTTCATATAAATGGAATCATACAGTATGTACTCTTTTTTTTCTTTCCTTCTTTAATCAAAGTAATGTTTCTGAGATTTATTTACGCTGTTGCCTGAATTAGCGGTTTGTTCATTTTTATTGTTTTGTATTATTGCATTGTATGAACATATCACAACTTGTTTATAAATTATTTAATATTTTAAGTACAGTTTTGCTACTTTTACTATGTGATTACAGGAAAGTTAGTTTAGGTTTCTTTTTTATCATCTATAAAATAGGAAGAATAATATTTACTTTGTTGGGTTAAAGTGAGAATTACAGATTATGTATATAAAATGCCTGGTGCATACTAGGTGTTCAAAACCTGCCAGCTATTTGAAAATAGGTTGTTAATGTTGTACAGGACTCTCCTTTATCCAAACTATTTAAAAATATACATACATTAGTTGAAGTATAGATTTTTTGGGAGAGAAGATGACCAAATGAAAACCCTTGAGAATCATATGAAATCCTCATTAAATTTGGAGCATAGCATAACAGTTTTAGAGCTAGCTATATTAAACTTAAATATTATTAAATGTCTTTCTAAAGTTAGTTAATAAAAAAATGGATTTATCTGTATTTCATAAGATAAACTGCTCCGAAGGACAATATCATAAATCCTGCGGCTTACTGTCTCTCTCACCCTGAGTTAGCCTGGATATTTAGTTGAGTTAACCCTTTAGTCATTTCTGTAACTACATTCTGTGACAGGACTTAGAGCTGCTAGATTTCCCTCCCTCTGTTCAGTTCAGGTTGGCCTATAGTTCACAGGTCACAAAGCCTCCACTGGCAATCTCCAGGTGACCTTTACTCTGCTGTCACTACCACTGTGCTTCAAAAAAATTAGGGTAAATCCCAAAGGACACGGACAAGTAAGCTGAGCTCTCCTCTTCCATGGCAAGGATCTGGCACTGCTACTGCAGGAGGATGGATTAATTAGAAAACATAGAGCACAATTAAATATATCCGTGTAGCTTAGGGTTGAGCAGAATAGTGGGACTGACTGCTCCACACTCTTGTTTAAATTTATTAAGGTTTTTTATTAAATCAATAAAATGGGTAATAAACTAGATGTGTAAAAAGCATTGCTATAATAATACTTCTGGTTGATAAGGGAAACAAAGGCCTTTACTCTTGAGTGATGTAGTAGATGTAATGAGTAGATGTGATGAGTAGATGTAATCAAGTACTATATTTACTCAGAGACATTTAAGACATCAAGCTATATTCTTAAGCTATTTGAAGGACAAAAAATTATTACTCCTGCAGGAATTACTTACATTGTTTTTAGTCAATCATTGCATTCTATGGCCCTAGTACTACCCCTATTTTCTCTCATTGTAAAAATTATTTTCATATTGTGACATCTGATGTCATAGCATGGTAGGCTCCATTATACAAAAGTATAGCTCTGTAACTTCTATTAACATGTCTTCTAAATACATACAGAACCATCCATACATACAGAAACACCCTTTATTTTAGACTGCTTCTACTTTCCCAGGGTTAATAAACATGATTTAAAAATCATTAGGGATATGTGGCTGCTTTTTGACAATGGATATGAAGAAAAGACCCAAGTGCTAAGGTTCCTAACAATGGCAGATGGTATAATCAACTACAGATGCCAACATTCAAGAAGGGAAAGCTATTGAGAAGTGGATGTCTGCAGGGGGTGTGGGGTCAGAATGGATAACCATGACTCCACTATGTCACATTAGGTGTCCTCCCTAAGTCTCTGTTCTCTTATCTATAAAATGGGGATACCAATAGTATCACGTTCACAAGGCAATTGTAAGGAGAAAATGAGTTAACCTAGGTAAATGCTCACCACAGTGTCTGCCACACAGCAAATGTCCAATTGATGTATTATTATTATTAAGGGGAAGATAGGAAGAGTTCTCTGGTAAGCAGATTTGTTCCATCCTGCTTGATCGGTTTCTCTGCTCCCTCTCATAAATACCCTTTTGAGAGAGCACTAAAACCTGGGCAGGACTAATTAGGCCAAGTTAGAATATATGGGTTAGTTCATTTTTTAAAGAATATCTTTAACCTACTTATATGAGTTTCAGATGCCCTTTTAGGAGCATATTATGAGTTCCTAACACCCCTAAAATTACTTAAGACCCTTAAATACAGAATTTTCTTTTTTTGTGGTGGGATTCCTATACCCCAAAGGCATAGCAAGAGAGATATCAAACATAGAGATCAAGCTAAGATTCCAATGCCTGCCTATCTGGCTCCAATGTCCATTGTTGGCCACCTACTGTAATACCTCATCATAATGCTGCCATTATTTGAAATGGCAGCATTATTTGAAATACTACATTTATGATGCAGTATTTCTCTTATTCCTTACAGAAATCCTGTAAGGTAATTATTACTGGTCTCATATGAGAAAACTAAAGTTTAGAGAGCTAAATAACTGGTAAAAGTTCTACAGAACTTTTCTCCCAACTCAGTCTAACTACTGAGTTGGGATCCTGCTTTTAAACTTTTTATTCTATACTCCCTCTGTTATAGAATGGAAAGACTCAGAAATCTGAAGGAAAAAAAAATTAAGCAGAGCTGAGGCATGATTTTATCTTATGTAATCTACATCTAAGTATAATTAAGAACTCACAGTAATTTCCCTGAAGTCCTTTTTGAAAATATTTTATTAAGTTGAAAGGTAAAATTATGCTTTTAAGGGATCTTTTCTACATGAAAAAACTGTGCATTCAAAAAAAAAAAAAAATCTTGGCTCCAGTAGATGTCTGGACTATATCCCAACCTCATCACTGGAGGAGCATTTCTTTTTCCTCTGTTGAAAGTAGACACAGAGGAAAAAGCAGCACAATAAAACTTTAAGAATTCAGCCTACTTAAGGAAAAGCCCTTCAATTCAGGAAAAAAAAAAAACTAAATTAAAGAAAAGAAAGAAATGCAATTTTATTATTTTGAAGTACTGTGGGAACTCTATGCTTAGTCCTTCGAAGCTATACTTTAATGAATAGGGTAAACTGATTTTTAATTACCACATCTGAAGCCATAAGCCTGAGAAGAATTGGCCTCTATGTGCTTTGGAACTGCATTCATACAAATATAAAAATGGATAGGACATTTGGTTCCCCTAACCAAACCTGTGTTCTCCTTATGATGATTTTTCCTATTAATTGTTGTTCAGTAATTAATAGAAAGAGTGCAAAAGTGCAAAGCATTAAAATTAGTGAATTCAAATCAATGAAAGTTTATTTTAACATTAAGCTTAATATTCTAATCACCTTAAAGGCAAATGAGGTAAAGTTCATATGATGGAATAAAGGGAATCCAAAATTAAAATACATGGTTAAATATAGCCTATCACAGTATCTTTTGTGCAGGTAAACCTAATGGATTACCCACTACTCAATATTATGAAGAACTGAATCATCTTCTTGGAACTTACATTTTTAAAATAATCTTTTTTCCTGCTCGACATAGTTAAATATATCCATCTTTAGACATGCCTATCAGGTAACTTTTGTTTAAAATAGTAGAAAAATAGAAAGTTGATTTTATTTGGAATTTGGGATATTTTCTTCATTTTATGTACATTTCATAAATTGAGATAGAATATAAATACCTTGTACATAGAAAAGTTTTTATTCTACCACTAATAAAGGATATGTTCAATTTTAAAGTGATTTTTCACTTTAAAGTGAAAGGTGTGGGGTGATTTTCAATTTTAAAGTGATATTTCAAAGTAGAAAGCTCTAAAATTTTCTCACATATAAAGAATTAGAGAAAATATTTTTAGAAGTTTCATGAAACTAAATATTAAATTGTGAACTCAAAAAGATTTAAACTAGACCTTACAAAAGAGAATATTCCAAAGATTTTCTTGTATACATTCATATTCTATGCCTAATTTAGTTTTATAGGACATGTTTGTACAGCTATGTCATATTTGAAAGAATTTTAAATAGCAAATTAAGCTCTGATGATAATCTCTACTTCAAGCTACTTAGCTTGGAATGCAAGTATGGAAAATAGAAGACTAACCAGATTAACATAAAACTCTAAAATACAAGTAGTAGGAATGTTAAGAGTACTAGTAGTGCCCTCGGTTCTAATTTCACCATTATTTCATATTTACCTTTCTTTATAATTAAACAACATCACAAGAACATTATTTACTAAAAAGCTGTAATATTTTGAGAATTGTTCTTAACAATTCTGTTCCTCTATTTTCATTTTATTTTAATGCTAAGAACAATTGGATAGTAACATCTGGCAAGTATTGTTCCAAACTAGATGCTAAACCTAAATACTCTAAAAGTGTGTATCTGTTGAGACCAGAAAAACAGAATAATTTAATACCTTAAAATACATTTTTGAAATAAAAATCTTTTTAAATATTATTTCCTTTGTAGTCATTTAATATTTTATTTTCTCCGACCTTCGAGAGTTATAATCTAAATTGCAACTGAAGGAAGCTTAAGGTAGCTGATATGCACCTAGCTATTTCCGTGCTTCAAAGCCTACAGAACCATCTGCTTGTTGGCAGGTGTAATTAATTAGCTAAGTGGAAGAGACGCTCCCTTTTAGAGAGAATAGGAGGAGAAGAGGGAGAACTCCGTGAAAGCTCAATCCTAGGCAGACCCATCAGCTGGGTGCCTCTGGGCAAATTTCCGATGCTGAAAACTCATTGAATTTAATGGTTCTTAATTTCACAAGATTTCTAATTACAGCTAGGATAATAAGATGCGATCCAAAAGTTGAAAAAAGTTGGCACATTATCAAGGAAAATCCTTCCACACAATGTAGACATCCTAAAGCATAGAAGTTCATTTACTTACACATTTTGTCTACTTATTCGTTCAACTTTGTTAATAAGCAATTTTGAATCTATTTGGCTGACAGGTGGTAAATGCATATTAGTAATAGGAAAACGTATCATTAACTTTTGTATCTAATCCAACATTTCTTTTCAGGATAGTCAAAGAAAAGTCCATCCAAAGTATATCATTGCTCATTTAATGGATTTTAAAAGGACTACATTCTAAGAACATAAAGGGGGGAAAATATAAATACAAAGAAAGATTGTAAAACTTCTTATAATTTTATCTGTATAGCTTAAATTAAGTTATTGCTAAAGAATATAGAATATAATGAATTCTACAACACCTTCTCTTTTAAATACCCCAATTGACAAAAACAAAATTCTCTCCTACACTTAAACATCTCCTGATGCTTGGCTTTAAATGGGTAAGGTGAGGTGGGTGTAAGGAATAGAGTGGGTAGGATTGTGTCAAACTGGAGAGAACATGTCACAACTAAAAAGGCAATGGCTGCCCAGCTCCGGAGGAGTGTTACCAAGAGACAGTGTGAGCTCAGGGTTGCCAGAGCTTCTTTGTGTTCAGAGGGACCAGAAATCCAGAATTTATTGGAAAATACCCCAAATTTTTAAATACTCTCTCTGCAAAGCAAAACACATCTAGACTAGTTACAGTCTTTGAGCTAGCAGTTTACCATATCTGATTTGTTTTAAAAATCTGTGAATTCCTCAATAATGATCAAGCCCTTACATCAATAACCAGATGAGATAGATTCTCATTGAACTAGCCTTCTCAGCTCCTCTACCTACTACCGATAGATAACGGAAAGGGAAAATGAGGCAGTTATATAATTTATGAGAGAATAAAGAACAGTGCAAGAATAGTTACACGAACAGTGGAATCTAGAGGGCAATGACTTCCACAATACTTCCTCTTCATACTTATTGTGATCGTGTTTGTTGCAGTGGAAGTGAAATAACCCTCTGGCTATCTAATGATGCTTGGAATGTGTGATGCTGACATATCACCCCAGTATATCACACTCCTACCACTGAAGTTGCATGTGCATTTTAAATAGGTGAAGGCTTACGTGTCACCTGGAAGGTAAAATCCAATAACCGGCTGTCAGGTTAGCACAGACCTGTTTATAGGATTAACATAATAACACAAAGAAAAATAAAGACTAAAAGGACTTGAAAGTTAAATTATAACTTAGAAAAAAGGGGAAAAATTAGGAAAGAGTTGCAGTCAGGAATATACTCCCAGACTTTGTTCATCCTGCGTTAGTCAGTCAGGTGAGAATAGATATTTGACCTTTGGGGAGCAGAGGTAGAAAAAGAGAAAGAACACTTTCAATCTGTGTATTTCATAATTCTGAATGGGCTTCTGCTAAACAATATTGATTTTTGTACAATACATACTTGTTCTTTGGAAACAAATGGATTGAATGCCTTTCCGTTCCCACTACCACTGAAACCAACAGGCCAAGATAATTCTGAAAAAGTCATTCCATTAGTCAAGTTTCAAAAAAAAAAAAAAAAATCTCAAGAATTGACGTCAGACAACTAGGATACTGTCAGCCAGGAGCTGGGTACAGGGGAAATTACAGCTACCTGTTGTTTTTTCTTCTGCTCTAGAAACATGCCAGCTAATAGCAGAAAACTTCTGGGAATCAAGTTGTGAATCTAAAGTTAATTTATTTTCTGTACTTAGGACACAAGAATTTTAAGAGACCTGGGTTCTCTCCCTTAGCTCTATCTCTCAGGCTGTTTAGCACGCTAGCCTCCGTCTCTTAACTGTCCATTTCAGAGGGATTTATTTATGGAGAGTCTTTCTGAATCAACTCTTTATCCCTAACATTAGCGTTCTCTACTGAACAGAAGTTATAGTCATTTAAAAGGATTCTTCTCAGCCTCTCCATGCCATAGGCTGGAAGTTGGTCTGTGATCCTTAAACCCACTTTTTTTTTGCCCCTAACTATGGAGAAGAGTTGGTGGAGAACAAAAATATGTCTGATGAAATATTAATATCAGAGGATAACAATAGTTTGTGAACAAAACTTTAATGGAGAAAAATAACATAAAAGAGCATTAAAAGTCAAAGGAAGAAAACATATAGAAGGTATGAGGATAGATAAATATAAATAGAGCAAAGAGAGACATATTTATTTAAAATATTTTGCCTATATATTACTTACATCGATTTGTTCTAGGTCTTTCAAGAGATGATGGCCAAACTCCAAACACATCATCTCTTGCCTAGATGACTATACTGTGTCTCCTTGCTCATTCTCTTGCTTCTAACAAATTAATTTACCACAATCTGTGTGATCTTTTCAAAACCAAAATGTAATTGTTATAAAACGCCAAAATTTTTAAAATGATGAAATGAATACCAAAAAATATGATTCATAAAATAATAGCGAGGTCAAAATATATCTGTCAGTATCCTCAGATAATTTAGGAAAAAAAATTATAAAAAGAAAAGAATTGTATAAGAAGTAACAACCAGTGAGGATAAGTAGTTCTTGAAGATGACAAATATCATATATGATAAAATATTTAATACATATAGTATTTAATAAAATTGAGGAACTCTTTTAGAGAGTAGAAAACAAAGAGAAATAAAAATGAAAGAAAAAAAATAAAAAAAAGTAAAAGAAATAAAGGATACATCTGGGAAGTTTAGCATTAGGCGTTCCAGAGAGAGAGAGAGAGAGAAAAGAACACAAAGGAGAATAAATTATCAAAGAATTTAGATAAATAATTTCCCATTGCTTAAGGAAAAGGCATAAATGCCCAGGAAAAGATATTCTAAAACAAAACCAAAAAATAAATACTTAGATGCATATATTTGAAATTTCAGAATTCTAAAAAATCACATAAAATACTACTTAAGAATAGGAATATCAGGGAGGCAGAGAGAGCTAGAGCAAGAGTGACAGAACTAGGGACAGAGAGGAGATCAAAATCACGTCACACTTTTCAACAGGGACCCTGTGAGTTAAGAGGAATATTTCAAATATGAGTGAAGTTCTTTTTAGCTTAGTATTCTCAACCTAGTCAAACCATGAATCAAACCATCAATAAATTATGAGAACAGAAGGAGACATTTTCAGGCATTCCAAAACCTAATAAATTTACCTTTCCCCATTTTTTTCAGGAGTGTTCATGAAGATATCCTTTAGGAAAATAAGGCAGCAAAGCAAGATAGGGGAAGATATGTGATGCAGGATTCAGCCCAGAAGTGAGTAAAGACAGAATGCAACAGACAGAATAGAGAAACTAGTACAGATTGGTGAAATAAAACTGAGAGCCCCAAGAGCGTGGTTTCCAGGAAAAAGGGGGACTGATAGAATGCATGACATTATGAAGTCTGGCATTACTTGGACTATGATAAAAACAAATAGTACAAGAAAATGGAAGCCAAGTAGAAACATCAGGAAAAACAAAGCAAAAAACTGCACAAGAAGATAAACATGATCATAGTACATTTTTTCTCTGCCATGATTTTTAAAAGTTATCTTAATGTAAATATTATAGTAATATAAATATAATATATATTGATTTTGAACTTTTAGACAAAAGAATACAATATCTTTTATAATTAAAGAACAAAATTGTCAAGATTGATAACATATTCTGTTCAATAGATAATACCTAAAACTGAATACATCAAAAATAATTATATTCAAGATAATATTCAGAGATATGTTAATAACCATCAGCAGAAACAGCTTAATGAGTTAGAGAGTAGGCAAAGCAGGAGGTTGTTGATTTTAACCATGTGAATGTATTATTTGTTTTTAAAATATGTAGAGAAAAAAATCTGAAACAATTCAGTAATAGCTGTGTATAACAGAGATTCTATGAGGTCAGGGAATATGCTGTTAAGTATCATAGAGGTAGGTGAATCTCAAGTTGCAATGCTTGTGGCCTTGAAACTTCTGACATAATAAATCTTGACAGGTAAAAAATAAAAAGAAAGAAATCCAACAGGACTTAGTTATATGGCAGCTTCTGCCTTTACATCAGAAATTGTTATAGGAAGAATTCAATGTTCCTTCTGTTTCATATATCACCCTCTTCAAAGGAATTCTGTGTGCTTATGTCATGTATCCCATTTATCTTTCCATTCAGTGAATGTTTTTAACAACATTAATATTTTAAATAACATTTTCTCTGGGATTTTTTTCCCTTTTACTCTGTATTACTGTTATTATCCTAAAACTGTGAAACCTAAGACATGTAGAAATTAATTGACTTACTTCAAGGAAGAAAGGACAATGAACTAGTTCTCCTTAATTCCTTTGGGAAAACTTGCCATTTGAGTATCTTATTTTTTAATCTGACATACTTAATAATACTAATGCTAAAACTATGTTTAAACTACTCTCAAAATTAATTCATTAATAAACATCAAAAACCTTAGACATTCTCTTTCAATCAGAGAATTGGACAAATAAAATCATATAAATGAATATTTGTGGGAGTATATATATAAATGCAAAATATTGGAAACTTGCAAAATGTCTAGCTATTATAAACATGTTGTAAAGAGTTTTAAAATATGGGAATAATTTTATGAATACATGAGCAAAAAAATTTGAGAATATGGAAGTCTAAATACAGCATGAATGCAATTTGTTTAAAATATACCTTAGGCATATATATTTATAATGCATACATGTAATACCAGAACAAAATACCTTACTTATCACCTGCATGATGTTAGGAAAATTCTAAACTTCACTTTCCTCATAAAAGTGTAATACCACTTCGCAGTAGGATAAATGAGATGATGCATATGAAGACTTATCACAATTACAATTAAAGAGTGAGATGTATGTGTGTATATACTATAAACATATAGCATATAACAATATTAATAAATAACTTATGATCACTTCATATAATATATTCAGGATGTTGAAGTGAAGAAATTAAAATTAAATCTTCAAAATTAGAGATAATTATATAGAAAATAAGTAGAATAATACAGAGGTATTAACCTGAAAACCTGAAATCAACAATGTTTAAATTACAAATACAACCAAACTCCAAAATATAGTCTTATTAAGGACTTACTTATTTAAACCAATAAAGAACAAAGCAGGCATCTTAGTGAGATGCATAAGAAACAACCACCAAAGAAAAGTGGAAACACAAAGCAAATGGTCCTTCTTGAACTCTCAAAAAAGGTAGAAACTCATTCATCTGGTGAATCATAATCTTCAAGTTGGAAGTTTATACTACCTAATTTAAAAAATAACAAAATTAATCTGAAAGTTTCTAAGTAATGTCCCAGCATTATTGAGAGTTTCAAAGCACAATGACAGGCAGTAGTTTCCAGAGCCTATGCCCATAGTGACTATGTCACAGGACTTTAATTACATATTACATATTTACTTACATGAATAGAAAATTACAAGCTAATGAACACACCACAGATACTGTGACCATACATCTGATTTCCAGAACAAGGCTCAGCTGATATCTGTTTGTCCCAGAGTAATTATAAATTATGCCTCATTTTCTTGTCAATAGGCTTCTAGCATGGACAATAAATTGTATGGTGACCCTATCCTTAAAAAAAGTATAAGGTTGTATAAAATTTCTATACAAATAGTCTTCACAAATGGAAATGTCAAACTTCCTAAATTTCAAAACAATGCAAATTTCTGACAAAGAAAGTGACTTTTATAGGATTATTGTGACAATCCTATAGAATAATAGCAGTGTCCATGGACTTGATTGGACAAAGTTTATTATAAAAATATAAAGTGTTACGGTTATTCAAAATAATATTTTTTATAATTCCAAACATATTTTGTATAAAATAACTTTAGAAAGAAAAGTGTTTGACTTTCTTCAGGTATTATGTTTTGTTTTGCCAAAAATATCAGCAGTTTGCTTCTTCTCAAGAAAGTAAGGTAAATAGCAATTTATCAAATTTCTAGAGATTATCAAAAAACATTTAGAAATAATAACAAAATAAAAGGGGAATATTTTTCTCCCATAGGAATTCTAACACCTCAAATATTCCATTTTCAAAAGATTATTATTGTGAAAAATTCTACCAAAAATATTTAATTCATTTCAAATAGCATACAACTAAACATCTGTATTATTGGCTATAGTATATAATGCTGATATAAATGTAAAATTTTATTTAGCTGTTAACAAAATACTAGTAGTTATATAAAGATGTCTTAATGAGTACTGTTCATGAATAACACTGATATTTCTAAAAATAAAAAAAATTATCTTTTGAAAAATTTATTGACCATGTTTAGTGATACTGAGAAAAAGTCACATATCTAAACTAATTTTAAATAAAAGTTATATAAATTGACCACCACCACCAACAATCACTACCACTACCACCCACAAAACACACAGAACTCTCCTGAACAAATCAAGAAGTGAATTCATAGAAAAAACCCTGTGATTCAGTATTTAATATTCACTTGCCCTGTTTGTAGAATCATCAGTTTAGCAAGCAATGGAGCTGGAAATGCTACGCTCCCAGAGGCACTGTTTTCTAGATGACACACAAAACGTCAGGCTTGACCATAAGTGGTCATTAAAAATCCCCAGGCACCTTTCAGGGAAATAGCAGTGTTTGCCTCAATATCCTGGCTTGATTCCAACTAACTAATTACACTCAGCCTGCCTAGATAATTTTAGGTTGTTTTAGAGTGAGAGTGAAGTTCCTTTGTTTGATTAGAGTGCCTGGGTCTTCCTTTGAAAAGTCCATACTCACAAAGTTACAGGGGGATTCTTACGGCTGATCATTTCTTTTAAACAATCATGAAGAACTGGGCCTGCCTAGCATTTTCCTCAAAGATAAATAATTAGTGTCCTGATACTGAATTAATACTGAAATTTTGGATACACATATAGATTTAGGCAGGTCCCCAGGGAAAAGATGGAAAACCTCTCTAATGTGGAGCCTCAACAAAGCTGAGTACCTTCTCATGTCTTGACAGAGGTAATTCTAATAGCTTTAGCAAACCTCTGTTTGACATAATTGTAATATATCCGATGATTATTCTACTCAATATCAAATAGAAAATATATACACATATGTTAATCCTGTAAAAATAGATAGCTTTTATATTACAGGACAAAACTTTGGACAGGTATAAATTTAATTCTCATTTTCTGATTCTCTGGCAGGGATTGCTAACTGTCTCCTTAAATCCTCTCTCTTCTTTTGTTTTTGCTGGATATATGTGCACCAAACTAAAGACAGTATTTCCCAGTGTTCCTTGCAGCTAGGTTTGAACACATAACTAAATCCTCATCAATGTGCAGTGGACAGAAATAAGGTATGCCACTTCCGGATTGTGCCTTTAAAGGTGAGGGGTGAGCCCTTATCTTTGCTCCTTTCTTCTTCCTCAAAAACACGTGATTGAAAGCCGTTTTCAATTGTACATATGAGAGCAACATTCACGGGGATGGTGGTGCCACAAGATATAATAGAAAGAATCTGGCCCCCCAACATTGTTGAACCATTGAATCAGCTACAGGTTCTTGTAAGTTGAATGTCTTTAGGCTGCTATAAGAGAGGGAGAAAAAACTTCTATCTTGTTAAAGCTACTGTTGTTAATGTGGTTCATTATTTCTCAGTCTGTATCTTAACTAATACAGATGTCATTGCACATTATTTTTTATCTTTCACATCTCTTCCATTAAAAAGTGTTTTATAATAACTAGCTTCTTTGCTTTGCAAAATTCTTTACATCACAACCAAATGAATTGAGATCTTCATAAATATATACTATTTTTAGTATAAGCCAGGTACTCTGTTTGGTGTTTTATTTATATCTATCCATTTAATTAACATGACTGTTGCATAGCAGGATACTATTATTATACCCAATTCATGGATAAAGAAATAGATTAAATAAATGGGCCAAGGTCACACACTCTTAAATGACAGATCTGAGACACAGCCTCAGTTTGTCTGCAGGTCCCTAAATCCACATGCCAACCATAGTGAGGCAGGTAATGCAAATGAGAAAAGTGTGTAGATATGGACTGGGACAAATTAGAGGTCACATTTCTCAACTCAAAGTCAAAGTTGCTTCACAGGTATAGCCATCTTTGCAGAAATGTAGACACAGGATTGAATTATCCTCAGAATTTTTATTTCAAGAGAAACTGGAAATCCCTATGTTTAATCACTAGGAAAAAAAATTAGATGTTTAGGAGACCCCAAGCCAAAAGAAGTACCTCTGGGGTCTGTCTGAGTGGAAAAGTTGTAGTGCGTTACAGATACAAACACAGTCGCCACCATCTGTCTAATGACAGATCAGATACAATGTGGTAAGAGATAAAACAGGGTATCCTGAGAACATGGAGGAGGGCTATCTTTAGGCAGGCAGTCTTCATATACCAGGAGATGTGTCAGCTGAGTTTGGAATTACTAGTATTTGCTAGTTAGATAAATGTGGGTGTTGAAACAGAAGGGTGTTCCAATAAAAGAAAATACCAATTAACAGTGGTCTCCAAATAATGAAAATCCTATCTACTTACATTTACTCTGAAGTGAGCATGAATTAAAAACAATCTTTCATTTAATAAGGGATAATATGTGTAGCTTTTGAAAAAATTAGAATTCAGGCATTAGTTCTTGGGATAAATACACTAAAATTCAAGTACCCATTTCCATTAACTTGAATGTCTAACTACTTGTGAAACAAAAACATTGAATATGTTTTTGAAAATTTATTCCATGGGCCCATAATGAAGATAGATTCTGTGAGGAGTGATGTGCTCAGTTCCCCTGAAGGTGGGTGGGGATGTAGCGTCACCATAGAAAGAACAAAGAAGTAAAGAATATAGTTCTTGTCTCAAATTGAACATTTTTTCAAATGTATTTATAAAATATCTGCTTCAAAATAAGTAACACAGTTTTAAATTTCTGAAATTAATATTTAAAATTATTATTTTTTCAATTTTCCAAATTTTAAAATGAAGAAATATATCAGCTTATCATAATCTAATTTTCAGTATTTTTTTATTTCTACATGCCACAAGATAAAACCCAAATGATATCATTTAAACCCTGCCTAAAATCTTCCCTCACCATTATTTGCCTGTGGCCCAGAATACATGCATGGTTGTTTAGATAAAATGGTTTATTTAGTTATTCAATTATTGTTCATTTATTTGCTAATTTAGGAAATATTTTATGATTACTCACTGAGACAGACCTGATACTAAGATCTAGAGATATACAAATGAAATGACATGGTCTCTGGTCACATGGAAAATATTAACCAAATAAAAAGGAAGATATAACAATTTATTACAGGGAAAGACACATGTAATAATGGAGATATGTACAAAGTGCAATGGGAGAATAAAAAGAATACTGGAATCTATCAAGGGCAATTAGGGAAAGCTTTGGTATGAAACTTGTGGAATGAGCAGGCATTTGGCACAAGGACTAGTGGAGACTGAGCATTCTAGGAAGATGGCATTTGTAGAAAATAGAGGTGCCAGAAAGTGGTTATAGCCAACAACCATTAAAAATACTTCTGTATCTTTAAAGTATACATAGCGTGAATGAGGCAAGGGCAGGTGAACATGAGGCAGAGCAGATAGGCAGGGGGACTTTCAAAAAAGGTCTCATTTTTTTTCTTAGGTGTAATAGGAAATTATCCAGTAATTCTGAGAAGATAAGAGGTATGTTCTAATTCCCAGATTACTAAAAGAATTCTGGGAGCAATGCTGAGAATGAATGGAACAAGTTAGAGGCAAAAAGAACACGAAGGAGGGTATTGCAATAGCCTAGAGTGTGGGGAGTGTCTGACCTGGAGTAGTGGCAGTGGGAATAAAGAGAGCAGATCTAAAAAGAAATCAAAAAAGTTTTCATAGTTTTTAGATGTGGGTGATAAAGAAAATTAAATAATAAGTTCCATGCTTCTGCCTTTAATAATAAATAAATACCAAAGTTTGGAATAGATGAGACCAAGCAATTTGACAAGGGAAAAATGACAAGTTGAATATTAGATGAAGTTTAGTTTGAGGTGCCTGTGAGAAATATCTTACATTCAAATCATTAGGCATTATCTAATTGTTAATTGAGTAAGGGGCATAAAAAGGTAATTTAAAAGCTGATATCTATGACTCATAAATACATGTGAAAAATATTCAACTTTTTAATAATCAATGGAATATCAAATGGAAAAAAGTGCTAATTTATGCCAACTGAACATTAGCAACAACCAAGTATTAGAGACTGCCTATTCCTGTGCAAGTAGAATGAAATAGTGTCATTTATACTATTAACAACTATATGCCAATAAATTAAAAAACCTAGAGGAAATGGATAAATTGCTGGACAGATGCAACCTACCAAGAATGAACCAAGAAGAAAGAGAAAATCTGAACAGACCAATAACAGTAATGAGATTGAATCAGTAACAAAAAGTCTCCCAACAAGAAAAGTCCAGCGCCGGATGGTTTCACTGCTGAATTCTACCAAACCTTTAAAGAAGAATACCGATTCTTCTCAAACTATTCCAAAAAATTGAAGCAGGAAGAATTCTTCCTAACTCATTTTACAAGGCCACCATAACTCTGATACTGAAACCAGAGAAGGGTACAACAAAAAAAGAAAACTACAGGCCAATATTACTGATGAACATAGACGTAAAAATCCTCAAGAAAATACAAGCACACCAAATTCAACAACACATCAAAAAGATAATATATCATGGATCAAGTGGGATTTATCACAAGAATGCAAGGATGGTTCAACATATACAAATCAATATATAAAATACATCACATAAACCGAATGAAGGACAAAAACCATATGATCATCTCAATAGATGCCAAAAAAGTATTTGATAAGATTCAACATCACTTCATGATAAAAATTCTCAATAAATTATATAGAAACAAAATACCCCAACATAATAAAGATCATATATGACAAACCCACAGCTAACAGCATACTGAACAGGGAAAGGCTGAAAGCTTTTTCTCTAAGAACTGGAACAAGACAAGAATGCCCACTCTCACCACTCTTATTCAAAAGAGTGCTGGGAGTCCTAGTCAGAGAAATTAGAAAGGATAAAAAATAAAGGGCATCCAAATTGGAAAGGAAGAAGCCAAATTATCCCAGTTTGCAGAGGACATGATCTTATATAAAGGAAAACCTAAAAACTCTACCAAAAAACTCCTACAACTTATAGACAAATGCAGTAAAGTTGCAGTATACAAAATCAACATGCAAAAATCAGTAGTGTTTCTATACAGAAACAATAAACTAGCTGAAAAAGAAATCAAGAAGGCAATTGCATTTACAATATGGAAATAAATTACAATAGGAATAAATTTAACCAAGGAGGTGAACAACTTCTACGAGAAAAACTACAAAACACTGATGAAAGAAATTCAATAGGATGCAAACATATGGAAAAAATATCCCATACTCATGGATCAGAAGAATTAATATTGTCAAAATGACCATACTGCCCAAAGCAATCTACAGATTCAATGTAATCCCTATCAAAATACCAATGATATTCTTCACAGAAATAGAAAAAAATCCTAAAATTTGCATGGAATTACAAAAGACCCCAAATGGTCAAAATCATCCTAAACCAAAAGAATAAAGCAGGAAACATCACAATATCACACTTCAAAATATACTACAAATCTTTAGTCACTGAAACAGTATGATACTATCATAAAAACAGATAAATAAACTAAGGGAAAAGAATAGATAACCCAGAAGTTAATCCACATATGTACAGCCAACTGATTTTTGACAAAGGTGTCAAGGACATACACTGGAGAAAGGACAATCTCGTCAATAAATGATGCTGGGAAAAAATGGATATCCATATGCAGAAGAATGAAACTAGACTCTCACCTGTCATCCTATACAAAAATTAATTCAAAATGAATCAAAGACCTAAATGTAGGGTCCCAAACTATAAAACTGCTAGAAAAAAACATAGGGGAAATGCTTCAGGATGTGGTCTGGGAAAAGATTTTATGAATAAAACCTGAAAAGCACAGGCCACAAAAATGAAAATAAACAAATGGGATTAATATCAAACTAAAAAGCTTATGCACAGGAAAGGAAACAATCAATAGAATGAGAAAACAACCTAGAGAATGGAAGAAAATATAATTATTTATCCAACAGGGGATTAAAATCCAGAATATACAAGGAAATCAAACATCTCAACAACAACCACCAAAAAAAAAAAAAAAAAAAAAAAAAAGACTTATAAATGGGCAAATGATGTGAACAGACATTTCATAAAAGGCAAAGAAATATATGAAAAAAATGTTCAATATTACCATCACTAGTCATTAAAAATACACAAATCAAAACCACAATGAGGTATCACCTCATCCCAGTTAGGATGTCTATTATCAAAAAGACAAAAAGTAACAAAGGCTATCAAGGATAAGGAGAAAAGGAAACATATACACTGTTGGTGAGAATGTAAACTAGTACAGCCAATTTGGAGAACAGTTTGGAGGTTCCTCAAAAAACTATAAATAGAACTAACATATGGTCCCACTACTAGGCAATTATCCGAAGGAAAAGAAGTCAATATATTGAAGAAACATTTGCACCCCATGATTATCGCAAGACTATTCACAATAGCCAAGATATGGAATCAACCTAGGTGTCCAACAACAGACAAATGGATAAAGAATATGTAGCATTAATATACATGTACAATAGAATACTATTCAGCCATAAAATAATGAAATCCTGTTATTCATGGAATGGAGGATATTATGTTAAGTGAAATAAGCTAGGGACAGAAAGTTAAACACTGTATATTCTCACTCATATGTGGAAGCTAAAAAAAAAGAAAAAAAGTTGATCTCATAGAAGTAAAAGGTAGAACAGAGCATAGTAGAGGCTGAGAAGTGCAGGAGGAAGGGAGGGATAAGGAGAGATTTGTTAAAAGATACAAAATTACAGCAAATAGAACAAATAAATTCTAGTGTTCTATAATACTGTAAGATGACTACAGTTAACATAGTATACTACATAGTTTCAAATAGCTAGGAGGAGGATATTGAAAGTTCACAACACAAAAAAATGATAAATGTTTGAAATGATGGATATGCTAATTACCCTAATCTGCCTGATCACTATACATGATATATATCACAATGTCACTATGTATTCCATAAATATGTATAATTATTATGTGTTGATTTTAAATAAATAAATAATAATGCCTTTTATTCATAGCTGATGCTGCAGCAGTAACTTCAGGAATCAAACATCTCTCTATACACTCTGACCAAATAATCCATCTTTTAGGAGCTATCCCAATGAAAGAATATACCATTGAAAGAAAACTATAAGCACAAAGATGTCCATTGCTATATTGTATAAATAATTAGGAAGAGTTACATGAAATATGGCATGAGTATTTAATGGAATATTATATAACTAGTCATTACATAATGATCCATCAATACAACTGTGGTAAATTAAATTATTAGTCCCAATACCCTTTTGTACATCCACACCCTTGTCACGGCTTCTCTGCAGGAAAAGTATACTTCCCTATCACTTTAGGCTTTAGGATTGGCCATATTACTTGCTTTGGCCAGTGTGAAGTGGCAGACGTGACAATGTGCCATTTCTAAGTCTAGGGCTTAACAGGCATCATGGGTTTCTGTTCTCTCTCATGGGCTGTATCATATTCGTGGGAAGAACTTCCAACACTGTTACAGCTGGAACCCTTCACCTGGAACCCAGAATAAATCATTTGAAGCAAAACTGTCCCAGTCTAGCCCACACAAACCTGACGCTTGAAGCAGAGATTTCTAATCACACCCTATATAAACCAAAACCTTAGCCAATGACAGATTCCTAAGAAAAAATAATTGTTGTCTTAAGTCACTGACTTTTATTAGGTTGTTTTTTGATGAATCATCTTGGGGGCAATGGGTAATTGAAATAATAGCTATGTGAGGATATTCTCATGGAAATGATTGAAGGAAATATTCAGAAATTACAATTATTTATGAATTGGGGCTTGGGGATTGTGAGATGCCAGACCCAAGACCAATCTAATATTTTCATATATTTGAGTTGCAACCAATATAAGGGGTAAGAATGCCTTGAAGGTTGAGTTTTCAAATGAAAAATTTCACTCATTTTATGAGTGTCTACATTTGAAAATAAAAAAGATATTACTTAGCTTTAGATCATTTTTATTTCTTTTAAAAATCCCACATATCTGATTTCATATTATGTTTTTTTCTAAAGAGCCCCAAATGCATAGTCTGTGGAACCTTAAACAATCTTATCTAACTTATGCTATTGTGGCAAATTTAATATCAATTTAAGTCCATATTTTTAAGATGTTATCAAAGTATATTAACTCAAAATAGTTTTCTAATTTGAGAATATCATTAACCAAAGATGGGACTTCTATATTCTGTATATAATTTTTGACATATAATAACTTTATATTTTTTAATAACTGATCAATGCTAAACATTTCACTATTTCTTTTATTTAATTTTTGAGGGAACAATTGCCCAATTCAAAGTTAGTCACTCAATGTTTACATTCATACAGAAGTAGAAACGGGAGATACAATAAACAATATATAAAAATAAAAGTAACAGAAAATGTCTGCTACAGCATGGAGAACATGGATGAGAATTATCATGACAAAAACCTCATTTGTGCAGAACAGTGATTTAGTATCCTTTGACTCTTTTCTCCAGGCTTGTGTTTTAGAGCATTCTTATCCAATATGTCTACTTTACCTTACATGACAAGTGCCTTCATGTTACTCTCTAGAAGTACTTTACAAGTACTGCTTTAAAATGTTTTCTACTTCACATGTTTCTTTCATCCTTCCACCTAAAGTGTAACCTGCCCTGAGTCTCACTTCTTCTCAGATAATAGCTTTAGAAAAACAGCATCTAGTAAACTAAGTCCCCTTAAGAAATTACTTAATGTGATACTTGGTGCAGAAATACTTTTTAGCAAATGGTGCCTGAATATGCCTTATTACTAATGAATGCAATTCTATCATATGGTACCTCTAGCAGTATGGAAGGGCAGGGTGGGAAATAATTTAACAAGCAAAGTTTCACAGAATGCTTTAAATCATAACATTTAGACAATTGTCTATTTCATTTATACATGATCTGCTCTGCAACCAAATTACTTTTCTTTAAGTTAAATTCAACTCATAGTACTAACTTATTTTCCTTAAATAAATGAAACACTACTTCAAACTTGCTCAAAGTTCATATCTTCACAAGTTTTTCCTAAGTAGAATATAGAAATTATTTCAATTTATTATAATAGAAAGATGGGATTTTAAAATGTATGTTTGCAGTGAAAAAAAAAAGTGAAGACTTGACAATGATTGTTTGATGGGTAAAATTAGATAAGACCTAAGAATCAAAAAGAGGGAAAATGGAGGGCATGCTACCTCAAGCTATATATATTATTTTTCTTACTTTTAATGTTTTCTGGAAATAAAGCAAAAACATGTTTGTTTTTAAACAAAATTTACACCAGTACCAACTAATTTCCAATGTTAAATACCAGATTGTAATGGTGAATTTCATTGCAAGACATGCATTTGACTTCATCTTTGTTAATATCTGTATATTTTACACTAGGGTATAGTAAAACTTCTGTATCTTACCTGCCATATAGTAATGCTTTTGTAAGGATTATTATGATTGTATTATGAATGATTGATTTAAAGAAAGTTAACAAATCAAAAAAGAAGAATGAAATCATGCAGGATTCTAGAGAAGATATAAATTTTTTCCATAAGAGAGGCGAAAGATAGGTTATTCTTTCATAAATAAATCAGTGTATGTATTTTCTTTAGTAGAACAACCAAACATGTTTTAAGATGTTAAATTTACTGAATAGTTTGAATAAAATTAAAACATGCAGATTTATTATCATCATAATGATAATACATAGTTGACAGTAATGAACATGTACTTATTTCTAAAGCTTTTATGAGACTACACATTGAGAACACATGCTTATGAGACCTTTTTATTTCTTTAATGCAGCCACTCTGAACAGGCTCAATGAAAAGAGCAAAAGATGACATTGTATAAATAGCAAAATGAATTCAATCTTTTTTCATATTTTTTGTTTCTTCTGGCTTCTATAATTTAGCAACAACAAATTATATCCTGTTTCTCTGTAACACTATTATGAAACTTTCTATCTAACAAAATGTTTTCTAGACCATCTGATGATCTAATTGTCTTGAGCATTGAGCAATTCATTCAACTTTATTAAATACCCACTATGTGCTATGTGCTTTGAAGGATACAGAGATAAATATGAGTCAGTTCTTGACCTCTAGGTGCTTATAATCTAGTGGGGAAAGCAGATTTTTAGAAAATGTTTAGAAAACAAGGCAGAATTAAATATTAATAAAATATTTAAAGCAGTCCAGGTAGAAATATATTTTTCATAATATATTTATATATAGGTATGTATTTTTATGTAAATGTATTTGATGTATATGAAATAATCCTGTTAATTTGAGAGCTTTGATTTAGGGAAAGATCCCTAAGATCTTTCTAGATCAGAACTCCCAAGTCAGACTAATACTATGGATATTAACTGTTTACATATAGCTTTCCTAGAATCAGGCTAACCCCAAGACAACATGGAGATCAATTTATGATGAGCTTTTGGGCTTCCATAGAGAACTAAGAAAACAGATAAACATAATCAACACAAACAAACACTGAACATTAATATTTCAATATATTTCAAAGATATTTTGAAATGAAGTAGTATGGTATAAGGAGAATTACAAAAAATAGTATTATGAGGAAGAATCATAAAGTGTATAATATTTCTTCATTTTCTTATTTTTTTAATCCAGCATATATGATTGAATACCTACGGTATTTCAGGCATTGTGCTATGAATTGAGGATATAATCATAATCAAATACATATATTATTCTTCCCTTTATGGAACTTTCCATCTCAAGTAGTAAATGTTCAAAATTTTTGTTAAATAATAAGTTGCAGAGATTAGAAAATAAAAATGATCTTTCAACACCAATCCCTATTGTCTTTCTTTCTATAGCCTTTACCATCTTCTCATACACTATATAATTTACTAATTTATAATGTTTATTGCTGATTTTCTACCTTCTCCTGCTACAATACTAGCACACAGCAGCATGGATCTCTATTTGTTTTATTCCCTGGTGCCTTTCAAGCACCTAGAACAGTGTCTAATATTAAATAAATATTTGTTAAATGAATGAATGGGCCTGATTTTGCTAAATATCGATATTATGCAGAATGGGAACTGGAAAGCAAAATTTAGTAAACAAATATTACCCTGATAGCCACAAAAAGATAAACCAATATAAAAAATAAGTGGATTACCTCCGTATTAGAACACAAATAAAACATTTGCTATGCTGTATGTGTATTTCTTCATTCATCAAAAAATTTAATAACATATTTTACTTAAGGCAATCCTGATAATTTAAGGAATGAATTAAATTTCCTACCCAACTGTTATTTTCAGAGACATCTTTTGTGAGGGGATTGTTTTTCCCTTTTGTATGTGTATGTTTAAACGTATGCAAGTACAAGGCATTTAGTTAAGTTTGTGTTGGAATACACACACAGCATGAATCCTACGGGCTATGAAATATATGTGTGTATATATAATCCAAAGTTTATTATGGAAAGACTTACAAGAAAATTGTTCACTTTTAAGTATGGCTAGATTTGGGGATTCAGAATAAAATTTAGAATGTTTGACTCTCACGTCTATCTCTGCCCTATGCAAAAAATCACTTTCTTCCCATGTGAGTATACACACATCTCATGATTCCAAGCTCTCATTTACTCACTCGTTCATTCACATGATAATTTGTGAGTGCTTTTCTGAAACCTTAGAGTTACCTAAAAGCACTTGTAATCACTGTTGGGACAGGGTTATTATTCTTTGCAAGATAAGATAGTAAGGTTTTTCGTTTGTTTTGCTTTGTTTTATACATTTTCCAATTGCCATTCACCATTATTGACAATCCATACCCTAATTAGTTTGTGGATATATTTATGTATATAGTTGGACATTTGGGGGCAAATAAAAGTCTTCTATTTTTAGTTTATTAGAACTGCAGGTATACATGTTGGGATTTTATTTTTAATTGATCTGTAGGACCAAGTGTTTTATTTTCTGATCCCAGTCTGTCAAGTGTTTTTTTTGTTTGTTTTGCTGATACATGTTTTTTTAATGAAAAATTACCAAAACTTAATGAAATTTTATTATCCACTGGATTTGTTCAGTTTAGTTGGAAAGTTTAAAAATACCTCCAATCCATCTTCACTTGTTAAAGAATAAATCTACACCTGTCAATGGTCTTCATTTGCACATAATATTTACAAACCTTGTAATCATTTTATTTTCATTGTAAAAATGAAAAGGAGGAAATTTTAATTTTTGGAAAGTCTCCTCATAGACTTAGCCACTCATGGCTACCATATGCCTTCATGATCATTCTAGACCAGCCCCTTCATTTTACAGGTGAGGAAACTGAGGCAAAGAAGCAAGTCTTGCCCCAGCAGAGCTATCCTAGAATTCACATCTTTTGAGGTTTTGTCTATACTGTGTTCATTCTAGGATTCCATATTCACACCACTCTGTAGGAAAATAGATGATCTTAAGATTGAAAAAAAATCTCAGGAAATGTGAACAATACAAATCTGACTGAAATAGAATCTTAGTGATTTTAGGTAAAGTGGACTGTTATATGTGCAGTTAGGTAGGACATCAGAGTTCTGTCAGCATTTCCTCAACATTTTATTCATGGAAGAATGTTTTCTTAGAATTTTTGAAACACACTTTGCTATTATGAATTTTGTAGTTAAGTATTAACTAGCATGATTGTGTCGTTATCATTTTCTCAGCAGAACACGCACACACACACACTTCTCAAATAAGGAAGGTAGAACAGCCTGTTCTACTACTATCAAGTTTTCTTTCAGAGCATGTGGCATCCTCCATGTCTGCTGCACAACCTCTGGAAGTAAGATTAGAATCCACAGTGTGATCTGTGTCTGGGCCCTAGAATTCTTCTAGGGCCATCATAACCCTGCATACATTGACTCAAATCAGAAGTAAATTTATCAGGTGGACAACAAGAGACAGCACACCTAAGACAATCATCTTTATATTTTTGTTGTGTTGTTAAACAATGGACTTATGTTAAAACACAAACTTACCAGAAACTCATATGTAAAAGAAAGTTTTCCTGTATTTCTTTTTAACAAGAAACTAGACTAGAAATTCTGTAATCACAGGACAAATGTGGCATCAAGCCCAGGTGACATAGTCATTTCTGTTCTTCCCAAGAACATCTTCAGTTGTCTGTACTTGAAAATGAAAAAATGTAAAAAAAAATATCTGAATATAAAAATTCATATAGCCGCTATAGCTTTTATACCTATCATGTCATAGCATTCAAATTAGTTTTCAGTAAATATTAACTATTATGTCTTACTCTACAGATAGCATCTCCACAGACTTGAAATATAAGTCATACACCTGGAAGCAGTGTTGATTATTATAAGTGATGCATATGCCTGGGTATTCTGTCATTACTGAGAATAATTTTTTATATCTTACAAATTCATAAGAAATGTTTGGAGCTTAATACTTGTCATAAAAACACATTATTAAAATAAAAAAGGACATTTTTCCCTTTAAGAAATATCATAAATAAAATATGATTCTATTTTATAATAGCCTCCTTGACTCTGATAATAAGATTTATTTTATAAAATACTTTTAGATATAATGCATTAAAGATAAAACTCCCTTTATCAAAAACTGATAATTTAAAAAAATATATAGCTGGCATCTTTATGCATCCAGAAGGGGTTAGATTATAGTGACTGCAATTTCAAAACGGTGCTGGGCATAGAAAATAAATATATGAACCATCCTAGATAGACTAAAGATTGGTGAGGTCAGAGAAGAGCTGAAGAGCACATGCCCTGTCTAAAGGGACTGACATTAAAATAGTTTTATGCATTGAACTGGCTGCTAAACGATATATATTTGTGGGCCATATAGTGACTTCTGAATGAGAAAAACCTGGGTTCAAATTTCAGTTTGGCAGCCATGAAATCTCTAGAAATTTATTATATATTTTTCAGGGTCAGATACTTTCTCTGTAAAGTGAGGATAACACTTCCTTCACAAGTAGATGGAAAATAATATATAAGATTAGATATAAAAACTGCCTGGTATAGTGCTTGGCCAACAGTAGATATCCAGTACATCCTAGAATGCTTTCCCCTTCTCCTTTGCAATCTCAATCTATCAGGATGACTTTGGGAGCAACTGTAGTAAAGTCTCATATGGCATTTCAAATAGGGAGCTTTATCATTGCACATGATAAATACTCCAGAAATAAGGCAGTTCTATGGTTGGTCAATTCAATGGTTTAAGGATGTCTTAATTCCCAGGTTCTCTTCATTTTTTTTTGCTCTACCATTCTCAATGTCTAGCTGAAAAGAAGCTCCTTTATCATTGGTTTCTTCTCAAGAAAGAGGAAACCTTTTCCAGAAGCCCCTCATCTGAATTAATTTCACAAATCTTAGGCATAACTACAAAGTATTCCCATACTCTAATCAAGACCTAGCAAGGAGAATGGACCACCATGATTTGTTAACATTCAGATTTACCTCTGGGATAGGATCATCTTCCCTGAGGGAGGGATAGAAAAAGTAGGGATTGTTCTGGTAAGCAGGAAAAAAAGGTAATGAGTTTGTGTTGGCAACCAATTGGTATAATCACATTGGGTTCTGTAAATACATTAATTTTCACTTCTTATAGTTTTATGATTAGCATAACTATCGAAGCAAAAGAAGCATTCTTGGCTAACATTGCTCAGGTTTCCATGATGAGTCATTCTAATATCAAGCTAAATCAATATTGACTTGGACTCTAGACTTATTAATTTTTAAACTATATTTCTTCAAAGTACCCTTTTTTAAAGTGAAACTTTCTAGAGGAATCCCAGTTCATTTAAGAGATAAAAGTAGATTTGCCTGGTTGAACTGAAGCATGGCATGTGACTGTCCCAGCTCACTGGAGGCCACACTTAGATGCCTGTTCAGAACATTTACTATGAAAACTAGTGTAGTGGATCTTTACTGTCCCTTCTAGCATTTTAATTATACGTCTATGAACTTGTCAATATGTCATCCTGCAGCAATTTGCTAGTGCATCAGTTTGCTCCAAGATGTCTTTGATGGGCCACATATTTTTATGATAGGACAAAGGGATGATATGAAGATATCAGAGAAATTACCATACAACACAATTGAAATAGGCTAATTAAAAGGAAAATGCAAAACTGCTATAAATTTACCCTGAAGCAAAACTGGAGGCAGTGCAGGAAAATTTTAGTCCCCTGGAAAGGCAGGTGGCAAAGTTATCACAACTGCTCAACAACTAACTCACAGACTCTAACAGCAGATCTCAAAGTACCAATGATGAAAATAGCTGCGGCTGCCAACCACAGGTCAGGGGCAGGACCCATATGGATGGCCTGAACTGTAAGGTCTCCTGAGGCATTTCTGTGTGAATATTTGTTTTATCAAAAAGTGGGTTACTTTAAAAAAAAGGCAACTGTTTGTAAGAGAAAAAGATATTCTTTAATTAAGCCTTATTAGGAGAACAGGAAAAATGTATTACTTTGTTCAAAATAAACTAGGAGGAAACCTCGCTGATTAACAAAAAAAATTTCTTAAAAGACAGAATAGTTATCTAATTTGATGTCATAAATATGAAAGTGGCCAGTACAAGACCTGGAAAATAGTAAATCTCTGCATAATGGCAGTTGTAAAATAGCTTACTATATATTGTTATACAATATTATAGTAACATTATAAATTGGTAAAGACTATATAAAATGATATCATTAAACTATAAGAAAACTTTAGTTTTAGTAAGGAATGGTGTGTAACATAAAAAGGCAAAAAGGAAGCCAAATAGTTAAATATAATAGAAAAGAAAGATAAAAAAAATATTGTTCCCTTTCTAAAAAGGAAGCCAGTTTTAGGCAATACAAAAAAAATGCCATTAAACAACTTTGCTTTTAAAATTTCTATGGTTCCAAAGGTATTTGATTATAAAATGCAGCTAGATCACAAATTTTGGTGGTCAAACTGTAAATGTGACAGCATTATACATAAAATATATTTTAAAATTTTATAATTCCATATCATAGCATATTATACATGATAAATTGTTGATAGGTTAATCCTACTCCAAATGTATTTAATATTGAATCTATTCAATTCACAGCTAAGCAACATGGAGAAAACCTGAAGAGTTTCCACCAAAGTACCCTAAAAATGCTTACAAAATTCAGACATACAATCTAAAGGAAAAGGTTAAAAGTACTTGGGTTATTGAACCAGTAGTCA